>VZRX01021251.1:11203-22832 GCA_013398075.1 Notiomystis cincta
ATTTTTTTTTATATATATATATATATATATGTGTATTTATAGTTATATATATAGTTATATAAATTTATTTTCTTGTAACTTCCTCTCAACCCCTGCACTTATGGGCAGGAACTCCCATCCTTGGGCCCTGCACTCTGCAGGATGAGCTGTTTTCCTGATGCTGCTTTGCTGTTCCCTATTCCCTGGCGTCAATCCTCATCCAGTGCCATTGCAATGACAGTGGCCACTGTCTCAGCCAGTAGAAACACCACTTGTGAGGGTCCAGCATGTTGAACAACGTGATTGAGGTGGGGCTGGGATTAGTTAGGACATTTGGAAAACCACCTGATGCATCAAGACAAGACAAAGAACAGCAGGAATGTGTGGAATTGATCCTGTGGTTGTTCTGACCATGGAAGGTGCATTTTGCTCAGTGGCCTTCCATGGATTTGTTCTTCCATGAGCTTTCTCATGCCTTTTTTAACCCCTGTAAATATCTGACACTGCACACCACAGACCCATAGCTCATTATCCTTTGAGGGAAGACACAAATTCTTTGGTGTGCTCTGAACCTGCAACCCCAGAGTTTGTGTGGTGCTCTCTTGGGCTAGAAGTGACCTTGAGACACCACATTCCATCAGCCTCCCCCAAACTGCTCAGCACTTCCCCTGCCTCTCTCCCAGACCTTTGGCCTTCCCTGCTGCAGTGAGTTTGTGCCACACAGAAAAGCCACTCCAGCACTGAGGACTCTACTGCTGGCAGTGGTTTCATCTCCTGCTTGTTTTGTGATCCCTCATTCCTCTGCTCTCTCAGGGGTGATGGGTTAATGGTTGGACTGGATGATCTGAGAGGTCTTTTCCAACCTCAGCAATTCCATGATTCCATGCACAGTTACCTTGAGCTCAGGAGTGTAAGGAGCAAAATCCTTTCTAACACCAACCACTGCCCAGTTCAAGGTTTTCCCACTCCTCTAGTGGTATTTCTTATCTACCAAAACTCTGTTTTAGCCAATTTCCCACACTTCTGAAGGGACTCTGGACCAGGAGAGGTGGTTCCTCACTGAGCTGATGTTCCCCCTGGGACCAGAGATCTGGCAGAACATCTTTTTAAAAGCCTTGAAACACATTCTGAGGACACAGCTCCTTCTTTTCCTGTGGGATCCCTGCTACAAAAAGAACACCCTGACTCTGCCTCCTCTGCAAGAGGGAGCTGAGCTCTCCTTGCTGCTCCAACGATTCAGTGAGTAACAATAATTTTAGAGTGCTATTAATTGGAGCCCCTCAAAGGATATCAGTGCCCAGGGCTCACTGAGCAGCAGTTAAAGCTGTGGGTGTTCAGAACCAGGGCTGCTGCAGGTTTTACATCTGCAGGGGTTCAAGAGCAGCCCCTGAGCTGTTTCTTGAGCACTTTGATGGCCTCAGGAGCCTGTGATGAGCTGCTGCTTTAGATCCCTGGTAACAAATCCCAGTTTCCTTCTTTATCCCAGCAGTCCTGCCTGTCTGAGCTGCTGTCTCAGCAGTGGCTGGGACTGGGACTGGATGTTGCTCTCCAGTGTGAGCAGACCTTACTTCAGTGGCACAGCTCAACGTGGCACTGTTCAGTTTGGGCTGCACAGGCCAAAGAAATCCTTCTGCTGGGCACTGGATGCTGCTGGACACTGCCCAGGCCAAAGAAATCCTTCTGCTGGGCATTGGCTGCTGCTGGACACTGCCCAGGCCAAAGAAATCCTTCTGCTGGGCACTGGATGCTGCTGGGCACTGCCCAGGCTCCCCAGGGAATGGGCACAGCCCGAGGCTGCCAGAGCTCCAGGAGAGTTTGGACACTGCTCTCAGGGATGCCCAGGGTGGGATTGTTGGGGTGTCTCTGCAGAGCTGATGCCTTAAGATTTTAGCTTTTATATTTTTCATAACTTTGTAATTTTGCAGCCCTTGGAGTATAACTCTACACTCCATAGACAGTGTTAGCTACAGCTTTCCCATTTTGGGCAGACACAACAACTCCTCTCCAGGCCTGGCAATCAGGGACACCTGACTGTCTCAGGCCCTGAGAAATGTAAACAAAAGTGACTTGGGGGAAGCAAACTTGGGGTAAATTACTTCATTACCTGAAGCTGTAATTGGAAGGTTAACCCCTGACATGCACATAGACCAAACCCATAAAGTGTGAAAACCTATGACCCCATCATCCATTTTTGGGTGTAGCCCCTGGGGGGCTTCATCTGCCCTGAATGTACCTGAAGGCCCTTCAATAAATACAACCTCTTTTTATTCCCTTAATTTTGTCTGGTCTCTGTTTCTAGGTAACCCATTAAGGCATCAGGGCCAGGAGCTGGACTCTGATCCTTGTGGGTCCCTTCCAGCTCAGGATATTCCATGATTCTGATTTTTTCCCATGAGGGGAATTCTGCTGCTTTCCTGCACTCACTGCTCATGGGGAGAAGGATGCACTGCCCAGCTCAGTTTGTCCAGCTGCTCCCTGGTGAGGTTTGTGGGATGAAAGAAGCCATTTTGTTGCTGGTAGTGGACTATTATGGGCTGGTTTGTTGTCACAGAGGCTGGAAAGTCTCATTTGTTAAATGTGGTCCCAGGGCAGGATGTGCTGAAGAACACAGGTAGAGCAGCTCGTGGAGCCATGGAATGGTTTGGGCTGGGAGGGACCTTAAAGCTCATCCACTTCCACCCTGGGACACCTCCCACTAGGCTGGGTTGCTCCACCCTGGCCTTGGGTGCTTCCTAAAGCATCCTAAGGCTGCTCTAATACAAGACAACTTAATTGGCAGAGGAGAAGGCACTGAAACATTTCTTTATAAATCCAGACCAGAACTGAGGCTCCTTCCTGCCCAGATCCCAGCAGATTTAGGCTCCACTGACACCTTCCTCTGGACATGGAATCGTTGTGCTGCACCATCCAGAGGCCTCTGGAAAGAGAATGAGTCTGTGTGTGAAACCATTTATTCCACAGAGCCAGAGGATGTGGGAGAGGGGGAGGGTTCCATCCCTTCGCCAGTCTGCGCTGCTGAGTCTGCGCTGCTGCACTCCTGGCAGGATCTGTGGGGGCACAGCCTGTCCCAGAGCAGGGAATGGCACAGCTGGGATGTCTCTGTGTCTGCTGGACACACAGACAGCCCCAGGGATGGACACACAGACAGCCCCAGGGATGGACACACAGACAGCCCCAGGGATGGACACACAGCTCCAGGGATGGACACACAGACAGCCCCAGGGATGGACACACAGACAGCCCCAGGGATGGACACACAGCTCCAGGGATGGGACAGATGCACCCCAAAGCCCAGGGAGAACTGTCTGGAATCACTGCCAGACTCCTTTCTGTCCTTCTGAAAGGTCCCAGGGAAGAAGGAGGTTCCTGGAAACTAAACCTCAGTGTGGTGCCCATCTTCAGGAGGGAACTGAAGAGGAAGTTTGGGAACCCCAAGCAAGTCAGCTTCACCTCAGTCCCTGGGAAAGTCCTGGAAAAGGATCCCCATGGAGGCATTTTATAGCCATATAAAGGAAAGGAAGGTGACTGGGGCAGCCAGCAGGGCTTTGTTAAGGAAAGATGCAAGGGAAAGTGTAAACAAAAAGCTTTTGTTATTATTTTTCTTCCAATTTTGAGTTCTGTTCTGGCCTTTAATATATCTGCACTCCAAAAGGAATGTTTCCCTTTGTGCTCTCTGGTAGGAAATAGCTCTTGAGAGCCTCTTTAACCTTTGTCAGGGAATTTAAGAGCTCATTTCCCATAAATGACAGGATAAGATTGCCCTCGTGTGGCTCAAAAGAGAAATAAAGGCAGGAAAAAAATAAATAAAATAAAATAATAAAATAAAATAAAATAAAATAAAATAAAATAAAATAAAATAAAATAAAATAAAATAAATAAAATTAGTTTGTCAAACCTTGGTTCCTGCTGTCCTTCTCACAGCCATTGGCCTTTCCATCATCTTATCCTTTTGCATTCATTGAGAGAGCTGCACCTCAGGGAAGACATGGAAGAGCTGCTGTGATTCCAGAGAGGACAACAAGTGTCCCTGGAGGGACAGACAAGTAAGAAAGGACCAAAAAAATAAGCAGAATAGAGATATGGTTGGGGTGAGGATGAAACCAGCCCCTGGATTTGTAGGGAGTTGATAGAAGAGAGCACAGCTGGTCTGGTCCCCATTTCCATGAGCAGAACTGGAAATTGTGGGCTGTTGTTTCTTTCCCAGGGATCAGTCTGCAGAAGGGAAACTTCAGGGTGACCTAATTTTCCTTTCAGGTGCCTGAAGGGAGACTGCAAAAAATATGGAGAGAGACTGTTTCCAATTCAGGCCACAGGGAATGGCTTCCCACTGCCAGAGGGCAGGGATGGATGGGATTTTGGGAAGGAATTCTCCCCTGGGAGGGTGGGCAGGCCCTGGCACAGGGTGCCCAGAGAAGCTGTGGCTGCCCCTGGATCCTTGGAAGTGTCCAAGGCCAGGCTGGACAGGGCTTGCAGCACCCTGGGACAGTGGAAGTGTCCCTGCTTCTGATCCCTCCCTGACTTGTGTCCTGGAGAGACACCTGTGACCCAGGTGTGGGACATCCCCTCCCAGAGTGGGGTCCCCAGAGGATCCTCATAGTGAGGGATGGGGTCCATGTGGTGCTGGCTGCTCTGACCCTGGGGACAGTGGGCACAGCTTCTGGAGGCACCTTCTGGAACACCCAGAGATGGTGTCACAGTCCTGTGCAGAGCTTTATCAAGTAATAAATATTAACATTCCTCAGTCCCAACTGCCAGCGTGTTGCTGGAATGGATTTGGGTTTTTTATGAGGAAGATGAAAGGCTGGTGGGAGAGAATGCCCCAATAACCTGGATACCACCTGACTGAACACCCACATCCTCCCATAAAACTTCAGCTCAAACAAGAGTGCTTTATACCCAGCCCTTTGTTGGCTTTGAGTGATCCAGCCTCAGGAACCAGGATCTGCAACTGCACATATTTCACATGGAACAAACATTATTCCTGCCATAAACTCTTTGAGGGCTTGTGTTTTATTTGGATTGATTTGTCCAGCCTCTTTTCCAAGCCAGCTCCCAACATCCTGTGCTCACAAACCCCAAAAGTGCCTCTCAGAGATGCCAATCCTTGACTGATTTAACTGAGGGCTCTTTTTTGATGCTGCTTCTCGTGGGGTGGTGCAGAATCTGGGGCCCCACCAGGCTCAGCAAGGCTGGGGCTGTCTCTCCAGTACCTCAACCCAGCAGCTGCTCCTGGCTCTTCCCCACTGACCCCTCCAGACTCCAAAACTTCTCCTGCAGTTAGCTCAGCCCCCCCAGTGCCTCTGGCAGCCAAATCCTCTGGTTCTCACACCCTCACACATGCAGACTCCTGGCTCCCAAGGCTCTTACCCAGCTAGTCAGCTCTCTGTTTGGACACTCCTGGGATCACATCTGCACACACCCACACAGCTCCAGCCCCTGGCACATGAGCCCTCCACCCACAGTCCCACTCCAGGAGGGCTCTCAGACCTCCCTGCAGAGGGAATAAACAGTCCCTGACCCAGGACAGGATTTAGGAATGAAGGTTAATGAGAAGCCACAGTGTGCTGATCAGGATCACACTACCCAGTAAGATCATTCTTGTCCCCTTTACCCTTATTTTTTTTCCTGTGTTTGTCTCTCTCCAAATTCCATCAACTCCTCCATTTCCCCATCTTTTCTTCCTCCCCTAAACATCCTACAGTAATGGCATCCTGGACTTGCCTTCCCATGAAGTTCACAATGTTTCCTACACCCCTATACAGGGAGAGAGAGGAGAGGGGAGAAAATTCTGTTGGGTTCATGGCAATGGATTTCACACCTGGACTAGAGAATTGTGGAATATCCTGAGCTGGAAGGGACCCACAGGGATCATCCAGTCCAACTCCTGGTCCTGCACAGACACCCCAACAATCCCACCCTGGGAATCCCTGAGAGCAGTGTCCAAAGGACCTTAAAGCTCATCTCGTTCCACTCCTGCCATGGGCAGGGACACCTCCCACTGTCCCAGGGTGCTCCAAACTCCATCCAGCCTGGCCTTGGACACTGCCAGGGATCCAGGGGCAGCCACAGCTTCTCTGGGCACCCTGTGCCAGGGCCTCATTGCCCTCACAGCCAGGAATTCCTTCCCAATATGCCATCCAACCCTGCCCTCTGTTCATTTGAAGCCATTCCCTGTGTCCTGTCCCTCCATCCCTTGTCCCCAGTCCCTCTCCAGCTCTCCTGGAGGCTCTGGAAGGGGCTCTGAGCTCCCCCTGGATCCTTCTCCTCTCCAGGAGAACACCCCAGTTCTCCCAGCCTGGCTCCAGAGCAGAGGAGCTCCAGCCCTGGAGCAGCTCCATGTCTCCCTGAGGCCTCTGTTGCCTGGCAGTGACAAACCAGGCTTTGGCCACATCTTCAGCACACCTGAGATGCCCAGGGTTACTATGGGGCAGTCCCGTGGCACCATCTATTTTCTTCCTGGAATGGGGAAGAGAATTCTCTTTGTGATGCTCTCTGGTAATGAGTTCCCTCTGCTGTTGACTTATCAGGGATCAGACCTTCACCCTTCCCAAAAACAATCTGTTCAGCAGCTGGGTTGCTGGGGTGGCACCTCTGTTATTCCTGCAGGGTCTGTGTTGTTCTCTGTGTGCTCCCTCACCCACATCTGTCCCTGCTGACCTCATTCAGGGCTCTCTGAAGGCCCCAAGGTCTGAGTCAACAAGAGATCAAAGACAAGGAGCAGCTCTAGAGCACAGGAAGGCAAATGATACCAGACAAGGGGAATTTGGCAGTAGGTTCAGAATAATTATAAATATTTCTTCTCAACCTACAAATATGCACCACACTTGGTACAAGCTTCAAAAAATACCAAAGAAAAAGTCTTCCAGAGTTATTAAAAGCCAAGCAATTAATAGGAAAATGGAGATATGGATCCTTGAAGGTGTCACAGAAGTGTCACTGGATGTGCCTTTCTGAGGGATCTGGAAGTAACAGACCCTCCCATGATTAATCTGTCCCTCAGTTTCCCCCTCACCCTTTCCTTCTCCCCTCTCCACACCCCATGTGCCACAGACCCCTCACCACCTCAGTCACCCTGCACTGGATTCTCCAGGGTTTTTCCCCAGGTATCTCCCAGGAGAGGGTCGGACATCCACCACGAGATACCAAAATATCAAAATTACCTGGAGTAAATCACCTCAGTGACAATTCAGGCCCCAGCTGGGAGACACCAGACTGTGGGGTATTTGCTGTTTAAAGGAGATTAATGCTAACAGGAATATTGGGATTTTTGTGGGGTATTTGCTATTTAAAGGAGATTAATGCTAACAGGGATATTGGGATTCACTGTGTCACCTCATCCACTGGAACAGCAAAGCAGAACATTTACTGATCTGGTCAAGAAGTGTCTCACCATGACAGGACTGAAAACAGCAATAAAATACCTTTATCATCAGTTCTGATTCCAGTGCCTGATAGTGAAATATTCCAGGCAGAGGAGAACATGGGATTTGTCTTTCAGATTCCTGAGAAAAAAAAACCAAGATCCTGGAAAGATCTAAGAGTGTTCCTACCGCAGTCATGATAGTTTTTATCAGAACATGGCAGTGATGCAAAATATTTAATGCAAATTCTCCTTGGGTGTGCCGTTGCTTTTATGGACTTTTTATTGCTTATAAACCAAATCACGTCATCGCTGGTACTTTCTCTGACCCTTTAGTTAAAATGTCACCCCAAGGACAATCACATCTTTGTGTGTTCAGTGTTTGCTGAGCTCTCCAGGATCCTTGGATTTGCATGGGGTGGGAGCAGAGCTCCATCCAGGGGTGAGACTGATCCCATCAACATTGTCTGCAATCCTTCTGGGGTTTTTCCATGAAAAGCACTGAAATTTCCTCAAAAAAAGAGAAAAATGTTCATTTGAAATTAGCCAAAGCCTCTGTTCTTTTATTTCCTAGGTGGGGGCAAGTCAGAAATTCACTGATATTAAACAAAAAGACAAAAAGAAGGGTGAGTGAGAACTGGAATGGGCTGCTTAGAGAGGTTGTGGAGTCTCCATCCTTGGAGATATCCAAAAGTCATCTGGAAATGGTCCTGGGCACTCAGGTCCCAGGGAAGTGGGACTGGATAATCCCCAGTGTCCTTCCAACCTCAACCACTCCAGGATTCTGTGAAGAAATGGGTTTCACCCTTCATATTTTTGAGCATTTGAAAGGAAAGAAATATTTATCCATCAAATGTATGCAAACCTCCCCCTGTGTCAGGGAGTTCTCTTGTCCTGAATAAAGTAACTTCTGCAGCTCCCACTGCTGCACTCTTTCCATGAGCAAGATCAGCCCAGGAAGAGCAGTTTTGGGAAGAGGTGCCAGTTTTGGGAAGAGGTGCCAGCTTTGGGAAGAGCTGCCAGCTGTGCTGCTGTCCTCAAGGACAGCCTCTTGCTCCCATCTCTGTTCAGTGATTCTACTCCAGAATTTCTTCCCAAGAGCCAATCTAAATCACCAAAGGCCATTCCCCCTCATCCAGTCACTGCCTGCTCTCATAAAAACCTCAAGCTCTTCATCAGAAGAGCAAAGGGCTTTGTTCCAAAAAGGAATGTTTGCCACCATGATCATGAAAAGCCTTTGAAATCTTTATCCTATTTTTTTCCTTTGGAACTCAGCCCTAAATCTCCTTTCAATTCCCCCCCTCACCTCGCTGGTGTACCCAGGAATGGGGCAGTTTTAGTACACAGCAGCAGAAAGTTCCTTTTTCTCCCCTCCCAGCTGTGCAATCTCTCTCCTGCAGCCCTGAGTTATCATCTCATATCAACAGAATTGGTTTCCACATATTCTCATGAGCAAAGGGTCCAGATAAATTTGTGCTGCTCAGTGGGGGCACTGCTATGCCATCAGAAGTACCCTATAAATCTGAGCAAATTCCCCCAAATAATTTTAAAAGACATCACAGAAAATGACACATTAGTGTTCATTGTGATTTTTTTCCCTTTTAAAACAATGTTAGTCCTTTAAAGGAGCACAAATGTACAGAATAACAGATATGGGCATTAACATGGGCAAGTCCTAAACTCCAAAATTATGCTAAAACTGTCCTGCCTCAGCACATAAAAACCTGTGTGTGCTTAAAACCTGATTATAGAACTGCATATCTGGGCATTCCAGGACATCGGATGAGAGTTCAGAACCAAGGCCAGGGCAGCTGGAGATGCCAACAGACTGGATGTAAGGAGTCCTCCTCTACACCCTCACAGCTGTCCTGTCAAGTGAAATAGGAGTTTACACATTTAATGCCACTTATTCTAACACCAGCTCTGGATCTAGGCACTAGATGCAGCCACGCCTCCCCTGCAGAGCCTCCTGTCAAAGCCTTTGGATTCTCCTTTCCACTCCTGTTTTATTATTTTGAAGTTCCCTGGAGGTACTACTGCTCTAAGTAAAATTAGCTTGTGCTAAAACTGCCTTAAGGAATGAAATCAAACCTGAATTCATTGAGATGGGAATATCTGGAGGCAAGAGGACAGGGGAGCATTTCTTCCTAAAGTGTCCCTTATACTGAACAATCAATAAATGAAATATAACAGAAAAAGCAAATACTGCAGCAGCAGCCCATGGCAGAGGGACTCTGGACAAGGGGGAATGGCTTAGGCTGAAGGAGGGTAGATTTAGATGGGATTTTGGGAGGAAATTCCTCTCTGTGAGGGTGCTGAGGCCCTGGTACAGGATGCCCAGAGCAGCTCCCAAAATCTGCTTTTCAAGTGCATAAAAACCTACACCTACAGAAAGGTGCCAAACACTCTGGAACTCCCTGAACTCAGGTTAACTGTCCTGAGCCTGGCCTTGGGGTGCTCTCCCTGCACACTGTGCCCTCCACACATCCGCCCTGGGGGAGGCCAGGGGTTCTGGGGAGCCCCAGCCCCACTGCCAGGGGACAATGACACTGCCAGTGCCCACAGCCCTCACCCCAATTCCTGGCACTCAGGGGGTGGTTCCTGCCTGGCCTTGCCAGTGCTGGGGCAGCACTTGGACCCAGTGGGTTCAAAGGGCTTTTCCAAGCTCAGAGATTCCATGGGACACTCAGGGACTGACCCAGACAGGCACTGGAAGCAGTTACACACAGATTATGGTGCCATGAGCCAGAGCACTTCAGGGCATCATTCAGAGAGTGCAGAGAGCAGGACAAAAATACCCAGTTACACCATTTATCCTGCTCTGTGGATTGCAAGTGGGGCATGAACACCACTTGGTTCTGATCTTGGCAGCCCCAAGGAAAGAAACTGAAAGGAATGAGGGACTTGTCTTTACAAACCAGCTGTGGGTCTGCTGGTAGATAAAACTGGCACTGAGAGAGAAAAGAAACAACGGGAAAGATTCCATAGGAATAGACAGGAAGATGTGTGTATTTGGAATATGCTTTAGAAAGGGGTTTTAGGTATTAGGTGTTTTGGGAATTCTGTACCTCTCAAGCACCTCAGACAAGGGGGAAAGAGAGAGGGAAATTGGGATAAAAAGGAGGCTGTGTCCTCCAAAAATGTGAGAGACCCCGTGGGAAATGCCCCACGGCCTCTCCCTTTATTCCAATAAAGTTACAGGACTCCTCTGTCTCCTTTTGTTTGTGGATTAATTTTCCTGACATAACGATCACGGTGGCACTGAAGACGCCACCTGTGTGACAGCCCTGGCCCAGAGTGACGGCCCAGCAGGTTTCTGTGGCAGCCTGAACTGTTTGTGTCCTTCAGAAGCCACACACCCCCAAAGCCGTGCCTTAAAACACAGTTTCCCACGTGCCTTTTAGAGTCCAAGCTGTGTTTCCAGCACATTCCAGGAGGATTTAAAGCAGGAGACAGCACAGCATTAGATGAGGCACACCAGGAGACTCAGCAGACAGACAAACATCCGCTGTGGGCTCTCCATTCCCGCCGCTCCATCTGCAGCAGCCTCATTTCCCACACAACACGCTCGGCTCTGTTTTAAAGGCTCCCGTTAGGAAATGGATCCCGCGGTTCCCTGGAGTGAAGCCCCGTTCGCTTTTGGCCTGCAGGCAACACGGCCGAGCAGCGGGAGATGGAGCCCCGTCACTCGCCACTCAGCCCGGGGAGCAGCGCGGCGAGATGCGCTCCAGGCCGGGGCCGGGGTAAGGCTCAGGGGAAGAGGCTTCCTGAGGAGACAGCTTCTCCCACGGCGCCATTCCTTGGCTTCCCTCACAGCGGATGCGTGGCCTGCCGCCATCTTGGGAAGGACAGCCTGAGTCATGCGCCCGGGCCACCATCTTGAGTGTGGCGTGGCGCCATTGTCTGTGAACTGTCACCATCTTGAGTGTGGCGTGGCGCCATTGTCTGTGAACCGTCACCATCTTGAGAGTGGCATGGCACCATTGCCATCACCATCTTGAGAGTGGTTTGGCGCCATTGCCTGCAAATCGTCACCATCTTGAGAGTGGTTTGTCGCCATTGCCCGCAAACAGTCACCATCTTGAGTGTGGCGTGGTGCCATTGCCTTTAAACCGTCACCATCTTGAGTGTGGCGCCACAGGGTTCCCCCCGTCCGCCCTCTCGGGGTTGCGTCACGTGACCGCCCCATCGCGGCGGCCATCTTGAGAGCGGCACGACGGCTGTTCCCGGCTCCGTCGCCATGTTGAGTGCTTTGTCACGTGACCCCCCTGAGCCGCCCCCGGTGCCGCT
>VZRX01021252.1:0-141995 GCA_013398075.1 Notiomystis cincta
AGCAGAGACTCACCCTGGCCAAACCAAGGCACTTAGGCTCTCCAAACGTAGCACTGAGCCTCTCTTCATGAAGCCCAAAAATGGATCAAATGAGTCTGGCTCTGAACTCCCTAAATACAGCCGAGGGTCTCTGTGAGCCCGAAGCTCACTCGGTCTCAGTTCCAAGCCTCCAAACGCAGCCCTGGGTCTCCCTGTGAGCCCCAGAACTGCCCCAGGGTGTCTGAACCCCAGGCGGCAGCAGCCGCTCGCTTACTCCCACCCTCGCCCTGGGATCGGGAGGGGAAGCAGACCCTTTTTCCTGGCTCCTAAGGCAAAGCATACGAAGCAGGAGGGTCAGGGGAAATGCCATGTATGAAAACCACCAATCAAACCTTACTTTTACATCGATTTCAGTCGGGACTTCTCATTTAAGCTTGGCTGTATCATCAGAAGTAGCTTAGGAATGGCTTCTTTCTGTGCTGCTTGGCTCCGGGGCCGTCCATAGGCACAGGGAAACCCACACTGCTGCTTCCCGGCGAAGCTGGGCTTGGCCCATTCCATAAAAACACCGCCATCAAACCCAGGAATGCCACACAACCTTCATTCGGTAAAAGACGCTGACAGAGAGCCCCAAGCCCCACACCCAGGAGCAAAGACATCCCGTAGAGCAGTCAGCTCCCCGGCATCAGTAACTGCCAGGAGCGGGTCCTCTGCCGTCAGCCAGAGTGGCCCCAGCTGCGGAGCTGCCCCAGGTGCTTCTGGTCAGGAGAGGAAGAAATGAAAAATGAAAAAGACAGGACAGCAGGGAGGGTGAGAGAAGGGCAAAACTCCCACAGCAGAAAAGAAAAAAAAGGGGAAAGAAAGGGGGGGGGGAAACCCCATCCACACACCCAACAGGCAGCTGGGCAGGGGGTAAAGCTGATGAAGCAGCTGAGGACCTTCAGAGCACTGTCCAAATAAATAAGAAACCAAACCAACAAACATCGTGTCCAATGGTGGTGCCAATATTTAATGGGGTAATAGCTCCCATTCTTTTCCCCCTACTAAATGCTGTCCTTATCTCAGTTGGAAGTGCTGGTGCCCACTGGAGGACGAAAGCAGGACTCCTGGGGGAGATGGATGAGCCTGCTGTTCCAGGTCTGGATGCACAGCACCCATGGCACTGGCTGAAAAAGATCCGGCTTCCCATCTGTCGAGCACTTTGTAAATGTTTTGCAGAGCTCTGTGGTTGTGTCTCCTCAAATACACGCTTAATAACTACTGTGTTTTGGGGTTTTTTAAACTGTGTTCAGCAGAGTTAACAACATACCTACCCACCTGTCCTCCTGCTTCTTATTTTCCTTTTCAGTAATTTTAAGCATGTGATTTTTCCATCTTAATATCAGGGTGACATCAGGATCTGCTCTGGCTGTTACATTTAATGCGTCAGGAACGACCTTCCACCTCCATTCAATTACATGGGATCTGCTTTCTCAGCAGGGCCATTTATGATCATTTGTCTTGATTTTTATGTATTGCTTTTCATTGTCCATCTCAGAAATTTTCATGCTTGCACTGAATAAAAAATGACAAGAAGTGATGTAATGTGTTGTTAGAAACACTTTTGGAGCTGCCTGGTCCAGAAATGTTGCTTCATGAGCCGCAGGCCATCCTGGGGGGACACTTATGAGGGAGGAGGGGACAGTGCCCAAGGTGTGCCATCTTTAGTTCTTGTTAGCAGCAAACTGAATGAGCCCAAGTGTTTTGCATAAACAAAAACTCAGTGAGACTCAGGGGAGACCCAGCTGGTCTGTACCCTGTACCTGACAGGAGGCTGTAGCCAGGGGGGATTGGTCTCTGCCCAAGTAAGGAGCTTTTATGATTCCAGGATTAAGGAAGCCTTGTTACTGCACTCCATTGCTCTTCAGCAGGACCATGCAAGGCAAACCCAAAACTCAGTCAAAGTAAAAGAACTCAGTAAGTGCAGAGTCACCTTTTCAGCTTCAGGACAGCATTTGCAATAAACTGAATCAATGAGGGTTTTCGTAATTTTGGGAGCTGTTGGCTGTAGGGTGTGTGAGAGCTCTGACCTCTCTGTTAATTTAGTTGTCTTCAGAGTTTAGAAAGACTGAAGGAATAACTGCTTCAAGATTATTGGGTCTGTATCACTTCTAGCAAAGGCTACTAAGGTTGTGGTTTTTTTTTTTTAATCTTAATTTTGTTTATGACAATGCAGCAGGAAATGTTTTTCTCCTACAGGTTTATCTGGTTTTTAAGCAATTGAATCTGATACTTCATCTTGTTTTTCTTTGCCCCTTCCACGAATAGGAGGCAAAACAGAGAACTGTTTTCTTTAGGGTTCTTTGGGAACACCCTAACACATGAGCACAACCAGCAGAGATAAATCCAAAAGTAGGTCTGGGGCTCACCTAATTTTTCAAGGATCAATGACAAATGCACGAATGTCATTTGTTTCCTGCTCTTCTATCATAAGCATTCTTTTATTATTTTTATCTCCTGTGCCAGTAAAATGGAGTATGTCCAGCAAATAAACAAAATACTGCAGAAGGAAGACTCCAGAGGTAGTGAAGTTAAACAGAATGTGGAATACTGGTGGGTCAGTTACACAGAACTATCATGAACAGGAACAGCAGTTCACCTGACTGTTCCTTGTGCAACATTAGCTTTTCTGTAGGGAGGCAAAAGGGGCTGGAAATGCAAGTGTCTCAAATGTAAATCTGGACATACTCCCTGGTAATCCCCATTAAGGTCAGTTCTTTTATTCTTGCCAGGATAAATGTGCAGTCAGTGTTTGTTTTGTGTCTGACCAGCTCATCACAGTTACTAAGAAATGTCTCTCCTTATCTAAAGCCAAAATGTTTTGACTTTGCTGCAGGAAGTTTTGACCCAGCATGGAAATGCAATTAAATCCAAGTGTAAGCAGTGTCCAACCCCCATCTAGGAAATGTGTGTGCAAGCTTTAGGACTGCACAAGGAAAGGGAGAGGGTATTTGCATCTCAGGTGGAAGAGATCCTCAGGTGGCTCTTTTATTGCTGCTGTCATCCCAGGAAAGAGACCTCATCTAAGTAGGTTTAATGCTGACAATATCTCAATATCCCACTGTATGTACACATTAAAATGTTATCCCTTTAGAGCAATCTGGCCCTTTACCAACCTCCCAATGGCCATGAAAATAAACTGCAATGCAAATTATGCTAAAAAAAAAAATCAAAGGGTGAGAGTGAAACTCCTGTCTGCAGAGCTCCTGATTTGTGCTTGCGGCCATCTGGCGTTGCTGTCCCTGGGGACAGTGACCTTCCTCTCCTCCCTCTGTCCATGTTTCATCCCCTTACCTCTTCAGTTGCCACACTGGCATTTAAATGCTGCCTTCTGGCTTTTACCTCCTTTTTCTTTTTTTCTCTTTATTGCTGTCTGTATGGAAGTGTGCTGGAACAGCAATTTCCATCACAGCAGCATATCTGCTAACAGAAACGTAACACGGTCTCACTCACTGATCTCTCAGTGTGGGCAAGCACCCTCAGCTCCAAGGAGCTGTGGAGAACAAGCATTTGGTCCCTTAGGAAGCGTGGAGCGATCAGTTCCTGTGACAAGAAAATACAGACAAATGCCATGGTCAGCCCTAAGCAGGAAGGTGCAGAGCCAATGACCTAGAACCTGCCATAATTATAATTTTAATGTAATTATGGTGTGGTAGTGCAAACTTGGAGTTTAGAGAGTGCACCCATTCCACTGAGGCTGGTGAAGTTACTTAGGGGGTTTTGTATCAGTCTAATGTGTTTGAGAAGGATCAAGAATTAAAAGATGAATTTTACAGAAATATTCTTGGAAGGATTGTTCCAAAAATTGGTGCTGCTTCTGGGGGGAAAAAGATTGAATGTTTGTCTGTTGGATTCCTCTCAGGAAGTACAGACCTGCTAGTTCAGCTATGCATGGGATGGATATGATGAACCAGGGAAAGAGACAAAACCAGGTAGAAAGGTCTGTCTCCCATCCTTCCATGAACACACTCTAAGGAAAAAGTTCCAAACAAGGAGGTAAAGAAGACACCGATTTGTACCCCTGGAGTTCAGTTCTACATTTCCTCAGAGCACTCTCTGAGATGACTCTGGCAGTGCTGTGCAATCCTCACTGGAGGATACTCCCCCCTACAAAGCTGCCACCCATCGGTGGCACCAGCCACAACGTCTGCAAAAGCCAAGTCCAGCAGAGCCGGCCTGCAGAAGGAATCTGAGCACAGGAGACAGAAGCTGCCTCACCAGTGAGCTGTGCCTGCGCTTCTGCCCCACGGACAAATTAATGGCCTCCTGTGGCAGTCTTGTGGATTTCTCTGTTTCCATGAGTGACATTGCAGGCACTGGTTTAAATGGTATCATGTGTTTATCAGCATGTGGTACTGCATTCACATCCCTGGAATAAAAGAATTGACATATATATTATATTTTATAGGAGGGTAATCTAATGCAGTCATACAAATATGGAAAAATTAAACTATTTGCAAAAGAAATGGAAGAACTGCATTACTGTCAGTAATAGAACATGAGAATATGCATCTCATCTGTCAACATATAAAGGACAGAATATTTCCATCCTGGAAGTGCTTCCAGGATGGATCTTCTGAGGATTTACAGAAGCATGCTGAAGCAAAATACAAGCTAAACATATTTGGGGTGAAGGGACAAAGGAAGGAACTAAGAAAATTATTCAAGTTGAGCCCCATCTAATACTGATGCCTTGATGGGTTTACCCAAAAACAGAGGTGAGACAAAATTAAGGGAATAAAACATGCTTATATTTATTGAAGGGCCTTCAGGTACATTTAGGGCAGATGAAACCCCCTCAGGGGCTACACCCAAAATGGACAATGGGTCATGGGTTTTCATACTTGTATCAGTTTGGTCCATTTCCATATTGGGGTTAACCTTCCAATTACAGCTTCAGCTAATGAAGCCATTTGCCCCAGGTTTGTTCCCTGCCAACTAAGTTTAGTTTACATTCCTCAGGGCCTGAGGCAGGAAGGAGTCCTTGATTCCCAGGCCTAGAGAGGAACTGTTGTGTCTGGCCAAAATGGGAAAGCAGTAGCTGACACTCTGGATGGAGTTAAAAGTTACACACTAAAGAATGGCAGGATTACGAATATAAGAAAAATATAAAAGCTAAAATCCCAAGGCATCAGTACCAGTTCTAGATCTTAGACATGGTGAAGCCCCATTTCTGCTGCAGTCCTCTTTCTGTGTGTCCTGACGTGGTGCTTTGTGGCTGGCTGCAAACTGTTCATTCTGGGCTTTGATTAAAACACTGTACAGTGTGCAAGGCAGCAAAGACTCGTCCCGAGAGCTCTGAGTTATTCCTCTTCTGCTGGAAGCTGACATTCCACTGACAACCATCTCATACCTGCTTTATACTCACAGCTTTTCACTTTCTCATCTTAGGGACACACACCAGAGCAATGTTGTTGTTTTTTCCCCCCAGTTTACGTTCATTGTTGATTTGTGAAAACATCTCTCAGGATAGTTGGTATCTTTTGGCTTTGTAATGCAGGCACAGTTTCTCTCCTGGTATCGGCTCCTTCAAAACCCGAAAGATTGACTTTTCTTTCCCTCACTTGTTAACTTAATGTAGGCTGCCTTCCTGCTACTCAATTAGATTGCATTTCTGCCATGTTGGATAGAAAGGAATAAAAAGGAAAGAAAGCAGAAAGAGCCCCCCCAAACTGCTACTACTTCCCATTCTAGGCACTTTGTGCTCCACAGAAAACAATTCCCATAACTCCCATCATGAGAACACCTAAAATTTGAGGTTCATCTAAGCTCCACTGAATGAGAATGAGAAACAGAGAGTTTAATTTTAATGCAATTTTAGGATTGAGACATAGGCTGAGATTATACTAATCAAATTGTTTTGAAGTTCCCTGATGCCATGAGCCTTGATTTTTCATGTGACATGAAAAGTTGTCATTCATCTCTACTTTTGTCTTTTGCCCTTTAGTCAGTAAGGTACCACGAGCTTCAAATTTCAGAATTGCAGCTTTTTGCCTTAATTTAAGGTCAACAAAATGATGCTGCAGCCTCTGTTTAGTAGAAGTTATTACATGAAATGAATGACAAGTGCACAGGCAGAGTGAGATAAAGGCGAATCAAAGCATTTCATACAACTTTCCACCTTTTACAAATTGTGTAAAATCTTGGAAAGATGCAAATCACCCTGCACTGCAGTTCACTTCTCTCTCAGTTTCTGCCCCATTACACAGCGGTGTCCCTTGAAGTCTCTTCCAGTTTCTTACACTTTTCCCTCTTTCTTTCCTCCCCCTTTGCCTGTTAGAACAGCGCTCTTCTTGCTCCATCATTCTCCCTGACAGACTCCTGCCTGCAGCTCTGGCAGAACACTGCTTTTTGTTGTAGTTCCTGTGATCTGTTTTGGTGCCCAGAGTGTCAGCTTGTTTCTGAAAAGACAGATCTGCTTGAAAGGAAAGATCTCTGCTCGCTGAATTCCTCATGTAAATGACTCAGACTCTGTTTGTGGAGGGACTGGGAGCCAGATCTTTCCTTTCCTTTCTTCCTTTACTGTATGTGAGGGAATGTGGGTGCCTGACTGCCAGAGGTGTGGAGAGAGGGACAGGTTTATATCAGAGCAAAGAAAAGTAAGGTGGTAGGAAGAGACTCTTCCTATCCAACCATGGTTGGACCCTGTAGAGCGTGCTTGCTATCAAAACATTTCTCTCTCTGAGAAGTCTGAAAATATACAACACAGAAAAGTGGCTATGATCTACCTCTATATGTGGCAAAACATTTTAAATAAAGGGCAAAATCCTTTCTGCTCTTTTTATTGCATTAGAAAAAAGCAGCAGGAACAGATAAAATGCTCAGGCACCAGATGAGAGCAGACAGAACCAATAAAATCAGAAATAAAGAAGGTGTTTTATTGTGCTCTGGTGGATGGGTGAATTATGTCTCTGAAATCTCTCTGCCCACCTCCCTGTGTTCAGGCTGGATGCTAAGTAGCCCTTTCTGTAATTGCTGCCTTGCGCTTGTGAGTAGTTGGAGACAGAGCAACACGGTAATAACCTCTGTAAAACTCCTCCAGTGACCATGTAAAGTCCAAGACTGAGGTCTCTGATAGTGCTTTAATGACTGTATAAAGAACTACAGCACATTAAGGCTGATCCCAGGACATGCAGCACACCATCCATAAAATCAGCCACTTGCCAGCCTCTTCCGAGTGCAGATAAATGAGTGACAGAGGAAAAGGTCACAAGGATTATGTAGAGTAAGAGATTTTCTGGGTGTAAGATCATCAGATCATTTAGACTCAGCACCTGTATAGCACATGGTAAATAACCCCACCATGTGGCCCTGGACTCCATCCAGGTGCCTTGTGTTAGATGGATGCAGCAAGGCACCGAGTCCTGCTCTAGAGTCCCTCAAAAATGGGAAATCAGACACTCCTTTGGTGTGGTGTTTTGGTGACAAAATGGGTATTGTTACCTCATTCTGAACTAATTCAGGAAGTTTTGAAGATCCCTTTGCTTGTCTTTAGATAGTGAAATACTGCAGGGAATATGCAGGGATGACTCAATGTGTTTAGTCCTTATTGAGAAGGAAGAGCCATGGGAAACAGGAATGCTAATTGTTAAAAGGAGCACTAGGACTCGCTTCAGAAGTGATTTGTCCTTTGTGAGATGAGTCTTCAAGTGGTGACACATCATCCTTGGGAAGACATCCTGCCAAAAGGGAGGGAAACAGAGAAGGGACTTTTCTGAATGGCTACCCTAAGTTCTAACAAAAGCATGATCATATAAAAGGAGCAATACTAAGAGAGTAGGGAATGTTCTGGGGTGAAACAAGAAGAGATTGTGCATTCCAGGCCAGCCACTGACAGAATGGACTTGGCCACTAAGTTCAGCTGCAAGTGCAGCAGTTGAATTTGCTGGATAAAATCTACTGTGCAGAAGGAAAGTCTTTATGCAGTCTTCTGATGGAGTTTATAACTTGCTAAGGAAAACCTCCCAAACCTTGCTATGTAAACTGCACATATATTAGACACATATTTTGTAAACAAGATGGAAGAGCAACAATTTGGGAACCTGAAATATCAAAAGAGAGCAATTTGTACAGCCAGCCTGCTACATTGTGAGATTGCACAGTCTGAGGATGTCTTAGCTGCAAGTGCCCTGATGCTGCTGAATTTTGGTGTGTACTCAAACTCAACCCAATGGTCAGAAGATGCCTTTTTAATTCCTCCTCACAGGAATGCACCCATTCATCCATCCCATTGCATCAACAGATTTTTATATTAAGGAAACACTTGCTTCCTAATAGAGATTATATTAAAAAGATTCATTTGGGGTACTTTTAAAATATTATATTATCACACATTAATTTATTATCTTATACATTCATTAATGATATCAAAAGACATAGAAGAGATTTATGAAGAACTAGAATGGCCCAGCATAATCCAGTGATTGAGTCTCTAAGTCCCACTTGAAGGTTATGGCTGCTGACATTTAATCCACTTGATTTAATCTAGCATGGAATTTTGGCTTCTCTGCACCAGCAGCCCCCTTTGTAGGTGTTTTACCCTGTCCTGAACAGCACCTCAGGTGAGATGAGAGGTTATTATAATATTGAGTTGTGTTTGCTGCCTGTGAGAGCACAGCCTGGATCACCAAGGCTCCAGTGAGCACATGGATAACTGGATCTGCTCGGGCAGTTCTTCTGGAACAGCTCTGTGCAAAAGGTGGGCGCCTGCCAGAGCTCTGGGATGTACTTCCACAAGTTAGCAGGAACAAAGGAGGGCTTTACAGACAAAAATACCCCAAAGAGCTCCTTATTATCGGGAACTAAAGTGAACTAACTGCATTGGAGCTTCATAAATTGTTTATCCCCAACCCAGGGCTGAGCATTTATTCATCATTTGGGCTCCTGCCATGAGTCATTCCCATTCCAAGAGCCAAGCCCACAGATGGTGCACAAGTAACCCTTCAGTGACCTGCTGGCTGGGCAAGGATGCACCAGCCCTGACAGAGCTGACCCACCTGACACTGGCCAGGGCTCCACCGAACCACAACCACTGCCTTAAACAGAGAACTTCCCCAAGAACAGTTCAGGAGCTGTGACAGCAACCACCTCTTAACTCAGGCACTGTGTAACAGTGCTGGGAAAAAACAGTAATTAATGCAAGTAATTATTTATCACCCAGGAAGAATCCTCACAGACAGACACGAAGGTAACGAGTATTTCGTTGCCTTTTCACTCTTTCACAAGGAGTGAAGCAAATGTAAATCTGGTTTAGCTGCCAGACGTAAAGGGAAGCTCTGAAATGCTGGGCTTTGTGCACGTGTTTGCTCATGGACTGCAGGCAGTGCATCAGCACTAAGTTCAGCTCAGGGTTCTGCTCACTGATTCCCCACAAATATCCCAGCTTCTAAAAGTGTCAGTGTAGCAGTCGGAATGTCCCGGTCGATCCATAACTCCGAGCTGAGAAATAAATATCCATACTCACGGTTGTAGAAGGGGCTTGGGGTCTTTTCTAAATGTCTGAGGAACTGAGAAACTCTTGCTAAATTTCCTGTGCTTGGTAGGTGTCACAGAAATGAGGAATCGCTTTCCACAAGTTATTGACAGATGCAGAGCTTTCCTTTGGCAGGGCTCTGAAATAAAGCAGATGTCAGGTTTGGTGGAAAGCAGTTACTGTGATTTATAAAGCAATATTTAATATTAAAGCAGAGCATGGAGCTCCTTGTGTTTGTTGAGCCATCAGATGGAAAAACTCTGACTGAGCTCTACTGAAACAGAAGATTTTGACCATTTTGTAACACCTTTGATGCTTGTACAGGAGAATAGATTTTGAAACTACAACTTAGATGCTCTAAATCTAATATTCAGAAACATTTTTATATAAAAACATGTAAAAATCAAAGATTCCTTAGTAACCACTGAAATGATTTGCCATTTTTCATTAACTCTCCAATTAAAAAATAAAAAATCTCAACTCAACTTAAACAGTCATGAACACTATCAAGAAAGAATGGTTTTTGGAGTCTGCAAATAGCACTTTAATGCACAATAGTGCTTAAGACAGTTTCCAGCAGTCGTGGAACATGGTAATCTTTTTTCCTCAAATATTAAAATAAATACAAATGGAAGTATTTAGCTGTATATAAAAACAAACATATATATTAAAAAAAAATATATGTATGCTGCTATGCTATGTTTGACAGGCACTTAGCAGCCAGGCACAGCACATTTGGTGACTTCACACCTCCACTTAAAGCAGGAAATCTCATTTGACCTCACTCCTGTTCTAATACAGTTATATCCTGATGGTGTCAAAATATGGAGCAAAACTTGGGCAAGTAGGAGAAGAAAACAAACAAAAGCCTTCTCTGAAATACTCCCAAAAGATAAGGGCAGCAGTTCAGCTACTTGATACTTACCTTGCTGTGGGAGACATTATGAGTGAGGCATTTATTTGGGCTGTGTCTTACTTTGAGCTCCATGAATGATCTATGATTTAGAATAAAATAGAACAGAATAAAATTTCCCAAGCTGGGAAGGTAATTCCAGTGACCTGTGCTGGTAAGAGTATGGTTTAACATCAACATTCAATTCTGTGCCACAAACCAGGACGAAACATCACACCAATCCCAAAATCTTCACTGGCAGGAAAAGGTGTTCTGTGCTATAAAAAAATTCCCTTGTCAAATTGCTCCTGCTGAAAGGATGCCAGGAAAATTCAATACAGTGTAAATAGAACATGAACTGGAAGTCCCTCACTGCGGGTTTGATTTACCTGGATGGGTTCCAGGGAAAAATAATAGTACACAACACGGTGTATGGATACATCAGCCTACTGCACTTAACACATTTTGCTTGGAGTAATTAAAAACTAACCCCTTGCAAATTATGTAGCAGGAGTTTTGTACTGAAGGAATTGAAGTGCAATTTCACATACTTGTATAATCCTTGCTTTCCCTGCAGCTACCATCTACCAACAGTGAGTCAAATAAAGTTAGGGAAAATCTGAGTCCTTATTTTGTGTCACAGGTGGGCCTCCTGTGTACCAAGTTCTTAGGAACTGGACTACTGCTGTTTGGTAGCACAACTCTGATGTTACCATGGCAAACAAAAACTATGTACCAAAAGTAACTTTTTATGTCTGTGTTTAGCAGCTGAGCCCGGGGATGCTAAACCTTGGTGGCTTGCTGTGATCAGACACAGGAAGTGCCCCCTCCCCAGCCCCCTCTCTTTCCCATCAGTGTGGAATGTATTGACTTTGTTATTTCGGAGTTGTACAGGGAGGAGTGAGAGAAGAACCATTCCCCGGGAGTAAAATTCCAGTTTAAGTGCAGGCTTGTGTACAGCCACTTATCCACATAAATTATATGAAAGTCATGGATACTCCAGGTGTAAATCCAGGTGGAACTGTGCCACTAATCTCTGAGCGTGCTGCACTCCTGGGAGGAGAAAAAACAAACCTAAAGACCTGACAGCCTTATAAAAGCATTCCCATCGTGGCATAATCTCTTAGAAAAAAAATAAATCATAGCCCATCTTTTTGCAAATTGACCTGTAAGTTCCTGGCAGCAAATCAATGGGATACAAATGAAAAATAATAATGCAATAACAATGCTGTGTATTATCCTAGGCCCCAGATGAAAGGCTGTGGAACGATCAATATGATAAAGATTCAACACTGCTACTCTCTTACAAAGGAATGGCAAAATAACAGACTGATTTCAGAAGGTGGCTGTAAAACACACCAAACCCATCTGCCATAAGATAGAAAGAAAAACCCAAATATAAAACACTTCCTTGTTTGTTTGTCTGTTTTTTCTCCCCCAGACTTCCATTAATTTGAACTGGAATTCAAGGGAGCAATTTTTCTGTTGTTGTTTGAATTAAAAGCAAGAAAGGGAGAGAATCATCCATTTATCCTTAGCCCAAGAAGCTCAAAGACAAAAACTCACTTGCATACCACAGGAACATGAGAAGGGGTGGTTTCCCCCAAGTACCTATGTGCACTTTGTTTAGAATTTGATTTTAATATCAGTTTTAATTGACAATGGGCACACAGCACACGAGGGACAGGCATGCTGAGGGGGACAGCCCACGTGTGACACCTCACTGAAGGCTCAGAGGGAACATTGTTAATGCCAGCTTTGGGCTGGCTTGTGCACAAGCCACCAGAGTCAGTCCTAAGGCCAAGAACTACAAGGTAACTGATGAAGCAATTAATAACCAGTGGTATTTCTTTCTCCCTGTAAGTTTGCAAGGTGCTCTTTGGAGGAGCAGCGAAGCAGAGACTTCCCGAAGTCAGACAGTTCAAGGAGAGGGGATGAAGGCAGAATTGAGGGAGAAGTGGCAAACCCACATGAGGACACCAGCTATGCAAACAGCCCTGCCCACTGAGCTTGTGTTCCTACAAGAGCAAGGTGAGCAGCTGCCTCATGCATTAGTCTCAGTATCTGCCCACAGCCACCTTATTGGGCAAGATTATTATAAACGAGAGCATGGAAAGATTGTGGCAACTTGTGCATTCTCAGAACTATGTAAAATAACTTCCACAATCAATGCAACATGGCACATGGCAGTTAGCCTTCGATCTCACTTAGATTTTCATTTTGGATTACCAAGCACAGGGTGAAAATAAAATGCCTTTGCTGAAAGGCAGCCAAAAGCCATGGTTTTCGAATTCCAGTTTATGTTCAGAGCTTTATCACAATTTTGCATGAATAACAATTTCATACGAGTAAGTTCTTAGCATAGAAATTCCCACAATTGCTTCAAGGTGCATTTAAAGTCATTTATCTCCATATGGGTGCATTGCTCTAAGAATTTTAAGACTTACTTCAATATTAATCCACAGTTTGTGCTTACAAGGACAGAACAGAGATCCTCACCTAGCTCCAGCTCCAAGACAGGCCTGTGGGGTGACACAGGCCTCTCTTAATCCCATTAAAACCATGAGCACCGAAGTTACTGTGGCCTTCCAAGTAGGGAAGGGTGAAATTCTCACTAGATGTGATGACTTCCAGTTCCTGTGGCACATCAGCCAAGGGAGATGCTGTAAGACTCTCTCTGTCAGGGTATGGTAAGATTTCCCTATCTTAATTCCAGAGGGATTTTTAGCAAATTGGGTTTGCATGGATTTTTTTACTCTTTATAGTGTCTGTCTTTTAAATAGCATTTGTTACAAATCAAAACTACCTCAAAACTGAAAAACATAACTTTGGGGATGATTAAAAAAACCAATCAAAATTCTTTATAGAAATAAGATGAAGTTTTTCAGACAGCTGCAGTTCCCACCTGTTTGCAGCATTTAGGGAAAGAAACACACAGGCATTTTCCCACATGTGCCAAACTGATTTCTGCATTATTCAGTCCTTCTGTTCTCCCTTAGCACACTGTCATTGTCAAACCTGAAGGGATAAGTCTAAGGAGAGGCTCCTTCTGAGCCTACAGAACAGTCCCTTTTCCATGCAGGCTGGAAAACTGAGCCCACGGCACTCTCAGGAATCCACTGTGACACCCCAGAGGAGCAGCACTGTTCCCATATCCTGCTGGACAGCGAGGCATCTACAAAAGTGCCAGCACGAGCCTCTGCTGAGGCCCTGCTGTTCCTCACTGCCCCTTTCCCACAGGGAAATCTGCCCCAGCTCCTCTGCAGGAAGGGCTGCTTTGGAGGAGGAGCGGCCGAATCTGCTTTCCTCGGTTTTGGGCAGGACTCCACGGCTGTAGCTCTGCCTGTGCAAGGAGAGGAATCAATGCCTGAGCCAAACAAAGTGTCAGGCACGTGCACCAACCAACCAGTGCTGCAAATGTGGGAAGGGAACAGGAACTGGTGTCCCTTTCTCCCAGTGTCAGCCCCTCCTGGCAGAGACACAGGTGCAGCCCTGCCAGCTGCATCATTCACTGCCTGTGAACTTGAAACACTGAAAGAAGAAAGGCAGGTTGCAGCCTAGATAAGGAAAAGTCTTCCAGTGGAAGTGACTTGGCTTCAAATTTAAAAAGCCAGGAAAAGATATCCTACAAAATACTCTTTTCTACAGTCAGGGCTGGTTATTACCTTGAATACTAAATCAGAGCTATATATATTTTCAAAGACCAAAAACCAGCTCTCTTCCTCTGCCATAAAGCTAAACAGAATTCTGCTTTCTGTTTCCAAGGAGGCTGCTAAATCACACAAAGTATTTTTTAACTGTTTTTTAGCTGCTGTCTCTCTTTTTGTATGGCTCATGGACCCTAAGAGCAGCCTAAGCTCAATGAAACAGTCAAACACTACACAGCCCTCACTGAGAAGAAACACAATTAATTTTGAAAACTCCTATAGGATTTGTAATTATCAGAACCTGATTTCTACAGCTGAGGTATCCCAGACCTCAGGTATCCATTCCAGGAGAGATAATGCTTTAAGTCAAGTGGAACAGTTTCTTAATCTTGATTTTTTGTGCACAGGTGTTTATATTAAAAGCCTGCTTAGTCATAATGTGAAGCAAAACAGAGATAATTCAAATGAAACATCTAAACCCAAGGAAAGTCAGAGGGGAGAAAAAAGAGACATGTCAAAGCCAACTGGGAGTGAAATATTTGGAATCAGTCCTTAGCCTTCCTGACTTTTGGAGAGGACACAAGAATACAAGGGTAAAAATATCCCATATGTAAACAGAAAAAAGGCTGCCTGCTCTAGTTAAGCAGTATGGAAGGAAACATTTCCTTGCTTCACAGTGTGCCTTCCTTTCCACTGATGAAGTCTGGACATCTGGAAAGATCACATGGTGGTCTACTGGTCCAAACTGCTTTAAAAGTAGAACCTGCACTACTGTCCCAAAAATAAATACAGCTTTTTTTTCTTGCAAGTATTCATCCAATCTTTTGTGTAGGAAAAATGAGACTATGTTAGCTGGAAATTCAGACCTCTACACTTAGAAATGAACATTTACACCTTGAACACAGGACTGATGATTAACCTTTGAAATATTTTCCCAAGGTAGGAAGGGACCATCCTGCACTGCAGGAATCAATCACTGAGTGTTGCCTGAATTGGGTGTCTCACCACAGAAGAGGTGATGGATCTCCTGTGAGAGCTGAGAACTCCAAGGTGAGCCTCAAGGCAGTCAGGTCCATGTGGAATATCACTCGTCAGCCTCACTGTTCTGAGAGAGCTGAAAAGAAAACAAGTTCATGTTTATATTAAGAAAATGGAAAAGGGAAAGGCAAGGGAAGATATTTTCTGAAAACATTTTATGTTTTGTCCTCAAACACAGGTGAAACAGAAGTGCTGTGTAAAAATCACAGTCTGAAGCGAAGCCCCAGAAAAAGAGCTAAAGGCTGTGCCTTCCTTCATTTAATTTATTTCCAGAGTTATTCAGAATGCAGACACTTAATCCCTAATGTAAACCTGCAGGCAACATTATTTATCTTTAGGAAGACCTGAAGGCTAATGTAATTCAAACGGCAGTTTTTGTCTTTTCATTGTCTGGGGTGGGAAAAAAAGATGGATTAAATTGCTTTCTGCAGATATCAATACAGAGTTTAAGGAGGTGGAGGGGCTGTGATTCCTTGGGATGACTCAAGTACACGTTTGCTGTCTTTAATGAAAGGAAGCTTACAGTTTACAATGGAAAATGACAGAAATACAATCACATAGCACTGGGTCTGTGGTACTTTGACTTGTTTATTTGATGCACCTAAAGGAGGTATTTCATTACAACAGGATATGAAGCAACAGCTGAAAGAACCAGGTGTATGTGAACAATGGCAGAGGACTCTTCTGCCTAAGGGTAATTTTATGCCACAAATAAATGTTCATGGTCATAATGAAAATGACTGCATTCCTTCATAGTTATCACATTATACAGTTTTCATCCTTCTTAATATAAAAACTATTAATAAGAATGAAACTGGCCTCTAAAGCATTTCATCACTGCTTTCAGGAAAACAGATCAAGGGGTGGTTCTCATTATTTTTTCAAACTGAGAAAAATGCATTTTAACGAGGCTGTTTTAAGCTTTACCCCCTGTCCTTCTTCTGTCTGGCTTCTGCCATTCCTTCTCATGACACTTCTGTGCTGAGGTCACAGATGCCTTCACAATTTTCAAATATATTATGCATATAGGCCTGAAACACATGTGACCTCCCCTTAGAACATGTTTAAATTTTAAACTTGTCAGAATACATGATCCAAGTACCTGGAACAGCTTTTTCAATAATCTTTGCACAGGAAAATGAAATTAAAAACATCCATCGGGGACAATTCCAGCTTCAACCAATTTGCTTCTAATCAGGAAGCCTGACACTGTTTGGCTGCTGCTGGCACCTGGTGCTCCCCGGGGTAAGCAGCCTCCAAAGCAATGTATCCCTGGTGTCTCCCAGGGCTTCACCACACACCCAAACAGGGCCAAACAGGACGGGATCACACCCTGACCATGAGCACATACCCTGTGCACCCTTCAGCCTGAGGCTCCTGCTCCTCCAGCTACTTCTGGGGCTAAAAGGGAATCTTCCTTGAGAGGAAAGGGTGGGGTTTAGGTTCACACCCTTCACTTGCAGTGCCTGCTGTGCACCCAGGTCTTGATATAAATTATCTTTCCCTCTGCTCATTATGAAGTTTCCTGCCAGCATCACTTTCCACGCTATTCACTTCTCTTTTCCCTTTGCCAGCTCCAGCTTCTCTACCACGTTAGGTAAAAGTTATTTATCCTCATTTTAAAGGTTCATTATAATCCACTCCCTACTCATCACCTCTCACCTACGATCCAGGGAAGGACCTGTGCACCCCTGCAGCAGCCTGGGACGTGCAGCTGACCATTTATTTCCTGTCCTTTGGTTCTCCTCCGAGCCTTTGGCACAGGGGAATGGACAGATGGCCCTGGGAGCCAGTGCTGAGGCAGTAAACCCCTTGGAGGGGACACAATCTCTCATCACAGGCCTGAAAAATTATTTGTACCAAGTACCCACAGCTCTTCCAAGCTAAATAACAGAAGGAAATAAATAATAGGGAAATAAAGGAGAAGAGTGGACAAGCAATATGTAAATATTTTCTGATTGCTGCAGAAAATGTTACCCCAGTGGCACTGTGCACTGATGAATGAGAGAAGTAGGGCAAACCAGGCTGTTTTTTCCAAACCTTTGGCAGCCATCAGCTCTCCAGAGCTCAGAATGACACACTTGGTGCAGCATATGAGGCCGGGGCTTTCTGAGCCACCAACACAAAAGATGAATCCTCAAACACCAGGCACAGGTGACAAGATAAGAAGCCCAGCACATCATGTCTAAGATATAAATGGATCCATCTGTCAGCAGTTACTTTATAAGTGAATTGCTCCCAATTATGCTAGGAACAGCTTCTAATGAAACAGGATTTTAAAGTACTACAGAGAGGAAGAAAATGTGCAAAGTAAATTCCTGATATAATGAAAATTGAAAAGAGTGATAGATTCTGCTATTATAATTGGCAAAGAGAATGGAGGGTTTTGATAGAGGTGACAGTAGAACAGCTTTTGGGGTATTATTTGGCTGGGATAGCAATCTTCTCATCATATGTCCAGCCTGTCTTCAGAGGTCGTTTTCAAGGTACATGTTCAGAAGAGAAATAGCAGTGTTATGTGACGGTTTTCTGACGGCTGCAAAGAAACGTTCATTGCGTTGCCTTCTTGCCACAGAAGGGACCAGCCATGTATCAAATGCTGGGAAGGGTGTCAGTGAAAAACTGGAGTTTAGGTATTCTGAATTTAAATCCTTCACACAGTCCACACTCAGCCCTTTCTCTTTTGACAGGAAGTCAATGAACCCATATTAAGTGTCAGGCAAATATTTTTTCTCCCCCCAGTCTCTTCTGGGTTTTGGTGTGAGACACATGGATTGCACAGGTGGCCCCACACCTGCTGAAGACAGATCTGAGGGAGTGTGACACATTTCTTCAGGCAATCTCAGAGCTCTTCCCACAGCCTGGCTGCTGGAACACACCGCGTTTGTTTGGCAGTCACCGGTGGTGTAGCCTCAGAGAGGGGGTTTAATAATGCTGAATTTAAAGTTATTAGAAATACCATTCCTTTCACAAGTACACAAATATTGAATTACTACATCTCTTTGAGATGGGCTGAATTATGAGTAGTATTTCATTGACTGATTTATGTTGGAAATCCACATTTACAAATTATACTCACCAATAAACTCAGCTTAGGTATGACACAGAAGTTATTGCTGTTGCTCGGGAAATGTTTTCTGCTTTGGCTTTTGTTCTTGGGAATGCTGTACACCAAACAATATATTTCCCACATGAAATAGCTTCCCTGAAACATCTGCTGCCAGAAAGTTTGTCCGGAACTTGCAATGATGGATGAATTTTTGACAGGTAATTGCAATTCAGATCAGATGCAGACAGATTTAGTACTGAGAAGCTCCCAGTTTATTAAAATCACCATTGATTTATTTAAGCACCCCCCTCTCTTTTCACCACCATTCAGAAATGAATCACTTGGGTATGGTGTTCAGGGCTCATCCAGCTGCTCATAATGTGAAATACATCAGTTCAGCCCAACTTTATCTGTCTCTCAGCACTTCTGAAGGACCCATCAACACCGTATCCAGTCACCACCAAGCCTGACATCTGCAGTTGGTGTAAACTAAAGAAATTCTACAATTTGGATTATTTACACAGTTTAAACTCCTCAGGCTTACTAAAGCAAATTGTCAGCACTATTCATTCACACCTATGAAAATTATCTTCCTATTATAAAGAAATATAATCCCAGTACAGCTGGTTTGGATTGTACCAGCTTTAGACAAAGGAGAGTTGCATTAATCTCCTTAGGTTCCAGACAGACAGGACTGATCACACCCAGACATGAGATTTTAAATCCATGCTGATTTGAGTAAAGTTATTGGCACATGGTACTTCCACCAGTGCTCAGTGAAGTAAGCAAGGATTCACTGCAGATATTGGACTCAGCTCTGGCTGTTCCCAGACAGATTTCCATCAAACCTTTTGGAAAGTTAGACATTAACTTTCTTTGCAACTCACATCTGTTCTGATAAAGGATTAGTTATGCATGGACAGCAGCCATATGACCTTCAGCTATTTTTCTTACACCTTTCCCAGACTAAACAGAGCTAGGGAAGTGTGGGACATGCTTGGAAAAGAGCCACAGTAAGTTGAGGTAAAATGAGCATGGTAAATGCAGACACCTAAAGCACTTCTACTTGATTTAACCCAGGACTGGCATTACAGTTATTCCAGAATGGCCACTGAAGTGACCCAAGAAGAAGAATGGCAGAAGGTAACAGATGATATCATGCCTTGAAAATAACCCAAAAATACACGACTGCCAGCACCTGATCTGAGCTCCCAATATTCTGTCCTGCAGTGGGCACAGGAAGACATCAGAGGACAAGTGAGACCAGAGCAATGGTGCTCCTCTGAGTCCTATTCCACCTGCCAATTACTTCCAGCCCACAGGGATTTTCTCAGCCAGATGTAATTTTGTGCATTTACTGTCAAAGGTAAGTACCATTAGGCTCATGTGGATAGAAGTGTCTGCTCCAATTTGTTTGTCATTTAAAGTCTATTTGGGATGCTGCTCTTGCCCTAAGCCATTGAGTGTTTCTTTCATTATTCCATATGTCAGTCAGTGTACTTAAAGCAGGAACCTAAAGCCATGTCTCCTTTGGAGCAGGCAGCACAACCTGTTGCTGAAAACAGCAGCAGGACTTGTTCTGACAGCGACTCCCAAACTGGTTTAGCTGTTTGCTGGAGGGAATGATGGCCACACCAAGGTCCTTCGTGTAGGTGCACAGTCAACTAGAGACACACTAATGCCTACAGAAGATCCACACCATTCCTCCCACCACAGAGGGTTACTGAGGCCTTTCCCATTCTGTCCAGCTCCCTCCTGCTGTCCCTCAGCAGGGATTGCCGTGGCTGGGATTACTCTATCCAAGCATCCATTCCTTGGCTAACTGCACCTCTCACAGGTACTGTGCCCAGGACCTGGTCTGACTGCTGGAGCCCTGTGGTTCTGATTTCTCGTGACTGACCCACCTGTCTGTGCCAGCCCAGGAAGGGGAGCAGCTGTGTGAGCTGTGATCCACCTCCAGCGAGCAGCAGAGGAGAGTAAGGAGCAATGTTTTTACCAATATTCACCTCTCTGTAATTACACAGGCTGCTGCAAAGAAATCATTCTTCCCCCAGAATTTTCCAGGTATGAACGCTCATCAATCTTTTAATGATTTTAGATAGAATATGTGGATTCTCTCTCTCTCTCTTGCTAATAAATAGTGGTTTAAATCTTTAGTAAGCTAATATTTTAAGGAAAGAGGGCCCACAGTGTCTCTGACAAAGCTGATTATAGAACATCAGAATGAGGATACACCTCTATTAAAAAAAGTTTTATAGAGAGTGAAGATTTATTGTGGTGTTCTGCTGATTCATGAAGAGTAGATATGGAAATGCATTTCTGGCAGCCACTCAGTGATGAAATATGTAGCACATAATACATTTGTCTGTAAGACAAATATGTGTGTTGGCTGATTAAAGAAGATATACGAACTTGTGAAAATAAAGAAGAGGAAATTATTCTCAGGAACAAAGCAGCTAATTATAAAACCAACAGGAAGCAAAATGTGTCTCTTGAGCAGCTATACAATTTTTACTAAACAGGAAACTTTCAATATTAATTTCCAATGTATTTTATATACAACTTCAGTATCTAATGACCAGTATAAATGGAATATTTGAAATTTACTGGTTCTAGGCCATTTTTAGATGTGTGGCACAGCAGGCACAGACAGGTGGGTGAGGGGGTTTTTGATGACTTTTTTTTTTTAAGTTATCATCAGAATCTGTCAATCTAAGAAACAATTTTTGGAGAAAGAGCAGTTCAGCTTCAAACATTCAACAAGTGATAAATGGAGCTTTTCCTAACCAGAAGTGTCTACATGTGTTGATAAGACAATATGTGAATGCTGATAGATAAATGACATCTGCCTGAGAATGCTAAATTTCAACTTGTCCTCACATGTAAATTATTTGCATTTCTACAGATGTGCTGATTTTACATTGCCTTTCGGACAAGAAAATAGAAATGGTAAAAAAACAGCTTCTCCCTATTTATGTTTAAAAATAAATTACTCAGTTGCTCTGTCAGGTTCAGAGACTTGAAGCAATTGATGCTGTTTGAGAAAAAATATCAGGATATAAATCATCAAGCTTATAATCTAAAATTTCTGAAGTCCTTTTGCAAAAATAAGACCAAATTGTATCACGAGTTCAGGCACAAACTCCTGAGAGATGAGGGCTTTGAAATCTGTAGATTTCCCTGAGAATTAATGGTTCCAAACATATTCTCCTAAGTTTCAGCTTTGCTAAAAAGAGAGATGGTAGGTCTAGATGCATCTTTTAATTCAAAAAGGAAGACAGGCTGATACCTCAGAACTGACAATATTCCAGATTTTTTTTCCTGGTTCTGTTCTGCTGGGTTTAATGGGATGCACAATGTTCAAAGGATGTTTTGCTTTTCATATTTCTTTTCTGCATTTTCTCTTCTATCCCATAAGAAGAAGATAAATGGCAAGAGGGAGAGGGAACGTTTGTTGCTTTGTGGCATACAAAAGAGAGAGGAAAAAAGAAGTGTAATAAGGAACACACTGAAAATAGTTGTTACAAATTTCTGTGAAGTAGAAGCAACTAATTTTAACAACTCCTACATAAAACCCTCGATGTTGTTTTCTTTGCTCATCCATACCTCTTTTATCTTGTTAAGATGGGATATAAAAACACGTGGTGCCAACCAAAACTACAGAGCAGCAAGGCAGCTGCATGACATTGCATTTACTTTCCAGGGAAGAATCCTGACAGATTTGCAGCCTGTTCAGGAAGATTCCCAGTGGCAGAGCTGGTAGCAGAGCCTGTGCTTATGTGTCCAGGGGATCGCCAGGTACTGACCACAAGGAGGTACAAGAGGGATTTTTGCTCTTCTTCACCTCTTAGACTGCAGGGGACAATACTCAGCCTGGAGCCAGCCTGGGAAGTGTGTGAGGACCAGCCCCGTGGTGAGGCAGAGCAAGCCAGTCAATCCCAGTTTCTCCCAAGAGCTGCACCAAATCCATGCTGTCAATATCCATGGCTTGGGACCAGGCATTATTCTTTCCACATGGGCAGCCATGAACTGAAGTTAGGTATTGTTTTGACCTTTCTCATCTTCTGACATCACATTCTCCCCACCACAATTGCTCACCAAGCTCTTGCCTGACCCCTCCCTCAGCCATGGGCCAGGGTCACCCTTTGGGCAGCACTGCCCTTTGCAGCTTCCCCTTAATTTGATCCTCCGTGTCCATTTTGTAAAGTTCACATTCAACAATCCTGTTTTCTTCTAAAATCCTGACAGAGAGTCCTCCTGCACCGTTGTTTATTCATGACTTCATTCAAGGCTGGAACTCTGCTCTCCCTGGCTCTTAGGCATGTATGATCCTCAGGATCAAATCCACTTGGGCATCGTTTAAGTGACAGCTACTCCACTAAGAAGGAGAGGACAGGACAGGGGAGAGAGGACAGGACAGGACAGGACAGGGGAGGAGAGAGCAGGACCAAACCCCTTTATTGCCAGATGATTTCTACAGCTGATAAGAGAGGTCACAGGAGTAGGGTCCAAATACACAAACCCAAGAATTTCTCTCATATTGAGAATTTGCTGGTCAACCATAATTATTTTTTTGCTTCTTAGTAGTGGGGATTAGAGGCTGGGACTTTCTAACTGCACAAAACTGTGCTATACAAAGTATGTTAGGCCCTTCATTTAATAAACTTTTTCTCTCTTAGTTCTTGTACTCCCAGAACAATGTATCTGTTCAATATCTCTTGTGGACACCCTCTGGATAATATGACAATTCAGCAGCTGCAGTTCCCTATATCACAGTTACAGTCTCCCTTCAATAAAAACATTAAAGCTGTGCCAAAATCCTACAGAAACCTGGAATAAGATTTAAGTGGCATGCTTCATTTTTTGCTCCTATGGGCCCCTGAATCCTACATGCTACAAACATTGCTCAGGATGTACACCCTTGCTCAGTAATTGCATTCTCTTATCTCCTTCTTTAGCCTCCCAGTGACTGGATTGAATTATCCAGCCTACTTATTATCCTGCAGGATATCCTACAGGAATCCCATCAGGTAAAGAAATTGTTCTAACACCATAAAACATTAACACAGCATGAAAAATCTGAGCCCAGGGCAGAGGTACAAAGCAAACTGTGCATACACCTACTCAGAGTGCTTCAGTTGCTCTGCTAAAGAATAAACACATTTTCAGTAGCTCGAGGGAAGGACATTTGGATGCCACAGCCAATATGGATCTGAGTTGAACTCATCATTTCTATGATTCTCCTTGCACATAATAAGAACAATTAAAACAATGAAATGCCAAGCTGTGAGGCATTAAGAGAAGGTGGTATATGAAGGTTTCTATGCAATTCCAGATATTCCTTGTAATCAGGGTATATTAAATAGTTGCTTGAAAACAATAATACCTAAAAGGCCCCTAAACCTTTTGTCATTTACACCAGAGCTAAGCATAAGAAGGGATCTGGTGTACAGGTGAAAGATTAGCTCTAAACCTGTTCTCCTTTTCTTCCAGAGCTGACAACGTACAGCTTTACAAACTAATGGCACTGATCCTATTTCAGGCTTCTCTCATTAAACTTTACATTAATAGAATAAAAAAGATCCTGCACCTTTGAGAAAACACCACATGCTTCGTGATCATTTTTATGGATAAAGCCAGAATTATTTGGAGAACAGTAAAAATTATTTCAAAGCTCTAGGCTGAGAACAAATCCATCTGATGTCACTCTTTCAGAAGTTGTCCTTCCCATGGCTACTGTTAATGCTGGTATTTTGAGCAGAATAGTTCACAGTGCTCTGATGGCTACCCAAAAAGGATAGAAAACAGAGGTTTAATGAAGTATTTAGCCAGGCAGAACAAAACCAGCCAAAGGCATTAAATGTAACACACCCACTCCCAATGAGAAATCCAGTGATCTGGAGATAATCTGTAAAATCACAGGAAGATGCACAGGAATTCAGAGACTTAATCACAGGCAGCTAAAACCCATCAGCCTCAGAGACAGAATTAAACCCAGTAAGTGTCTTTAGCACCTCACCAATGGGCTTTGCCATCAAGTCCTAAATGGGAAAGATTTAAGAATAAGCCTAAACTGAACAGTTTGTATGACAAGGAAGAAAACCTAACCAAGGTTTGCAAAACACATTGTTATATCCATGATTCTGTTTTAAATATCACTTCCCTTACAACTCTTACTTTACTGAGAAGTGCATTTTTTGCCCAAGTAGAAATAAATAATTAAACAAGTATTCTTACTGAGAAGATGGTTTGATGTCTGTTGAGAAATCTGGGCTATAATTTACAGAAAATAGGTTATCTAATAAAAACTCATTACAAAAGTAACAGGATTGGAAAGGAGGAGGACGGGTCATTTCTCACAGGGAAGTGATCCATTACTGATTCTAATGATGTTAAAAAAATCAATAGTTTTCTTATTTTTGCCTTTCCTAGGCTGCTAGATTGCTATCACTTCTTCCTTCCAGCTGTGCTCTGCCTCCCAGCTGCTGCTGAGGAGCAGCCTGTGAACTGTTCCCACTTTGGTGCCACCACCCGGCGGAGATTGAGATCGATACAGGGGTAACACGTGCCTGCCTCCAGCTGCATCCCAGTCTGCATTCAGACAGGCACGGTGCACACCCAGAGTCACAGAGACAGCTCAGTGGTCTCATTTTTGCATTTTCTCCATGTTTGGTCTCGTTTTACACATGACAGGAACAAATACCTGCCCAGCTACCCGTAACCCTCATCCTGCCAAGCATTCCTCGCTGCTATAGCCATAAGGCCTTTCACAACTTAAATTAGAAAGTAGCAGCAACTGTGGGAAAATGAAATGACTCTGCTACAGATTATACTCACTTTCTCAGCATTTTAATTCACTGGTAGGGATGGAGGTGTTTTAGGGTGCTGCCTGTGTTTCACGTGCTGCCAGCTGTGGGAACAAATAAGCCAGGTGACCATGAAGTGGTATTTGTAGCAGGATCAAATATGGTTTTTTACGTAAAATCTAATAAAAAACCTCAAAACACAACAAAGCCCAGGTAAATTTACTGCAATTGGAAAGGTTAGAAATATTAGAAAAATTATATAAAAGGCTAATAGAATATATGATGTCATTTTAGGTGCTTCTCGCAGTTTGTCCTTTAAAATACAGCAGCATCATAAATTTGGAAGGTCAGGAGGAAAAAAAGCTACATGGGAACCATCTCCTGTTTTCCCATCTCACTGCTTTGTGTTTTCTCTGCAGTGACCTGATGAGAGACCAGCAGCCTGAGAAGTGAACTCAAACTTCAGAGTCAGGATTGTAATGGGACGGAACCACAGCTTGGGTTTTTAGTCTGCAGTTACACCAGAGAATGAAGCTTTACAGTCATGGACAAAAAGAAGGAAAAGAGCACAAGATCATGACTAGAAAATGAGCACTTCTTTCTCACTATAAACTTGTTCATCAGGCAAGTACTTCTCCTCTAGTAAAAATTAATACATGCTACATCTGCAGGGAGTGCAGTTACACATCAGATATTACAAATAATGCACCACCCCTACTCAATAATGGCAGTGAAACCAAACTTCAACATTTTACATTAATGCAACTTAAATAAGCATCAATAGCATATGGTAATGTTAAATCAAGATGAGTCATCATATAAAAAATGTTTTTTCTTCCAACACAGAGGAAAGATGAAGCACATCTTTAGCAGTAGAATCATGAGAATAACTTACCCACCCAGTTTAAATGCAGCCCAGATACCTTTGAGATGCACAGCAGAACAGGGCAAGGCCAGTGGGTGAAGAACTGCCTGCAAAGGGCCTGGGTCACCCCCTACACACTGTGTGAGTGTGAGTGAGGTGCTGCACAGCACCACTGTTTGCAGGAGCTTGTGGAGACACTGGGGGTTACAGCTATAGAAATGCTCCTGGCAGAGGCCAAATATTTCCTGTCCCAATCAGTGTGACAAACCAATAAAGATCTGCAGCAGGTCTCTTACCTAGGTACTGGGTTGGGATGGGATCAAGAGGGGACTTTTCTCCCTTAAGCTCCTTTTCACTTAGAGAAGAGGTGCTGCATTATCAAACTGATGAAGGAAAAAAGATCCTATACGGGCAAAATGCCCAGAGCTTGTGAATTACTGAGAATTACATTGACTTTTGAAGTAGTTAGAGAATGATAGAAGGGGAAACATCTTCATACTGAGGGAGCCTAAAATAGAAAAAAAGCTGTTCATCAGCATTAGTAACTTTTTACAGCAGTTTGTGGGGGGCAGGAGGGGGGGGAAGCAAAAGGCCCCGGCAGAAGCTGAATGAAGGATCGGCTCCAAACCGACTGAAAGATTCGAGGTGAAGCAAGGATGACTCGCTTCCCTTTCCTACACCATTCCACCATGGCTCCAGGCTTTACTTGTTTTCTCTTTTGCCCTGTCACATCAACATAACCACACTCTGATAATGCAGAGAGCACCTCATGAACAAGTAAGGCACAGTCCTTATTTCTTCAGATTGCGTTGCACGGATGTTTTGAAAAACAGTCACACGTTGCTTCCATGTATTTTCTTTTATTCTGACAGCTCCTGATGAAAGACAATTCAAACTTCTCCAGGCTGGTCAACAAAGTATTCTCCCTCACCATTTCACACAGATTCTGCTATGGAGTAACAGTGTAAATATGGCAGGTCATTTATAAGAGTCCCCAGTCTGTTTGTTCTTCATCTCTTTGTCCTAGATTTTAAAGAAATCGCTCTCTATAACATCAAAACATTTGACAAATGACCAGATACTAAAAAATGCCAAATCCTGATCCAGTTATAATCAGTATAATCCCGCAGAAATATTCCCAAAGCTTTTATAACAATGCCTGAGTTCAAGGTGGAAAGACTTAAACAAAATCCACTCTCTTCAGATGCTAAAACCTACACTATTTGATAAATAGGGATTTAGTTCCAATTAAACACATGATTAAAGAAGAAAAAGCTCGGAGAATAATCAGCACTAATTATACTACTGCTGCTAGTGTAATTAATCAGTTTTGCAACCTGCAAAATTGAGATAAGGAGCTACAAGATGTAGAGATGAAGACTCGCTGTGTAGAAGCTGTGGATCATCATTATCCAGAATAACACATTAACACTAATTGCTCCTGGGGGTGGGTTGTGTTTCGCCCCCTTTCTCCTGGCTGCTCTGCTCTCCCACACTCCCCGGCCCATGGAGCTGTGGCCACTTAAAATATCTGCAGTGACCTAAAAGGACAAAGAATATTAACCTAATGCTGGCATTCACACCCATATCTATGCACTCAAAGAACTCATATCACAGCCTGTTGTTGTTCATGAAGCTATTTTTCAAGAGTATATAAAGTTCTCTCACACCACGAGCTGGTAAAATAAACTATAAAAATAATTTTACAGTGACATGAAAACTATAAATCACAAAGGCAGAAATTCATGGATGCGCCTTTATCTAACGTGCTGCCCTTGAGTCCTCCTGTTATGCATTCCATAAAAGAATTTAGCAAATGCTCTCCAGTAATCTGTGATTTCACATGTTAGCTGTAAAGTGATGGAATAATGGATCAGTAAATACTGTTCATCTCAATTGGGTTTCAACATTAGTTTTAAGTTGTCCTGGCACCGTAGGTTTAAAAAGTACCCTTAGCACTACTTCAAAGTAGTTTTTGTGATTTAATTTCATATTTATGCCTTTACTCAGCTGCAAGAGATGTTTCCAATAAATAAAGAGGGCAGCTATGAATCTTCCATCACAGCTGTAAATTCTTGCAGCAGGCTACATTTTTAGTGATGCAAAGGCTGGCGCTCGTGGGCTCTTTCTCGATAAATACATCAATGTCCGTCTGAAGCCCCTGGTGGAAATATGGCTTCAATTTTTTTCTTAAAAACATGGATCAATCATTGTTGCCCTTGCCTATTCTTTTCTGTCAAACGCTTCAAATGTGCTGGAGTATCTGTGGAAAGTTTGAGAAGCACTTTGGATACCTGCCTTACGATCCTACTGTATAACATTTGACTTGGATTCAGCTCTTGCTCACCTTCTTTGAGCTGCACAAGGAGCTGGCTCCCACCTGGAGATGAATGTGATTAATGGCAATCCAACAAGTTCAGCAGATTTCATCAAGCAGTGGAAGGGCCTTTCTTGCCTGCAGAACACCCTGAGATCAGGATCTAAGAGCTCCCTGTGCCCTCGGGCTCTAGGTTATATATTCTGTATCCATGGAAGAAAGCATGGAATGTCCTACCAGCAGACACAGAGCAAAGGAGGTTTACACATTAAATTGAATAAATTAGAATTAAATAAATTACCAATCTACTCTAGTAAAATTTACAAAGTAAAATTTTCTGGCTTATTACACTGGCTAAAAACATTTGTTCTGTGTTTAATCAATTTATCCTTTTTTTTGTTGTTAGGTAAGTAACCCTTACCAAAAAACAAAGGCAAGGAGGTAAGTGGAAAGCCAGTAAGAATTAAACAATTGTTTAACGTGGTATTTGGGTCTTGCTGACTAGCAATGAAGGAGAGCCAACATCTCTTCTGCTGTCCAAGTCTCTCATCAGAGCCATATCAGCCCCAGCAGTTGGATTAAAACATAACTCCTTTGAAACTCCAGAAGTTTGTGACTCACTGGAAGGAAATTGCAAAGGTAGTGAGGCGGGAGGAGTGAGCTTCCCCTCCTGTGAAGTTTGCTGCTTGAGCTTTTTTGCCAGTGACACACTCATGTCCACCTGAAATGTAACATGTGGAAGTGGCTTTGATCCTTTCTCTCTAATGATCTGCTCAGTCACAACCTTGTCATGGAAATGTGACACTACCATCTTGTTAACGCTCACCTTCTGGAAGAGCTGCTCTTTGAATCAAAGTATCAAAGATCCTCCTTAATCTACTTTAGGGAAAGTCTCTTATTTTATGGCCATATGCAGTAAAAAAAACCAATCCCCACAGTATTTCAACTTACAGCACTGCATAGCCCAGTATAACCCATCAGTGACTGCTTGGACATCTTCAAAGATGACAAAAACTGACAAAAACTGTTTGCAAAGCATTGTTATCAATGCTGCCTTTTCCTCAAGAGAAACCCAGACTGATTTTTTTCATGGAATTCCTTTGGACTCATTAAAAAACCAACCACAACACTGTGAGCAGGAACCAAGTGCCAGTGTAACAACATGCTCAAGAAAGGCCTGTCTGCACTCCAGATGAAGCACCTTCTGAAGGAGATGCCCTCCCTGAGGCGAGAACCACATCCTGGAGAACCTGAGTGCACCCCTGTGCTGTCTGGCACAGGAGGATCATCCTCTGGGAAGAGACCCATGTGCCCATATGTGCCAGGGTATGGGAGAGCTGACAGCCTCACACACTGCTGGCAGGGCTGTACCACACTTCAGCCCAAGGGAGCAGGGACTGGCTCCAGAACACAGCAGGAGAAGCCAGGAGCTTGGCTCAGCAGGGGAGCTCTTACCCCATGAGACCCTGCAGAAATATCATTTGTTCCCAAGCCACAGGCTCCAGACACATTCAAAGATCTCCCCCTAGCAACATGAAAGTAACTAAGACTTTTCTTGGGCAATATTGCACAGCACCACAGTCACTCACCTTCCTTGTGGGAATGAGAGAGCCCTTTCTGTGTCCTTGTCCCCACGGCAACACGAGTATTCCAGGCACCCTCATCACTCCTCCTGGCTCAGTGATAGATACACTGATGGAAAATGTCCTAAAATTCCAGCAGCATTCTGCAGAAGGCAAATACAAGCTGGAGCCTCTGAGGGTTTTCAACATGGCAGAAAAGAAGAAGCTCTGGAAAGGAAAGGCAAAACTTTTGGTACCTTGCCTGGTCTGAGCCAGGCTCCTACAGCCCAAGCTGCCTCAATCCACGCTGCAGTGACAGATGGCAACATCTATGGCAGGTGCTTGGCATTTTTAATGTCAAAACAAGCCACAGGTGGCTGTGCTCCTCAGCACACAAGGCAGCCAGAGCCACGCACGGACAGCAGGGACATTTGGCCAGGCAGACAAATCTCACCTTTGTACTCAGTGCTGCAGCCTGGGATGATGGGATCCTTGCTGAAACAAAACTAGAGTCAAATCAGGAAGAAGAAATGGCAAGGTTTTAGCAGATTTCTACCATACTTCTGCTTTACTCAGCACCAGTTCTAAATATGCTAATACTGCATTGGTTAAGTAGAAGAACGTGAAAAATGTAAAAGAAGCATAGAAAATTCCAGATCTAGGCTGATCTTTCCTCCCTTCCCCCCAGTTGTCTGATCTTACCCATTATCCACAGCTCACAACATGGAGGGTACAATTCCCCTATGTCCACATATCCCTATGCAGCTTCCCAGGAGCTTATGGCCATTGCTGCAGTTTCTAGGCCATGTTGTTCACTGTTCACATACCAAAATTCAAGCCCAAAAGTTACAGGAACTGTAGAACAGCACGCTTGTAAATAATGTTAGATCACTTTGGAAGCAAAATCAGGGTGTGTGTGTGCCAAAGGAAGCCAGAGAAGCATCTCATGGATATTCTCACTCTTAGACACCTTACCCTTTGAGCCTCAGTCAGCCTGTGTCCACACACAAAACAGTGGAGTGACCATGGGATAACACAAAATGGCAGAGTGACCCCAGAGCCTGGCACAAAATGGTGGAGTGACCCCATGCCTGCTCCAAAGCAGGGCCCATTTTTGGCAACTGGGTAAATTAAAGGCACCAGTTTCTTGCCAGGAGCTGCTCTCCTGCCTGTGGCTGCTCCCTGGCAGAGGTTCCTGCCTGATCCTCCTGTTTGGCACTGCCTTTATCCCGTGAGCAGTAACACAGGTGAACGGCTGAAACATTCCCAGGCAGCAGCTGCCCTGAACATCCTGTGGCAACAGGTACAGACAGAGAAGTGAGGTAACTTTGGAAAAGAGGACAGGTATGTCTTTTTTCGTGCAATAGAGAAAACAAATTGTAACAACTAAAATTTTAAATCGGGTAAATTTTCAGTTTCTCCATACTTTTGATTCCAATAATAAAAAAAAAGGATGACAATATTCCTTATTAATCCGTGTCTTACTTATATCTGTTATTTCAGACAGGTGTTTCTCCTGACACAAAGTCTCAAACCAGTCCCCACCCCACTTCCAAGGACTGGATGCTCAGGCTCCAGGACAGCAGGATTACACAAGACAGCCTGAGAACAAACTCGTTTTGGAAACTAAAGCTAATCTGGGGTGGCGAGCTGAGGAAGGGGAGCACGTGAGCAGCTGCCTGCAGATGTTCTCAGTGGCCAGATGCAGATATGCCAGTGGCACAGAACTTGTTCGAACAAACTTGCCAAGAAAGTACCCCAATAACAAACATGCACCTTCCAACATAAAACCTTGTTTCTCTCCAGACAAAACCTGCCTACATCTCAAGAGATGGTTGGTGATACACACACACACACACAGAGAAAAGTTTTAATTAAAAGAAAGATGTTGCAAAGAATGTAACTACTACTTCACTAAAACTGTAAGAAATGAAAAAATAGATGCCAGTAAAAGCTGTCCTCTGTTAAACCTAGAAGGAGCACAGCTGCTGTAAGGGTGCAATGAGGGCAAATTTTAGATCACATAAATTTAGATTTTTTTTCCTCTTAGCAACTTAATACTCATGAAATTATATAACAAATCTGTAAACCAATTACCAAATGTCAGAAGGTGCCCTGATTAAAATACACACATCCCCTGGAACATGCCATATTCACAAATTAGCCATGTGTTATTTATAACTCCTCAAGGCACAATAATGAAGAAAGTGGTAATGAAATCTGAAAGCCTGAATATCTCCCTTATGTCAGAAAGCAAATCCCACGAGACCCATCTGTAGCCCAAACTGTAGGAAAGAAAACACCCCTTCCAAAGCAAATAAAAACCCTACAAACAACTTCCCCACCTCTGTAGTTTCGTATTTGTTGTTTCATTTTAAAAATTAAGCTGCAAATTCAAACCCTACCATACTACTTCAATTCATTTAATCATAATGATACTTTGAAATTCCTGCTTTTTATTCTCTAACACCACAAAGTGTATCCCCAGTGCTTCAAAGGGACAGTCCTCTTTATTCCCCTGTTCCTGCCCAGGTAAGGCTGGACTTGTATGTGCACCAATTCCTGCCCAGGTGGCACGGTGAGACTGAGTTTTAACTCAAAACTCCAATTGCTTCACACTCAAACCCTACATATTTACACCTACACTTGGCTATTTCTTCACTGGTTCTGTTTCCAACATTCACATGTCAATGTCTGTAGGGCCTTTGCTCTGTTGTCTCTGCCTCTCTCACTTGCCCAAACTGACTTTTTACTCTTTTTCTGTCCCACGTTTTCTCTGTCCATTATTGATCAGAACTGTTACTCTGCTTCCCATGTGAGTTTTCCCTCCTTAAAAATAATGTATTCATATTCTTTTTCTTCTTTACTTATGGTCATCTATACAACATCTCCTATGCAGAAAAGCCTTTTTGAGCAAAGCTGTGGTAATTACTGCACTGAAATGTTTTACACTCAGGCAATTTGGTGCAGCCAACCTGCAGCACTGTATGACACAATTAATTCATCATGCTGTAACATGAGTTCCAAGCAGCACAGAACAAATGAAGGAGACTTCCACTTCTTTTGGCACATGGACCAGTTATGAAGAATGAGTGGATTTTTTTCATGACAGATGCAAACATCACAGAACTGCCAAAAACATTTGAAGGACCATCAGAATATCTGCATGGCTCTACCTCCATACTGATACAATAACCAGTATCACTCCCTTTCCACTCCCAGCTCAGTAACATCCTGGCCTTTCCATGAGAGCCTCCCTCCCTCCCCCTACAAACTATTGGCTTTTTCCTCCTTCTCTTCATCTGCCTCTCTGCCCTCTGCATTCATTGCCCATTTTCTCATATTGTTAGAGAACTTCGGGGCAGTTGAAAAATTTTTGGAGGCATCTGAAGGGGCAAAAAAATCAGACTAGAACTGGAGTTGCATCTTTATATTACTTGTGCAGACCTGACTCTCAGCCAGAGGCTCAGCAGATGGGCATGTGTTGTCAGAACATGTTTTGAATTTAAACAAAATTTCACTGGCTCTTGCTGGGCTGCTGCAGTAGCACAGTGACCTCTGGAGCCGTCTCTACCTCTGCCCTGTGCTCAGAGGTGAACTGTGGTAAGGTTTAATTTGCTTGATATAACACTTCGGTGTATGTAAGAGATGTAGACCATAAAAACAAGTCTAAACCCAAATATATTCATTTTTTTCCCTAACCTCCTTTTCTGCAATTCTGTTGTTTATTATTCTGGCTTTTGAAGAGCTCAGAGATACACATTGAAAAAATATTTCTCATGAACACAACTCTCTGACCTTTGCTTTTGAAGACAAATGTGTAGCTGTAAATGGTAAAAAAACCAAAAAGCACCCCACAAAATACTTTTGTCTCAGCTGGTTTCAGCCTCAGATAGAAAGCAGGAGACTTCCACAGGGAAAAGTCTCTGGAATATAGTTCCTATGGAGATGCAACAGTTGAACACAAAACCTTTGGGGGCTGATTTTAGAAAATCATGGATATTTTAGGCTGAAGACAGACTTCATCCACCACTCCATTTTGGACCGAGGAGGTTTGGCCTGTGATTTTTGTCCCTTATGGATGGGAATGGTCTCAGCAAATGCAGCCTCCTCAGGGCCAGCTACTGCAGGATCCCAGGCTCCCTAACGGGGGAGTCTTTCCAGGAAATCCCGTCATGCCTTCCCCCGGACAGTCCATATCCTGATGGCTCCCTCTGTGCCGTGGGCAGCCAGGCATCATTCAACACTGGGGTGCTGGCAGAGACAGGAAGCCTCTCTTTTTATGGAGAGGTCAGAGTTCAAGTGTCTTAACTTCAAATTTCAAATTGCCATTGTATACCCATGATTTTCCTATTTTGTTCATTCCAGTCTTTCTGGACTGAATGGAGACACTGGGTGCTAAAGATTGCCTCTGCTAGCAGAAGCAGACTCTATGAGCTATTGTGCTGTTAATTTTTTCAGTTATCTTGGCTTGCTTAATATCATTTAGCTCTTTCTTTTCTTGATGGGTACCTTATTCTGCTTGATTCTGTTTCATTTTGAACCTCCACTGATGCTGAGGATTTCACACATTTTTTTATCATACTGTCCAAAATGCTGATGAAATCTTTGTGCAGACTCTCTGGTGACAGAAAAGGGTTATTATTATCATCCCACTTGTATTGTATCTCCAGAAATCTATGCACATGCTTTGTAGGCACCCATTTTGCACTGAAACCTGAAGAAATAATTTTGTTTTACTCACTACAAAAGCACTTTCTAAAAGAGGTGTCTTTCTAATTGTCCATTTTTAGAGCTGGTGCATGCATAATGCAGTGCTTTCAGGAGGTTTGGAGTGATTTGCTCCAATTATCTGTACCTTACCACTGGGGCTGCTGCCTGGCTCAGAGGTGAAACCATCCATGCTGAAAGCGAAAAGGCTCTGTTACATTTGAATGCAGAGTGAAAAGGATTTCATTCACTGAGGCCAGTGACGAAAGAGCTGCATCCACAGTCTGTTCCAGTCAGCCAATTACTCTGTTCCTGGCATTTGCAAGGATGTTAAACCCACATGGAGCTTCTGTGACCCCAATCCTCTATCTATAAAGGCAGAGAAGGAAGAGTGAGCTTGCTTTCCTCCCCTCTAAACAGTTTCCATACTGCCATTAATTCTATCTGCTTTCCCTCTGCTATCCCAACTTCTCAACAATCTATGCCAAGGATCAGCAACTGCCCAAATTAAATGGCCATTGACTACAATTACTGAGAAATATTTCTATGTAAGCAGCAGGTTCACCCAGGGTACTCGAGCCAGCCATGCAGTCATTCCCCACTGGCAAACAAATAGCAGCTGGATAATAAGACAGAGTTGTGATATTCATATTCTGCCCATATGCTCACTTTGGAGAAGCTGGAGAGACTCATGTCTTGGAAACAGGGTTAAATGGAAATGATTAAATAAACCAGAAGAAAGAAAAAAGGCCAGCTAGTGTGTCTATTGGCTTATTGTGTTCCCTATTCCTAAAAATTCACTTTGCAGTCAGGACACATGGGGTTTGAATCATTTTCTGCCTTTACACTTTCCCTGCCACCAGAAGTAACATGGGGATGTTTTTCAGTAAACAAATCTGCTCTTTTCTCTCAAGGTTTGTGTACGCTCTGAGTGCATTGGTGACATCACATTTTTCACTGGGGAAATGAAAAGAACCAACAAAATGAACAACCCACACTGCTGAAAACCCAAGAAGCCAAGCTGGACACGTCTCTGAAATATGGTATGACTGAAAAGAAAAATAAAATAAAAATCCTCATCCAGTACAAACTGGGAAGTGATGGAAAAAGGGCTTTCCTACTGAGACTGTCTCCAGTTACCATCCTCCTGAGCATGGCTTAATCAATTTTGCACTGACGATGCTCTCAGGCCAAAACTGAAAAGGTGACTGACATACACTGGAGACCAAAATGAAACAAAAGAATCACAAGGAGAGCCTATGGAAGAAGCCTTCTGTAAAACATGCAGGATCCCTGAGCCATATTAGATTATATTTCTCTTTTTTCCTCCTTAATTCTCTTACAGTAGACAATAATCCCTATCCCCTTCTTCTGAGTCTCTGCAACGTGCAGACTGTGTTTGGATGCAGGCAGGCTAAGGGGTGTAACAGTGTATGAGACCTGCTGAAGCTGGGAGGCACATTTGTAGTGAGTAAAACCATACTCCCATAAATTCACACAAATACTACATTCCAAAATCTCACCCCAGGTGAAACACATCACTGGATCAGTCCCAGCACCACCCTGCCTGTTACTGTGTAGGGCTGCTGGGAAACAGAGCTCTGGGAGCACCGCTGACACAAATGACCTGGTTCCCATTTGCCCATAAAGGCCTCCGAGACGCTGCCTCCTGTATTGGTCGTCTGCACAAGCCTTTGAAAAAACCTCGAGTCCATTACCTTCATTTTCCCAGATGCTTTTAGAGGATTGGAAAGGAGCAACACTTCCTTCCACTTGCAGCCTGCAGGAACAACCAAATGGCTTCAGAAGAACAAATGTACCCATGCAGCCACTCCCCTGCCTCTTTCTTCTGTATATCCGTCCTTCCAGTGTGAAACACCTGTCAGAGACACAAGCAGGAATTACCTCTTCTGCAGGAAAAGCCCACCTTACCCACCCAAACCAAGCTGTCCCTTGCTCACATACTGTACACTCTCCTAGTTCAACCACCATTATCATTTCCATTAAAGATTATCAATATTTCCAGTAAAGGAGGGCTAGAGACAAGCCAGGATCTAATAATTAATTAATTATATTTAGACCTGCATGCCCAGCTGGGTAGGAAGAAATGTTCACTCGAGAGGAATTTTTCCTTAACTCCAGCAGATCCTGGATTTCCCACCGAATGTTTTCATTTTCAGGATATCAGCTGCAGTCACCAGAAGTAACATTAATGAGTTTCAGTGCAGTGCAAAAATAATTAGAGGCAGAGCAATTGTCCAACTTACATGCTTATACTAAGAAAAGACTGAGAAAAATCATGCAAAGCTGGATAACCTGAGGGGGAAAAAAGCAAACAAGCACAGGGGTGAGGTCTAAATCAAATATGAAGCAATCTATATTTTCCATTAAAGCCATTGTGGAACTGAGCATTTTGCAAAGGTCTTGATTGAAAACCATGGCAAAGTTAATGGGTTTGACTGAAATGATCCTCAGCACTTCAATAAGAAACAAGAAGAAAGGAGGCCCACAAAAGTAGAATTTGAAAAGAAACATTAGTGCAAAACCATACAACATAAAAGAAACAACTTAAATTGCTCTAGAAAAGAGTATAAACTGCCCTGTTCTCAGAACTAGAGGGAGACTCAACAGTGCAGAATCCCATTAGAATTTCAGCACTGTATTTTTTTTTATAAACAGCATATCAGTAAGATTTACCAATATTGTCTCAATATACTGAAAGCTTTATTATTTATTCTTTGTCATGTGGTACTTTTCTAATTCTTTACTTTTAATAAAAAGCAGTAGAGATGTGTACTAAAGACTTCATTTTTTAAACGTGACTGAATTGAAAGCTAATTAGCACATTCATATCTGTCAAAAAATCCAATATCTTTTGCACTTATATTTTTGGGTTCTTTTGTGGTCAGTTTAATTAAATTTGTTGATAAAATAAAGGAGGAGATAAAAACAATTAATAGTTTAGGCTAGGTTTTTCAAAGGCAATTAGTAGTTAGAGCCCATTAAACTAAGGAGGGAATCAGACCAACAATTTCTCAGGCTTTTTTTAATGTTACCCTTGAAATTTTAGCATAATCAGGAAAGAACAAGGAGCAGTCATGATCCAAAGAGTTTCCTGGGATGCAGGGACAAAAAATATTATTGAGGTGCTGAGAAACAGGAGTTCAGAGTCGAAAAGGCTGCTGACAGCCTCTTATGGTGCTCTGTTTCAGAAGCTGTGATTTCAAGAGGAAGCAAAGTGGGCCATAAATGCTACTGATAGCTGAAAATTAGGAGATGAAAAACACTTCAGAACATTTAAGTGTGGTAGGTCTGATTACAGCAATCAAAATGCTATCCCATTTTGCTACAGTTTATCTTGAGCAGTAAGGTAAAGGAAAAAAACCCAAAAAATAAAAAGCCATATGATCCTAAATTGTGCAGGATGCATGAATGTTACAGTCCTGACAGGGACTGCACAGGCAGTTAACCCAAAAGGTAATGTGGTATTTGTCTTGTTCTGTGCTGTCAACCAAAGCCCTTCCTGCTGCTTCAACAGGAGTTTCACTCCTACCTTATGGTCTGAGCCCTTTGTTGGTTTGGTATTGAGGGCTGAGCTGTTTCCCACAAAATATCTGCAGAACCAGTTCATCCCTCCTGCCAGCCCGAGGTGCCTGTGTGTGTAACCCTGGCCTGCTGTGACCTGGCACAGCACCAGTGGAACAGCAAAGTCACGTCTGTCCCAAGACCGCAGTTCGGACCCGTGACCCTGAGCAGTCCGAGTGCTCCAGGGCACCTGGGCACGTCCTCCTGTGGGAAACCTTCTCCTGGCTGAAGGCACAACATCTCCAAGGATCCCTGCATAAACCTCTGCACCTTCCCCACAAAGTGCAAACCAAATCCATAAATACACAGCGACAGAAACAATAAAAGCTCCCATCCAGCCAGCCCCGACTGGATCTCCTCGAACAGCAGAGGACAAGAGAATAAACAACAGATGACAAATGTTAGGCCATCCCCACCTCAAGCCAAAGGAACTCTGTGCTGCTGCCAGCCACCATTCCTCTCTTCCTTCTGTCAGCTGACTCAGCAAGCCCATCCCAATTCATCTGGGAGCTGTGCTATGCTAATGAACTATGGAGGGGTTCAACAATATATCAAGTGTGATGTATTAAAGGCACTAAAAAGCAAACAAACAAACCCACAAAGAAAATAAACAAACCTGAGTACCAACAGTAGTACCCAATGCAGATTCAAAATACAATTAAACAAAATAACTTCATGTGGTTTAAATCCTAATCCTCAGAGATGAGTTGAGCACCAATGTGCACATGCCTTGTTTATTATCCTGTAAGCTGAGAACTGAAATAAAGTCTTAGAGCAAATAATTAAGACAAGATTTAATGATACGGAGTGTTCATTGCCAGCCTTTAAAAAATTGATCTACCTGCCCCTATTGCTAAGGAGGTTTGTCCAATACTCAGTTTGAACAGCTCCTTCTTCAGCAGAGGAAGCCACTGCTGTTTAACCCCAGTTTTTTATTACACTCCTTAATTTCTTTAAGCAGTATAACATAAAACCTATTTTCCAAAATGAAATAAATAATGGGATTGAGATAAAATCCATGAAAAGGGAGGTTTCTTGGCAGTGCTTCTGAGTGCCAGTGTCTGGGAGATATTTCCATTCAAACACCCTGAGTGCACAGAGTGCATGAGCAGCTGCTTTAATCATCTTTCACACTGGAACCACCACTGCTGTCCTCTTTCTTCTCTGCTCAGACTGTCTCCCTTCCCTTCCTCGTTGGAAATGTTCCATCCATCACACAGCTTCCCTTAGGTGCACCAAGCTGTGATGTTTTCCATTTTATACCTTAGGAATTTCTGCAGGTTTAACAGTGTTAAAACAGACATTAAAGCTGCTCTTTCTTTTGGTTTTTTCTTCAGCTGTGGAAAAGTCTTTAAATCTCCTGAATATGCACCATCTGACCTGCTGAGCTCAGTCATTTAGTGGCATAAACCCCTAAATATGAAGTCAACAGATACTTCAGATGAGGTGTCAACAGTGTATAGGCAACAAGCTGACAAATTCTGAGGAATTTAACTTTTAAAAGACCTTAATTCCTTCTTTACTCCAGAAAGATCTCTTGAACCTCTTTCACAGCTTCACATGGCTCTTTAAGCTACATCAGCAGGATGTGCAGCAGCTTACAGATATAGCAATTAAGTTATGAGCAATATATGTAAAAACACAGTGTAAGTACATTTCAAAAAATGGACTTTTCAGAAAACCAATATATTTTCACTGAGGTACATCACCCAGCATCATCATCAAATGTATTTTACTAAGCCAGCTGTAGCAAAAAGGAATCAAACCCCATCACCACCAGGGAAAGCAATTATATTCATTATGAACCCATGGGGCCATTTCAAACAGCACAGCTTTTCACAAACAGCTACACCACTCCTTGGAATCCCATTTGGATCTCACCTCTATCATTCTGCACTTCTTTTATACTCAAAGTAATAATAAAGGAATTCTAATTTCTGGGGGAAAAGAGAGGATTTTTGTTTTACCCAGGCTATGAGTAGCATTATCTCAACCTGAGGTGGAAATACCTATGAATCAACATTTTCTTAGCTAACTTAATTTTAATCCTGGTATTACACTGATCCTTGAGGAAGGGACCTTTTCTCACTGGCTTCAGCAGCAGCAGAATGGGAGCACCTACTGGTGTCTCTAATGAAGCTGACAGATACTTCCTGCAGTTTTTCAAGTAGAGAGCTGAGGTCTCTCTTTAAGAGCAAGTATTACAGATTAGTATTCTTTCTTTCTGAGGCACACAGCATTTTACAATGGAACTTAATGAAGTAGGTTCTAGGGTATTTCCTGCAATATATTTCAATAAAAGAAAATATAAGCCAATAAAGTTGCTCATGTAAGCACTGAGGATTTAAGGAATTACTTAAACAATGAATGCATGAAGCTATTAACCTTCCTGGAGAATTAAAATGTGCCCCTATGTGATGAATCAAAAGCAGCAAGTCATTTCAAGTCTGCAGGATTGATTTTACACATGTGACTGAAATATAATGACAGAAACATGAAATTGTGTTGTATCTAGAGAAAACCAGACCAGACTTCTAGACCATGAGCACACCTTTGCAACAGCTTTTATTTGGTACACTTGTTACCTCCTGGCAATGGTACAGAGCCGGGAAGGTTATATTGTGGTAGTTACCCTCAAGTAAAAGCACAGTCTAGTGAAATTAGCCATTTTTTAGTTTTATTTCCTAGCAATATTCTGCTGTGCTGGAAATATTAGGAGGATCAGCATGACTAAGTAAAATTTTGCCCATGCACAGCTTATTGCATTAAAGCAATAGCAACAAAGGAGCCCTGATATCAGACTAAGCTGGGTACAGGTTATCTCCATATGTCAGGTGTTTAACAGGAAATTTTATAATAGGAAAAGCTTAGAAAATTTAAAACACCTTCTCTCTGAAACAGGTCACAGGAATGTCCTCTGTTTAAAGCAGCTGGAACACTGATACTGTGAGATTAAATAAAACATAAAAGGGATAAAAGAATTATCGCATATTTTAAAAACACACAAAACTCAAAAAGCAGAAATGAGAACAATGAGAGGCATTTTTTCCACTCACTGAAGTGTCCTGCTACTTAAGGAAGCCCTTCTTGGTGTCCTTTTGCATGTCCCTGGTTTTGTGTGTCCTCATCAATTCATCTTTCATTGGCATCATTGTTATCTTATTGGCACCAAGATGTCACTGTCAATTAGGAACTAAGATCTTCATGATCTCTTAAAGCAGCCACGTGGCCCTCGAATAACATCAAAAAATAATTACCATAATATTTATCAGTTTGGGGTTTTTTAGGGTTTTTTTTTAAGCTTTTACCAATGTGTTCAGCTCCTAAGACAAGTTCATTATATTGCTAATAGTATCATGCACTGCCTATGTACTCCCTACACAGTCAATACCATTTTGTATCAGCAAGGAGAGGGCCGAGGGCTCCTATACAAATGGTCATTAAACACCATGGTAAAGAGATGTGCAACTGCTCAGGGCTTTGTGTGAGCAACAATTCTCTGGAAGTTCTAGGAGATGAAGCACAATAAGCTGAATTTTAAAGTAAACTGAGATCTGTTTTGCCTCTTGATGGAAGATGTTTCTGAATGACCAATTTAAGTATTTTTCAACCCCTTCTACTGAACACAAGATAGAACAGGTAAAAACTTGGGCAACCTCTGGAGTTTAATGAGTGCCTCTCGGTCCCTAATGTCTGTGAAAGCTCTGTAGGGATGGAGACAAAATATTATTTGGAATCAGGCCCGAGTTGTGTCCTGTCTCTCAGAGCACTGATACGAGCAGGTGTAGACCAAGTCCCTAAGTGAGTATACCAAAGCCACAATTCTGCTTGAGGAATGTGACAACAGCACAAATGGAGCTACTGATGCACATCACCACCCAGGGACACAGGACAGAGCTGTAGCCTTGGTGTGAGGTCTTGGCAACTTTCCTTTGATGAAAGGAACATGGGGGCTGCACTTTCAATATGACATAGAGAGAGCTGACTGTTAATTCACAGAGCAGTGTTGTCATCCCCAAACAGCTTCCTTCACATCTCTCTTCTCCTAAAATCTGCATCTTTTATATACACCTGCATGGAAGCAAAGCCTCCTGTATCTGCCCCTTCAGCTCAGCCCAGAACAGGTCACTTTCATATTTACCTATTTCTCACATTTTAGTGAAGGAAAGCTGGAGAATGAGGACAGGAGGTGTGTCTGTTTGTTGTTGAAATCCATGTGCAAGTGGCCAAAGACAGTCGAGGGCTTTTCTTCCCTGTGGAGAAGGGCACTGTCCCTCTTGCACCACTTGATTTCTCAGGGATTTTACTGAGAAGTCTCATCAACACAGGATGTCAGAGACTACATAGCTCCCCACCAATGAGCAGTCTGCACCAGGAGATGATCAGGACTGGGACATCAGGGTATGGCTCAAAGCTCTCTGTTTCTGTGCAGGAAGGCCAAGCTTTAGGGGTGTGAATGTGCCTCCAAGAAGCACAATGCTGCAAGGTGAGGTAGCTGCTGTAGTAGAGACTTCAAAACGTTTCTATTTGCGTTAGCAAAGCCTTACAGCCAATTTTATTAATTCTGGTTTTTAACAAATCTGGCTAGCTCAAGATAAAACATTTTGTACTAAATCTACCTGAGTCCCTTCCTCTCTCTATCAGATGGAAAGGGGAATAATTACAATTACAAATCTGCAGTAATATCAACACCAATCTGCTGGTGAGATTATAGTGTTGGCCTGTACATCAGGACATGGGGTTTGACTGCAAAAGCTTGGGGATGGCAACGGTGAACAGCAGAGTAAAGGGTGATTTAAACTTCTCTACTAAAAATCTGTCTGACACCAGACTGAACAAGAGCTGGTGAAACAAATACTTAACCCAGCACATAAGAAAAATCCATGCCCTGTATTGAACAGTACTGGGTTCTGCCTAGGAGCCAGCAAAGAATAAAAGGCACCATAGAATGGGAGCCTGAGAAGTTTCACATGTAAAAGGATCACTAAGGGAAAATAAGGATGGAAAGTAAGTACAAAAGGACAATCTTTTGTTAACATAGAACATTCCAGTATTAATGCATATTTTATAAGCACACATCAGCATTTGTTTCTTAACTTTCACTGGTTACAGTTGTCCACAGTTAGTTACATCTATAAACAAAATCCATGAGGGGGAAACAGTGCAAAAAGACAGATAAATTAAGATGTTTGCCTCCTGAAATCACACACCTTCATGCTGCTAACAGCAAGCTCTTTTGCTGCCTGATCAACACATCCCCCACACCCAACCCCTCTGCCTTGGAGGGCAGGAATGGGAGCAGGAAGCTGTGATCACCTGGCATTCAGCAGCTATTTTCACACTATAAATGAGGGCTCCTGGCTATCTGGCACAAACCTTTCCCCAGCCCTCTTCTGCACTGAGCACTAAGTGCATTGTAATTCCAATATTCCTATTCCCTGGTAACAATATGTCATTCCTTATATATGTCAGGGGTTTGGGCCAACACATACTTGAAGCTTTTGCCTGCAGTAACAGGTAATACACAAACCCAGCTCTTGGCCAAATCTTCCACACTGAGCAAATTTGACAGGGGAGCCACTGGTGCAGAATGAATGCAAATCAGGATGCCAGTTTATTTTCCAGTCAGTTCTGCACATAACTAGAATCTAATCCAGTTATGGTAAATAGTGAAAATCTTGATGTAAGGGTAAAACATATGTAAATTGCCACTGTGATTTCTTAAACTAAACTGGAATCCAGCAAATGCATCTCGTTTCATTATTCTCTGCAGCAGAGAAGAAAATTCAGTTGCCAAGAGAAAATTAAAAATAATAATACCAGGAGCACACATTTCACAAATGCATTCTGCGTCTTAAAAAATAAGGTCCCTGGATGCTACAGAAGCCAATAAATTATTACACAGCCAAAGTATCTCAGCACAAAGCAAATTATCTGCTCACATATAGAAAAATGAAACGGTGCCACTTCAAATCTGAGCACAGCACTGCCGGTGTGCTCTGCACCGCTAATGAAGCTTTAGAAGCAATCATTGATGACTCTGCAGAAGTCATGTCTGCTGCCAGAGCTGTCACTTCACATAAAGGCCTAGTGGAGAAAGCCACAGGAGCCCCTCGGAGCCGGGAGCTGCTGGCTGGTGGAGGCAGGAGAGGCGGGAACGCCGGGCGCTCTGCTCTGCTCTCCTGCCAGCCCCGCCACGGGTGCCCCTCTGCCTCCTCTCAGGGCTCTTCAAAGCAACCTTGGTGGGAGCTAAATGGCCACAGCTGTGCTGTGCTGCTGAGGGCACTTCTGAGGGCACAGTGCCGAGAGCTCGCTCCTCCTCCTCCCACGCCCTCGCACCATTCGTGCCTTCAAACGGAAACACGGCACGTGCACTAAATAAAGCCATGGGAAGGGGTCGCCAAACCAGGGCTGGGTTTCTGCATTATTTACTCCAACCGGTTTTAAGCCAAAATAGCATGTGGCTAAGTAAGACCAAAAGCAGAAGTTTGCTCTCAAAGAATTCCACAGAAACTATACAAAATATTCTATGCTAACTTAAGTTAGGAGCCATTTGGTTCCAGAAAAAAAGCCAAGGCTGTTTAACTGCAAGACATGAATTTAAAATCCTTTCAAAGGTTGGCTGTTTTTGTTTTGTTTTTTAAATTTCATGGTACTTTATCAGCAACTCGGTGTTTTGTTAGAGAAAATGAGATGATGCCTAGAAATATAAAGGATTCCAAAAGCATAGCGAGGACAATACGGTGTAGCTCCTGAGCCTCTTCTTGCAGAACAGAAACTTGTTTTTCTATTGTAACCCTGTTACATAGAAAACAAAAACAGATTTGTGAAACCCTCGTTAACGTGTGCGCCTACTGAGCCACTGCCTTTGTCTGATGTATTTTTCTGCATTGCCCTCATTTCACACTTCCTCAGTTCTTTGCCCAAAACCTGCAGAAGCCAAAACACACATTCTCAACAGTTCCACCTGTGCCACTCAGGCTCCTCCTATCATCAAGTGACTTAGGATGCTACGCTGTACACTGTTATACAAAGCAAAGAACGAACAATTGAGTTAAAACTCAAGAAACTGAGAAATTACTCTGACCATAACACTGTAGAATACGTAGAACAAATTACAACACTCACCTTCTGTGCCCGTGAGCTCATCAGAAGCAGGATATATTTTCATGAGAAGTGGCCCCCAAGCACAATATTTGTGACCATTGCCTGTGGACTGCAGGTATGCCTCCTTGTTTGTGTAGCAATCCTCATCTGCTTCCAACAGCCATACATTGAAAGGTTACAGGGCTTAAACCATTTCCCAGTTATGATATGTCTATCAGGCAGCAACAGCTGGGCAATAAACTTTTAGCCATAAATGTTCCTGAGAGTGGGAAGTTCACGGCCAAAGCCATAACCACGCACCATCAATTGATGTCCAAAATGCAATCTGGGCACGCCGCTCCCTTTAACACCCAACAATACCTTACATTGCAAGGTACTTACCAGCAGCCTCCAGGTTAAGTAACACCTGCTAAGGTCAGCTGGGATGGCTCCAAAAGGCTCCCTCCAGTCAACCGGAGATTTGTGGCCTCCTCTGAGCCTCCAGCACTCCCTGATTTCATCCCCGTTCCATCGAACACTCTCAATATCACTTTAGACTGGATATTGAAATCACTTAGCAGCAATAAAAAAGAAAAGTGCTGCAGAATTGAATCCCATTTTGCTCAGCACACATCTCTAAACTATTACCAGTGTGAAATGAAATCTAATGTCTCCCTTAGCAATCCCATCTTCTTTGTCCTTTTGTTTTTCTAGGAGCGTTATGATACACTAAATCCATTTGGACACACAATAGTACACGGGTCATACCACAGGTTTCAAGAAGTTTTCCACATTTATGTAGCCACCGCAGCAGGCTGCTTTTCAGCCATCACACTCTCACGTAAAAATCCTTTAATAAAAGCAGAAGGAGACAATGCCAACACCTCAGTGAGCTGCTTTGGGCTGGGGCAGTTCATTGTCTTCCCAGTAGCAGGTATGGGGCTGTGTTTTGGATTTGTGCTGGAAACAGTGCTGATAATTTGGGGATGTTTTCATTGTTGCTAGGCAGTGCTCACACAGAGCCACGGCCTTTTCTGCTCCCCTGTGACCCATCTCCTTTTCCTTAGGTTAATTCTTGGGGTGGTAGAAAACAGAAGATGTGATTGAATCTCCACAGTTTCATCTAACACCCTCTTCAGGGACAGGAACTCTACAATGGTACAAACACTGTACAGAAAATGTGACCAGCTGAGATCCAAATGCCTTGACTTACAGGGGAAAAACAGGGCAACTGCTGTGGGCCTGTGCCATCAGAGGTGCATCCTCTGAGAACTGCCAAATGCTCCCTGATACTCAGCCTTCCTTTCCCACTGTTCGTGATGCCACCTCTCTCCCCCAAAGCACATCTCCTGTCGCACGGCACTGGAAGTTTTGCTGGAACAGTGCATACAAGGCAGGTGATTGATGTGCAGAGCCAACTAAGTGATGGATGTGCAGGGCAAGTGAGGATACAGCGTGCCCCAAGGAGGAGTTTTGGGGGAGGATTTCTGCGTTGTCAATTACTGACAACAGATGTAGCTTATAGAGCTTGGGCGGAAAGCTCATCTGATTGCTCTTGGCCAAGTTTAGATGATGGCTAGTCAACAAAATGCGATGCCCAAGAGACTGTGAAACTAAACCCTCTGGAAACATGTCCAAAGAATAAACCAAGTGTAAGGCAATACTGCACTAATAAATCAACTGAGCCCCTTAACAGTAACAGAGTCAGATTTGCGTATAACGATGCTGTTTAAACCATCTGAGTGGCTTGTCAAAGCTGTTCTATCAGAATAATATACATAATTACTTGCATTAAACCCAAAGTATAGTCAGCTGCTAGTTTTTCTCAAATTTAATAAATGCTATTACTTCCTGCAGTCTCTCTAGGTAGCTGCCTGTTCCAGTGTCTTGTTAAATTGCATTTTTAACTCTTCACTATTATTTCTGGAGTTTCCAAAAATGTCACCAAGACAGGATCTGGCATGGGAAGCCTTTGAAACAGCTCATCAGAATTACAGACTGACTGGTTACAAAGTAAAAACTCCTAAATAAAAATAAAACACTGTTGGAAGGGAAGCTTGCTAAATAGCTGCACTGCTCATCTTGCTCAGTCAGTAAGAATGGTGTATGAAACACAGAAGTATGAAAAATTAGCAAAATAAAAGCTAAAGGTGAACACTGCTTAAAATATATCCCTATTCTATAGAAAACAACAGGGAATGTGTTATTTATTACAATGTAGTTAACTAATTCATGGGAGGATCAGTACACAGCTTTCCTTCATCTGACTTTCAAACAGAGCATGTCAATCAGTGCTGGACCAGAACACGAAGCTTTTGCTTGCATTAAATAGCATCTTAATGTGTGGAGCAAGACAACTTCTGGCAAGAATAACATTATCAAAATTTGTCTTCTTATTCATGTTCCAAGTTCTGCAGAATCCTACTGGAAATTGTACTTTCCCCGTTTTGTTTTCCATCTGTAACGTAAAATTGCTGCTTAAATGACAGCAGAGACCCCTGTTGCCCAAACCCATTTTGGGCATGGGGAAACGGATGACTTCAAAACTGTGTATTGAGTTTCTCCCACTTTTACAATCAACTGGCATAAGGCATGATTTAAGCCAAGAGAAGTCCCACATTAATGTAGGAATGGAACTGACTGGCCAGTTTGGCACTGAACATCCAGAATCACGAGCGGTCGGGGTAAAGCGCTTCCCGCAAGGGGGACTCCCAGCTACAAACCTGAGAAAGCACCAGCACACACCACACTCATACCCTACAGAGGCTCCCATCTCAGGCAGGGAGCCCTCTCTCTGCCCATTTTTCACCCTGGACTTCACCTTTGATTCTCCATATCCCAGGTCACAAGAGAGCTCTTCTCTTTCCCAAGATGGCTTTCCTTTTCCCCTTATTTTCTTTAAACAAATTACAAAACCAAGAAAATGAAAATCAGTACCAAAAAGAAAAAAAGAGTTCTTGTTTTCTAGCCCCAAATAGATTGTAGGGTGCAAAGTAAATGTTTGCTCTTAATTTTCCCTGATTAGACTTGAGTTACTAGTATTAATGGCCACTGCAATTTGCAGTTAGTTCACCAGAAGGAAATTTCCCACAGAAGTCATTCATCTTTCTTTAGTTTCTCTGTTTCCACTGGAAACAGAGCAAAAAAGCTCTCAGGATTCCCTGGGTGAGGAACAGATGGGTGGAAGGACAGGTAGAAGGTGTCTTTCTGAAGTGCAGGTGAGAGGTTCACACCTACACGGGTGCTCTCCCTTCTCCTGGGCCATATTTCCAGGAGACAGATGTTCCAGCTTCATGTATGGATTTTTGCACGTGTAGCCTGGGAGAAAACCTCTTGTCACCATTTATATATTGGTAACACCTCTACTGCAAACAAAGATGAAAAGCTCTTTAAATGAAATAATATTGTTTCTCTGGGTACAAAAAGTTAGCCCAGCACTAAAAGCCCTGGTTTCTGATGCTTCCCCCAGTCAAGGTTCTGTTTGTGTTTCTCAGCTGAGGTATAAGGCAGACAACCATTTTATGTCATCTACAGGCTGTGTATGTTATAACAGCATCCTAATGTCAAAAATAAATTTATTTCTTAAGACACTGCCTCTTAAAGTGCCTTTTACACATAAATGTGAAGGGAGACTATTAGCACGGCTGTTAGACCATAATAAAGGATGTTCATGACTTGTCTCTTAATTATGCTTTTCCACTCTTATCCTGTGGCAATACAATTCCCTTTTCAACCACAAACCACGTTCATGACATACATATAATGCAGTAAAACTGATGTGCATAAGAGCAGTGGATCACATTAATCTGTGCAATTGAATCAGAAGACAATGCCACTGCAGAGAATTTGTAATTCAGTGAGTCTCTTTAAGAAGATTTTCAAAGATCCTGTTGCTGCAGATAATTCTAGCTGTTTGGTTTATAATTTACAGCAGACACATTTTCTATAAAACTTGCAAACATTAGACAATATGTAGTTTTTTGGCTCAATTTTATTCCCCTAAATAACTCCTTAACCTTATCATTAGAAAGTCTGTTCTCTCACCTTTCTGTACCATATCATAGTGACAAACAGCTGTTGAAATGGGGACAAAAATCAAGATCTTGTTTGTATTGGCTGTCTTTTGTACTTACACGACAGGCATTCATCTGCTTAGGTAAGACAGAACTGTTGATTGAATTCAGTAACATTAATAATTTTTCTTATAAAAAAATTAATCTTCCGGACCAGAGAATATTCTATTAAAGCTGGAAATGTTGGGGGGAAAATTAGAATTACAATGTATTCCATACTGTTGGAATTTTCCTTGTCCCACACTTGTAATTGCAATGCAGTATTTTGTTCTGTACACAAATGTTGACAACTTTGTTTTTCTCTAATCTGAATAATTTCACATCGATCTGAAGCAGTAATATCCTCATGGGAATTGGCTTAAAGCAATGAAGGAAGCTTTTACCAAATGTTCTCCAAGAAAAGCTGATGTTTGAATATAATTGGGAGACAGGCACAGCACTGAACCAGATATTCTGGGTTCCACATGGCACAGTCTACAGAGACAAGCCAGATGTTTAGCACTACTGCTGATACCCTTGTGTCCATGGGGAATTTTGCCATTTATTTGGAAAACATTTCATTAAAAAAAGTCAGAAACCCCAGCACATCAGCAGCATGTGGTTTGTTACAGCAAATGTATAACCTGAAATGTTTGAGAATATCAGATTTCTCTTTTAAAGAGAAGGGCTTACAAAGCATTCACACAGTTCAGCTTTAAAAAGCACAGTCTTTGTTATCTAAGATAGACTGGGCTGCTGCAGCCCTACTATTCCTGAATAAAAGCAGGTCATTATTTAAAAGAGGAGATTTGTAACAGCAGACATATTACAAAAGAGACTGTCAGATATAAGCACCCATACGAATAATGTGTGGGGTCTTGCATGATCAAGAATAACTCCCACAGGATAAGATGAGGAATGTGGGGTTGGACTTTTTATGCTTTTATGCTTTTTGTTCTGGGTGAAGACAATAGCTCTGAATTTCGAAACCATGGACTTACTTTCAGCAGGCTAAAGATACCTACAGTTTTAAAAGGTCACTGGAAACAGACCAAAGCCAAATGACTGGCACTGTAAAAGGGTCTCCAATGCCACCAGAACATAAAAGCAGTGGCTCTGGTACTGGCTGGCCACTGTGCAGCAGTGGCAGTTTCCAATGCCAAACCAATGTTCTGTACACACATACTACCTGCTGTGTTTTTTCCTTAGCACAGAGCCTTACTAATATTTGCTATAAGCCACTAGCCCAGCCTACCTCCAGAAACACCAGGCTGGGAGGGAAGCTCAGAGAATCACCCCTGTGGAAGAGAGGAGGAACAAGCACTTTGCTGCTGGTTCCTTATTGTGCTGTTCTGAGTACACACTCCCCCTACACTGGGTACCTGTGTGGTGCCTTTCAGCTCCCTGACAAACTTAACAGCTCTGGTTGTTGTGGCTGGCACACATCCCTCCACGGGGGCTGGATACCACACCACTCCTTTAAGCATGACAGACTGGAAAATGGAGCAGGGATCTCAAATGGCCTTTAGCTGTTAACCTCAGGAAGCAGCTTTAAAAATATTATTATTGCAGTTGTTAATAGTTTCCAAAAGGATGACTCCTAGGGCTGCAAGAGCTCATTGACTTCACACATGCACATCCTTCTCTGAGGTTAAACGGGAATGGTTTGTGAACACACAGTTGAGAGCAGAATTACCTAATGAAGTGCACTTGCCTGAGCACAGCCAGCTCACACAGAGCTCTCTTGCAAACATAAAAAGGTGCTTTTAATGTGAAAACCTGCTTTTGTTCCCAGCTTGGAAATGTTTATGGGAAATTGTGCTTCTAGGCTCTGGGACACGTGCATGCATAAATGCACAGAGCTCTCTTAGCATTTACATCATTGTGGTCTCAAGGGGGAAGAGGTCTGAAAAACAAACCTGTTTTTACAAAAGGACAGAAATGAAATTATCCAAGTTTGAGCATGTTAGTAACAGTGACAGCCAAAGGTACTTACCAAGTTAAATCCACTCTGTTGACAGGCTCCCCAAAAACAAGGCACAGAAGTCAAAAGGAGGCATCTCCAAGGCAATACTGCACAACTGGGCACTGAACTTCTCCACCCTAGTGATGAGAAAAGAGGGCATTAGATAACAGCATTTTTCAGGGGGAACTGGAAAAAAAAGGGGATGCCATAGTAGCTAAATTGATTATAAACTCATTTGTTCTCACACAATAATTCCATGTCGTATGAAGACGTTAAATAAGAATTCCTCTGAAAATCTCAGCTGAAACTCCAAGTGGGACCCTTTTGACTTATACAGTAATTTTTCAAACCACCTCTTAGAGCAAGGCAGACAATATTTTTGCAGTTTCATCAGATCTGTTGAGTATCTTTTTCTGAACAGCACAAGCTCCCTTTATTCTCTTCCTTTCTCTTCTTCTCAAAGGTGGTGCTTCACTGGAATATCAATCATTGATAAAAGTTTATTTCCTTCATAAGAACCACTGTCAGCTAAATGTGCTCACCCCTTACACAAAAGAGATCTAAAGTGCATACAAGAGAAAACTGAGAGACAATCACAGCTGCCCTGGAGAACAGGATTCATGGTCTGCAACAGATCTTTCACATGATGCTAGATTACACATTACAAAAAGAAATCTTAGAAAAGGACAATTATTTGTGTGCTTCTCATCCTCTGGGAGCCTGACTCTCAATCTGACTGACAGATCCTCAAAAATGCATCTCAAGAGCTTTGTGGATCACTAAGACCTGCTTTCCTGCCTTCCTGCATAACATGAGCCATGGAATTTTACCCAGGCTTTGCTGTATCCATACAGAACAGGGCCTGACTGAACTAATAAAATCCAACATTTCTGGTTATATAACTGCCAGCCCCCACCTTGAAAGTGTAATCAGATTGGATTGCCTACCAACATCCAGAATATTAGCTAGGAAAAATCCTGCTAAGCAAGGCTTACAATTTTAGATTTGTATTTCTGGACCTTTTTATCTCTTATTGAGGTCTTGAGAATATTTAAGATATGAACATTATCTTCTGTATCTTTTCCCACTATGCAACAAGACAAAAACTATATTAGCAACACTCTAATGAACTGGTACAAAACAAAAGATTCATACATGATTATCTATGCTTAAACCATCAGGGAATGAAATAGAAAGACAAAAGAGACATCAAGTCAGTATAATTATTAGATTTAAAAGGCAACAAACCCTTCAAACCTGTTTGTTAAGCGATGTTATTTGGGAATACTCTCCTTGCTTTTCTAATTGTTTCCCCATTGGGAGGAGGGTGGAATGTATGTGTTGATTTGACTAAAATTTCCTTCTAGAAGGGCTGTTTGACTTCTAAGTAACACTGAAACACAAATAACCTCACCCAATTTACATACAAACTACTCTGATGAGCCAAACGCCTTCCCCTGGCAATAGCTCAGGCAACACAGGCTGTGACTGAAGCTCTTCAGCTGTCCTGCTCAGACACTTCACATGCTGCAGGGAATGAGGGAATGGTTACTCACCACCAAGTCGGGAGAAAATTCAGTAACTTTTAAACCTTTAAATGTCCTGCTCCAGCTTCTTAACATTTTGCTTCAGCGAAGTACTTCAGTGTTGATGTGAGGGGAACTAACTGGTGGTGTTTGTTATCTGCCTTCTTTTAGTTATTCTGTTAAGTTAAAAAAGGAAAAATGCTTATTGGTGCACAATCAGTTTCCATCTAAAAGTTGATTCTGATTGCATTTTGTTTTTACTTTGGATAGATTTCTGACAGAAAATGCATCTTTGTTTTTAATTAATCCATCCAGGGACCTTAACTCTGCATAGAAGCTCATGCTTTTTATGTAATTACTTCTAAAGGCTTTTCCAGCACAGCATGGCTGTCTCTTCAGATTACTTACTATGTTTCTTTTCCTCTCTTAGTCTTTGCTGATGGAAAATCAGCTTTAGGTAGTGAATTCTGTAGGCAAGGCTGCCTGTTCCCTGGAAACCCTCTCAGCAGAGGGAACTGAACAGCTTCACTCTCTCCTTGGAGTGGATCTGTACAATCCAGAAAGGATTACCAGCTTGGGGTACAGGCAAAGAGCCTCTCCATCCTTCCTCCTGTTGCTGAGAGCTCTGTGTTTACAGGCACAAGAGGCAAAGCCGTGTCAAGAGCATTCTCTAAACATCAGAAGTGTAAAAAGAACTAGTACAACTCTCTGGTGCATCAGCTGTGACACTCACTCAGGAACCATTCTGTTCAATATTTAATCCTAAGGCTCTTTTAGCAGCTTGTTCAATTATGGGATGAAAGAAAGAAAGAGGAAAAAAAAACGGAAGGGAAAAAAAAGAGATACAATTAGCCCAGAGTTCCCATCACCACCATTCATCACCAGCCTTGAGAAATCAAAGCTCTTTATTCTCTCCCACTCATTCCACTCATGTTTAGCACTTCTATGTCAAATACAGCAGATTCAAAAGGAGTGATTGAGAAATACTTTTTCCTTGAGTAGCCCAACAATTCAAGTGCTATTGTGAATGGATGGAGATCTCTTTCCCTTAGCTAAGCTACACACAAGTACTAAAGCAACACACTCAAGGAGGCTGGAAAAAAGCCTCACTCTTTCTCTGCAGATTATAAAAAAAAAGGTACAAGGAAAGGACTTGGCTCCAAACTCCAGGAAGCGCTGTTGATCCCACGAATGAGGGAGGGGACGCGTTTGAGCTGCTTTCAGGGAAAGGCAGCCTTCCTACAGGGAAGGCTCTTGAATCAATCAGGTGTTAGGTGTGTATGTAGTGCCACCGAGCCGTTTGTCACCCGCAGCTGGATCACCCCTGGGGCTGGAACGGACGCACCTGGGAAAGAACACACCGGTACCGTTCCCTCCGCAGCGCCGTGGGAAGGAGCAGCTGCCATTGTCACTGCGCATCACCCGCTGGAACAGATGCAAGGGAGCCGCTGCCAGGATGAATCCCTCTCCTGCCTGTCGGAACAGGCACAGGGAGGCGGCTCCCTGAGCAGCTTTTGCTACTTATCTCTATTTTTTGCCACAGAAGCCATGTCTGCGCAGGCGAGGGATCGTACGCCAGCGTGAATGGGCTCTGATTAATGCGGATCGTATCCGACAACCTTTCCGAGCTCCTTCTGGGCTGGCACGCTCCATTAGTCTCCAAATGTCACAGAAAGGTATTTAAATCAACTCTGAGGAGAACAGGCAGGGAAACACAGGGCTACCAGAGCAGCCACTGCCCTCAGAGCAAACAGTGCACACCGTGTGTCTCCCCTGGCCCTCCCTCCCCTAACAGTGGCTGGGAAGTGTGCACGGACGTTTATTTGGGATGGGAGCTGGAGAGGCCAACTGAACCTGCCCTACCCCCTTTTGACAGCTTTGAAGCCATCCACACCACAGCAGGACCTTCAGGCCTCAGACATCACCAATGCAGCCTCTGCACCACCAGGCTCAGGATGGAGTTGCACATGCTGGGACAAACCAGCCTCAAAGCTCCTCCCATTCTCAGATCCCTCTTTATACCTCTCCCACGTTCTCCTTGCCCCTGGATGCCCTCTCAGGGATATCTGCACCTCCTGCCTGATCCTGATGGGGCTGCTTTAACTCACTGACTCAACAGAAAAGCACCACAGCAAACAAAACCTCTGAAACTTCACGCCCTGCTTGCCCACCTCTTCTCCCTTCAGAAACCCAGCAGGACTCCCCCAGCTCGCCCTCCACAGCTGAGCCCCGTGTGGCTCTGGGCTCTCTCCCTGCATGGCTGGCAGCCCTGGACTCTGCACGGGCCAGCTGCTGATTCCAAGTTGTTTCTGGTGGATCAGGACTGCAGTGTGGTCCCCTGCTTGTGCTTTTATTTCTGCTGTCACAGAGTGCCGCTGCTCTCCCTCATTCCTCCACACTGTTGGCTACATCATCATCTTAGCCCAATGCTTTCTTCCTACATTTGCAATATTAACAAAGAAAAGCTTTTCCAGAGAACACAAAAATGTAAAGCAGTGTTACAAAAGCAGGCTTGTAGCAAGATTTACAGATTTATAGATTTACATGGCTGTTGTGCCTCTGGGTTAAAATCCAGGGGAGAACTTCCAGTTTGGGTTCCTACTGGCCCATCCAAATTCCTGCTAGCAGGGATAGAAGGAAACAGTTCAAGGTATGGTTAAAAGCTTATTGGAGAGGGTGAAGTGGGCAGCTGCTGGGCACCTCCCACCACCATCCTACCCCAGCCCACAGCAGGAGCACTCACATTTCTTTGATTTCCAGGCATCAGGCTTGCAATTGTTAATTACTGTCACTAACTGATTAGAGACTAAGCAGTTCCAAAAATACCAGTCTGGGGGTGACAATTTTCTGTCAATGTGAAATCTGACATCTGAGGGGAAAAGATGGTGCCTGGACACATGCAGGCATTTCATAGCTTTTAGATATTAGCACCAACAATTATTTCTGCTTCACTTACACTTTTTGCGAGTTTTAAATATTTAGAGTTCAGCTTGTTCAAAGATTTATTTTACTTTATTTTTGATATCTGCTTTTTAACTGTCACACCTTCTTTGTCACTGCTTTCAACATTCTGAGAACTTACATTTCTAACTTATTGAGAATGTATCAAGGGATTTGGTGCTGGTACTGATACACAGATTCACTCACCCCATAGTCATTTTCTTACCTTCAAATGCCATTGAGATGCCCTGGTTACAGTCCTCTCCTCAACTATTGCTCAGGTAGTCTGACTCTGTTTTTCCAGAATAAAACCCCAAACAAGCCAAACCTAACACCTAATTATTTTTGCACATTTTTTCACATCAAAGATACTTTAAGTGTACAGAATTGGTGACACTTGGTTCCTGAGCTCCCTTTCCATGTCAGGCATGCTACATTTCTGCTTATTTCATAGTAACCCATGTACTAGGAGCTGATTTCCTGGTACTAACCCAACAACTGCACTGATACATGGTATATTACAGTGTGTGAGAAGGTCAGCATTTCAGCCTCACCACTCTTACAGCCTCCTGGATATGAAAATATGGAGGGGTGAGTCTCCGGCCTCGAGGGCTCGCCCGCTCTCCTGAAGGTCCATAAATCAGCTGCCAGGCCTGAGGCTCTGTGCCAGCAGGAAACTGTTATTTATGGATGGGAGACACGTTTGAGGTGCAGGGCGAGGCTGAGAGCAGATGAAGCTGTCCAGGCAGACACAGCAATTCCGCAGAATGAAGCCGCTTCAACAAGAGGGCCTTGGCGCTCAAGGACTGTGCAGCCCAGCTTTACTTAGGTGTCAGAACACTGATTAAAAGTGCTCACTTGGGCAAATGTTGCCTTTGTTGTAGGCTCCTTTGCCACCACCATCAACCAGACAGCACACTGCCCTTACACACCTACCCAAATTGCTGCTGGGCTTTGAAGCAACAAAGGGGAGAGGCTCTCACAAACAGCTTTTGATTAAAATAGAAAATAACATCAACTTAGATTAAAATATAATTCAATGCTTGTTTGATATCTTGTTTTTACTCTAATAAAAAGGCAATCATAATCTCTCACAGATTGTTGTTCCCTGGAAAAAAAGCCTATCACAATATGCACTGACTGCAAATGCCATATTTAAATATTCAACACAGCTGTACTTGTGGAGATCCAACAGAGAAAATTCCCCTGCTCTCTCTTCCTCCTCATTCAGCAAATCAGGCAGAGGATTTTGAACATAAATTCAGAAAGTATTTTGATAAATAGAATATTTCAGCAGTAAAGACTGTGGTTTTAAGCAGTTCTGTCTCTCTGTACATTCTCTTCCTATGCCTTGGTGGAAATAAATCAAACTCTTAAGCTGCTGCAATAATCTCTAAGAGACAAAACAGATGGAAAAAATAATGGGATAAAGTACCTTATGAGTAAGATTTTGACAACACAAACCCAATGCTTCTGTTCTTTACCTAAATGTTTAGACTTGCAGCAGGCAAAACCAAAAAAAAAAAGGGTTTTGTTTTAAATATGTGGCACATTTTATATAGAGCATAAAATTCATATTAAAAAAAATTACACAGGGAAAAATGACTCTAATAAAACAAAATGCTTCACTATTATTCACTAGATTTTGCCAAGAGCCCCTAGAAATGTGCAGTCCTCCAAGGCCTGCAGCCACAGAGCCCCAGCCTCACACAGACGGTCCTGAAGGGCACACGCCGGAGGGCAATTCCTGAGTGCTCCTCCCATGGGCAGTGAGCTCGTGGGGATCCCTCGAGGCCAGGGAATGCACATCATCTCCCTCCTGCATGGAAAAGCAAGTCAAATGGGGTTATGATGGGAACAACTGCACGGATCAGGCATGGAGCTGCTTGGAAGGAGCCTGGAGCAGCACCAGTTTTTATTCCTTTTATTACCATGTCTCCCCTTTACACAGCGTACCCTGAGTTCTTACTCCAGCAGCCCTTGTTTTGCCATCCTAATTCCCCTTTTTTGGTATTTATTGGACATTTTCTCGACCATCTGGCACAGCAGTTTCCTGAGTCCCCATTTTTTATTTACAAGATTTCTCCACTTCTCACACTGTTGTTTTGTTACTGCAGCCACAGACAGCTTGGACACGGCTTTCTCTTTGATTTCTAGAGGGTCCCTGCAGTTTCTTGTATTTCTACTCTGTTTGTGGCACTTTGTGGCCAAGGTAAGCCACTTGCCTGGGCACTATTTCAGTTTCAGTAGTGTCTCAGGCTGTGTCTCAAAGCACACAGTCAGGACATGCCAGTTGTGTAACTCTAATGTGTATTATGAACTTGCAGTGAGATGCATCACCTTGATGGAGGAAATTAGATTAAAAAATGGTAAAGTATATACCCAAGGATCCCTGGGCAACCTCAGACCTACAGACTTAAATTCTTGCAGAACATTTAAAGATATGCAGCTAATACCTTGAAAGAAATGCATTTTAGGGAGCCTATTTTGACTAAGAAGTGGGAAAAAAGAAATTAGAATTTGTGCCATGGAAGCCCATATTGATATATAAGTAAAAATGTGTGCATGTTTGCATGTAAAATCATGCAGCTTAACAGCACACACAGCTTTGGGGGGTTTTGGTTATATGTTTTTTATCTGTTCCAAGTCATGATCCTCAAATTGGGTTTTCCGTAATTGGTTTTATCTGAGCCATAATGCATTGAACTTAGAAACCTTAAATATTCTTCATCTTATGTTGTTTTTTGGAGATGAATATTAAAATAAATTTCATTTCATCCTAGTAACAAGTGCAAGAGTTGAGCTAAATATTTACTATTAGCAAAAATGTAAAGCTTTTCTTTTTGAAGCAGGGCAGCTACAACATAGCCTATAAATGTTTGTCATTTTTATTTCAGTATTAATAATCACGTTTTTATGACCTCATTTAAGAAACCCACAAGACTCTGGCTGTTCTTTTTCTATCATGTTTGTGCCCTTTACATCATTTCCTACTTCTAATAACTAATGATGATAGGTAATTACTTAACAGATGGTAAAAGCTCTTTAATTGCTTTTAAGGACTTCTGAGCTCTGCTGCATTTTGGGAGCATTAACTCCTGTGACTTTCCATCTTCCTCAGGTCATTCCAAGTTTGTTCAGCCATCATTAAATATTCAAGGGCTTGAGGTTTGTTTTTTTTTTTAAATCCAGAACTGGAGGTTAGTAACTGCTGCTTCAAACTATTGTTATTTCAAATACATTTCTTTTGTGAGGCCACTCTTAACACTGAGAAACCACAAGTCCTCTCTTTTCTCCCCGGGTGTGACGAGCACAGCAGCCCATGCAACCCAGGGCGTCTGACCTTTACTTCCAGAGATGCAATTCTCTCTCTTTCCTGTAGCAACAAACTGTCACATCATTAACAGCAGGCTGGGGGGAAAAAGTCAAACCTTAAAACTTAAAGGGGTTGGCCTCATTAATGTCCTTACACTGCATTTACATTATCTCCTGAGTTACACAGGCAGGAGAAATTCCACATCAGAGAGGGCAAAAGTGAGGGATGAAATTCACAGAGTTAGTGACCCTCTCTATACTTCCCTCGCACTCTGAGTAAGGTGCACTTTAACTACGGAAAGTGCTGGCCTAATTACTCAAGTACACCACCAGCAACTGTGCTGCTGCTTTTCTGGTTCTATCAGCTGTTTGTCTGGGTTAGTATGGAAATGCATATAAGGAGCTGTGGCTAAAGACACAAAATTGACTAAAACAAAAATTACTGCAGCACAAATTAGCAAGGACTATGTCTAGAAACAAATAATTCATTTTTACGATTGCTGCTAAAATAAACTCCTGCATTTTGCATGAGACTGTTAAGTTGGAAATAATAAACACATAAAGTCAATGTGATGTCCTCAGCTTTAGGATCAAACAGCCCTCCTGCTATATAGCTACAGTTACAAATGATTAAGTTGTACATTTTTCATCTGATGCAAAGAGCTGCACACAGATTACTGGACACACCATATACAAGCTCTGCTTAAGTGTGCCCAGAAGTGTGATTCACTGCTAAAAATAAATGCTCATAACTGAGTTGTTACTTAAAACAAAATAGATATGTAATATAACAAATGGATTTTAAAATAGAGGTCGTGAAACTTCTATTTGAAGTGAGTATTGTCGATGCCCCTCTCTATTTCCCACACTCGCACGTCAGTGTGTGTTCATCCTGCTGCAGCTGCCCATCACTGTGTGGCACTCAGTGGCACTGCTACCTCTTTGGCCTTTGATCAGTGATTTAGTATTTAACCAACAGCTCCTGAGGTCAAATAGCACACTTATGCTCCTGACTGAGAGAAGTACAGTGTGAGTCGCTGATTTCCCTCTGCACAGCTCCGAATTGCTCCGAGCACAGGTATCAACCTCCCGTTTGTGCACACCGAACCCGAGTGCCTCCTGCAACACTGCAATTTTAGTTTGGATTGAGCAGAAAATGACAGTGATTTGCCCAATGAAAACCCAAACGTGACCTCAACCTGTATTTTGTTCAATAATCTCCAGTACATTTAGTAAAGTGCTGTTCTGAGGGGATCATGTTCACACATAGAGTGATACTTATAATCATCACCATACAAAAATGGACCCACTAGGTATTTATTAATTTTTTATGTACACTTCCTTTGCAATTCCATTGTCATCTGGCATGACTGTTCCATAAATTTAGAGTGTTGCCTCATTGTTTTGTACCATGACTCCTTAGGATTTAGCAAGTCTAAGCAGATACAGCTGATTGTATGAGCCATTTGCATTTTCTGCTCTTTAGGAAGATAACAGATACAATCTAAAAACTTTTGAAATGGCACTATCACCTCACAGCTTAATAAATTAATAAATTGCTATGAATAAGCAAAATCCTCGGTTATGTTACACTCTAAATCAGCCTGGGCTTTACTTGAGTTTGTGACAGATAAGGAAAAAAACCAAACAAAACTGAGAACAAATCTGGGAAGGTTTCCACGTGAGAGGAAGCTCCAGGAAGCATCCATGCCTGAAATGCAAGGGAGAGAACTTGTGCCCCAAAAATTTCTCCAAGATGCTTTTTTTAAAAAACTTTTTTAAAAAAATTATTCTCAAAAATATTTATTCTAATATTTTAAATATACTGGCAAATCAAGCGAAATCATATCATGAAACTGCATAAACAGCAGTTAGATCTAATACACGTTATTTACTCTTGCAGGCTGAGAAAAGAAACATAGTTCCTCTTACATATCAGATTTAAAAAGCTGAAACAGAAAGCATCCTTTCCCTGCCTGAAGAAATGTACAAGGGGTGTATTGCTAGAAAACAGAGTTCTCCTGATGCTCTTTGAAGTCCTCCAAAATGCACTAAAAGCAAGCACTTTGCAGGAGGCTCCCCGAAGCTGCCAGGATTAAACATGGGAATGGTCTATCGCCTTAGTTCCAGCCCGTGATTCCCAGTCCCAGCAAGAGCACTAAGCTCATTCCCAGCAAACCCCGGGCTTGCATCAGCCTCAGAGTGCCAGGTCACAGCATTCTGAGACACAGCACAACCCTGAAGCATTCCAGGCTTGCCATCCTTGATAAAAGCAAAACATACACACGAAGGGGAAACAAAGAGGCACCTATGGTTTAATTAAAGGCTGAAAAGCCACAGGTTTCTACTGATATTTAAACTAATCACAATGAAAAATTATAATTTGGTAAGATTTTTTAGATTTGCTGCAATTTCATGGCTCTAGCAGAAAGCATGTACAGGAATGTGTTTTCCAGGTTCTTGCTAATGGGTTTCTGTATGTCTTTATCATATTTATTTGGATTGAGACAATAATATTAGAAGTGCTTCCACAGCCTCTGGGTACTCCAGCACACAACTTGCACTACAGCAAAACTCTCTCACTACTAAAACAAGACCTCTGGCAATTTGTAGTTATAAAGGAAGTATATTTTCAGAAGGCAAAATAAGCATGTTGATGTTATTAAATATGACAGTGGGTCAGGCTGGGGACAGGCTAAAAAACTGAGCTGGAGAAAACATAAGTAAATAATCCATATTCCCATCGCCTGTCCTGCTAAAACTGGTTAAAGCACTGCTGGAAGTCATCTCTGAGCCAATGGTCTCCTTTACTCTAGAAAAGATACGAGAGACATCAACGCTTGGCTGGCAGAGCCCCCAGCACATGGCCCAGGATCCTCTCCCCACATCAGGCATCTGTTTGAAGCAGACTTGGATTTGCTGTCTCCTTCCCAAGGACTTCTGGGAAGTGAGAAGAAAGGAGATCTCACCTTACAAAGAGCTGATTGCACTTGAGATCTCTGGATTCAGGGGCCCTCTGGAGTTTGCTGGTGCAGAAGTACCCATGGAGGGCAGGGACAGTTCCTGGGGACCATTTCATCCTGAGGAAGAAAGAGGAAGATAAAATCAGTACTCAGGTGGTTTAACAGAAATGAGAGTACAAGAATGGCTATTTCTCACCCTCTGGCTGGAACCAAATAATGCACCAAATGGATCAGGTCACACTCAATGGATCTTGTTAAGATTTTTATCCTAATGACCACTTGTGAGTGTAAGGAAATACTTAATAATACTTCTGTGGAAAAGTATCTGAGAAAAATATCAAGCACTGGCACCAAAGCACTGTGCAGGTTTGCAAGTCCAAATGTCTATGACAGAAGACTTCAAGACTGTGATATAAACTTTACAGCATTTATTAATCATCCCAATAATCCCCACTAAACAGAGGCTGTGAATCTTCTGCAGACTGGGAGGTTAAAGAGAAGAATAAAATGTTGGTAGTAATAACTATGTTTATTCTACATTTTTATACTCTTTTTAATTTTATTTTTTTTTAAAACTTGACTCCGCTCCAGTGGAAGGAAAAATAATTAGGAAGAGGGAAAAATCAACTTAAGTGAAATCAAGACTTGATTGTTAGGTAGCAGCTGGGATTCTGACGGTCTGCTGCTTAAACCTACCAGGTACCTTCAGGAGTTCCACAGTGCAACCACCATCTGTAGCTCCAGAGCTAAAGGAATAGCAGGATGGGAAATAAATGATAGGAAGGGAACTCATGGTATTATAAGTTTACCCCCTTTTCTTTCTCTATTTAATTTTCTAGGGGTAAAGTGACCAAAGAAAAAATAGAAACAGTTTGTCATTAATTCTGGTTGTTTTTTTTTATAACTAAAACTTCAAATGTTTATAAAAGATACAACATTATTGTTGCTGTGTCTATACCAGCACAGCCTTCAACTCACTGAACAGCATACAAGTGCATTTACATTTAAAGAAGCAATCTTTCTTATCCTGATGATGTGAAATAACAAGCATTTTGGAATGAAATGGTGGGTTTTTATTTTTAAGCACCTGCATGTAATATTACATCCCACAGTCTTAGTCTGTACAATTAATGCTATCCATCTGATGAAAAGGAAACCCTGTTTTTACTGGCAATAACAAAGAAATTTAGACCAGGATAATATAATACACATTTTTGAGAAAGGTCCCAACTATGGATGAGAATTTCTTACTATAGGAAAAGGTTTCTAAAACCTCGTTACTGAAAAACAGTTATCTTGGAAAAAAGGATCAGACAATTTTCTTTAAAGCTCAGCCATTATGAAGTGTTTGGGGTTTTTTTAATCCTTGGAAATCCACCTTCTGCTCTAGCAGCTTGGAGCTTTCTTCTCTTTATATTAAGTAAGGATAGATTTTCTTACTTATAAAAAAAGCCCGTGGAAAGAAAAATCCTGCTTAATTCTTCACAGCAGATCTTGGAGCACAAACTTCCATAGAGCAACTCTGCATTGCTCTGAAACAGGGGAATGGAGTTCTGGGTGCAGCTTACTGACTTGGGCTCTGCTCTAGAGAGATACCTTAAGCAGATAAAGATGAATTTTATTAAGCTAAATCCTTTCATTTCTGCCCTTGGACTTTGGAACAGGTTGAATGTGATTTCAGGAAAGACCATATTCGAGCTTTGGACTTTGAAAGAACAGAGGAAAACATATGTGCCCACTTCAAACCTCTCTTTTTGATCTGGGAATACAAACTGTGCCACCATGTGAGCAGAGGAAGGGGCACCAGGACACACTTCTTGAAACAGCTGGAGAAATTTATGACTTCTATGCTGCTGAAAATAGTAATATTATTTGCCCAGTGGGTGCTTAATTTTCTTTGAGCAGTGCTGTTGTTCTTTAGCTGTCTCTAGCATTTGATTTAGGAAAATGAACTGCTGTGTGGCTGACAGATGTTTGAATGAAATCATGGATCAGGATTTGGGGAAAATGATGGATAACATTCTTCACCCATTTACTTAAGGTGCTTTTTCCTCATTAAAAATGTATCTCAGGCAAACTGAGTGCACTGTATAATCTTGTAGCTATGCAAGTAAAATTCACTTGTGGATTAAAAATGCATCTGTAACTTGCATGCAGAGGCATGAAGCCATCTATCTTAGCAGTTTTAGCTTGTGAAAGACAGAGGGACCAGAATGAGGAGTGCAGAATCATTGTACAGGTAGATGTGTGTGCAGTCCAGGTGCATTCTGGCTTTCCTGGAGACTGGGGGGGACAAGAACACAGGCTCTTGTACCTCCTCCCACCAGGGAAGTTTTATCTGTGTCACCTCCCAGAGATCTTCTCAGTAAACCCAGCCAAAGTCTCCTGCATTTCAATGATTCTGCTGGGGTAACATCAACCAAGACCGATCAGCAGAGATCAGTTCCTTACCTTCTGTTGTTGGTGATGCCTTTCCTAGACCAGCATTAAACTGGGATTTGGGGAAGCTGGAATTACACTGCAATTCTGGGTGTGGGCAGGCTGTAACCCAGTGGGGTCTGGCAATGCTTCATACTTCCAAAGCCTGAATTAATAATACCAACACATTATTAACTGACCATTGGAAAAGGATACAGCAGCAAGTAAGCCATTTCATAATAGCCCACAAAAATAATTACCCTAATACATTTCTATCCAGGGAAAGTGCACTTTAAATCAATCCCATGGAAAAACAGGGGGTTTGGGGCTGCAACACCCTTCTGCTAATTCAAGGCTCACAGAGCTTAGATAATACTGAGTGAGGGCTTCCAGCATTTTGCCATCCTCTGAACTCAAGTAGAGAAGTGAAAATACTAGTTTGCCAATTACCAGGCAGGGCATTTCCCCTGACTGCTCACAGATTAAGTGTCACAAAAATATATCAGTTCTGAATGTTTCTCACTGGAGCATCACGTAAACACTTGCAGAAAGGGAGAAGCAGGAAAACTTTGAATTATAAACAAAAGAATTTGAATAATCATGATCAAGACTAAAAAAACTGTGCTTGCAAATAAGCACAAAATATTTCCATAGACCCAGGAATTCAGATGATAAAGTGCTCAGAAATGTTCTGCCAGAGGGCTCTGTTTTCCCCTTCAAGAAGTTTTGATACATCAGCAGCCATATGCTTTAATTTACTGGTTTATGTTAATTTCGGTGACATTTTGCTTCTGATGAGAAAAATCTAAGTGATCTAAAACTCTATGTGATGTTTCAAAATGAGTTTTCACTTAAAATGTATAATGCATATGTGCAAACAGATTTTGATTTTGTCAAAACTTCTCCAGCAATACAGTAACAACAGGAAAATAACTAGAAGCCATGAAAGGAGAAGAATAAATTGCCACTGAAGAGGACTGGGGCTTGGGGTCATGGAAAACCTTCACTGTTGTTAGACAATTCTCTTTTCCACTGGCCAGGCAACATTATTGCTTTTGGTTGGCATGTAGGGACCAGATGTGCACACTCTTGATTCTGCCTCACTGAAAGGGAATGGATTAAATGATCTCTTGAGATAGCTTCCAATTACAAAGTTCTTTAGTTTTATGATTTCTATGGGAAATAACCAAATTCTCAAGTTACTGATTTCACAGACCAGCTTTTTGGACCTACTCCATTAAAACAATAGTGATTGCAGAGTATTTAGAAATATTGTCTCCATATAAGCTGGAGATATTAAAATAGACATGACCAAATACAGGATACTATGAACAAGTGAAATTGGGTTGTATACACAAGACTGCAGTAGAATATTCACATTGGCATTAGGAAAACATCTGGGGAAATTCCCAGGTCTAGCTGGGATGCAGGACTTTGTGACTCTAAATTACAGTGCAGGTTTTGATAATCTGTTTGTAGGTGAATATCATGGCCAGGTCATCAGTAGCAAGTCTCCAAGCAGGTTCCAATGAAATATTCATAGACTTGAACTGATCCTTGCTTCTGATCCCAGTTTTGAACCCGTGCAGTCTTTCAAGGTATGGCTTCAAGCAAACCTGGTGCTGTTCTAAGCAACTTTAGATACCAATACTTTTGAGAATGAAAAAAAGAAATTGTTCTTGGACCCTGATTTATGAAATAACTTGCACTCTTTTTAACCCATAAAGAGTGCATTCATTTTTGTCTTATGGAAAAAGCCAATTATGACATTTTTTCAGAGATGTTCTTTCCAATGAGATTCAGCTACTGCCATCTATTGATATATATTGTGAAGGGTCACTGCGAAAGTGCACATCTTCCCTGGACCTTTTCTAAGAGGACTGTAAAATATCAGGGGTGAGAAAAGGACACTGAAAGAATGCTTCTCCTTCCTAGCAGTGAAAAGCAGGGATTTGGAACAGGAAGAAAATTTCAGGAGTGGTTTGAGGGTGGGGTAGAGGCACGGGCAGATTTTATTTTACAGGTAAATTTTCCAACAAGAAGGGTAATACCCACATGTGTAGCAGTGATCTGCCACTAAATGACTTCCCTAAAACCCACTCTGAGATGTGTAGCTGTGTTTTCCTCATTAGCTCATATTTAGATGAGTTGGTCAATGTTCAGCTCTTTAACATCAGCTCAACCTCACTGGACATGCAAATCCTCCAAGCCTTTGGACAAGAGCCTATTTCCAACCATCTGTGGAAGGAATGCACTGACCTGAATTAATTAACTGAAATTAAGCCAGTTTTTTAAAGGGATGAGACCAAAGCAGGAGATGCACTGAACTGGAATAACAAGTGAGTTGTGACTTCCAGCAAAGCCTTGACTATGTGACAGGGGGAAAACTGTGAAGTTGAGGAAAGCAGCTTGGGTGGAGCGACCTCATGGGAGTGGAGGAGAAAGCAGGGAGGGAGCCAAGGTAGAATTTAGTAATTTCTTCTTGTGTATCCCAGCAAAATACTGCCATCCCTCAATCCTTCTTTTGGTTTCCCTTGTGCTGAGCAGTAGTCATTCTCTCCTCCAGTCTAAAACCCAGGGTCTGACAGCTGTATAAGAGACCTAAGGGCTTTTTCAATGTTATGCCTTTCCCTTTCTCAAATAAACAACAAGGCTATTGCCAGGCTTTCATGAAAATTTCTTCTCTCACTGCCTCTTTTACCTTTGATCTTGCAAAAATAAGAATTCTTCTCTTCTGAAAATGAGCTTACCTTGTCTAAACAGAAATGTGCTTTATTAATTTGTTTTCAGCTGAAATACAAAATATCCACCACACACTTCCTACACTATGACAGCATCTTGCTAATTACTTGAACAATACAGTTTTCTTCTTCTTCACTTTTTTTTTTTTAAATGAGACATACTGGGGAGAGGCAGAGTCTGTCTTCAGTTACTCATTTCATTTATTCAAATTACAGCTTTCCAACCCAATACTGCAAAAAAGTGCTCCAGGGTAAATTTGGAAGTCTGTTGTGTTAGGATCCCCTAAGTATAATGCAATTAGAGCCATGGCATGAATGACTAACACTTTAGAAGCAATTATTTCACAACGAGGTGAATTTCCACCTCACAACAAACATTTCCCAGGTTTTTGTGTGCTGGTGCTAAGAAAATTAGAGAGGTTAAATAAGCATTTATAATCATGAAGGGAAACCGAGAGCGATCTTACTGTTGTCTGAGGCAGCTGGACAGGGGATGGGGTGGACTGGAAGGTAACAGAGGCCTGAAGGCTCCCTGTGTCCCCTGGATCAGGCTCTTCAGAGCTTGTTGATCCCATTGTCCATGGTCAGGCTCTCCTGGATGAGAAGACCACTGCAGTGCAGTGTGGCACAGACATGATGGACACAGAGAAAACGGAAGAGAATTAGCATTAACAAGCCAGTTAGCTGCTCTGTGAGAGAGTGCTAAAGGCATGGACATCCCATCTGATGTCAAGACTGTTCCTCAGGGAATTACAACCACCTCTTCTCTACTAGGAATACACAGGTCATAGGCATTGTTACCCAGTTTTGCTGGTTTTTATTTATACTATTGCAGTACTTGGACAGTGGGTCAAATTTGGGAGTTACAGCTCCCAAAGCTCCTGGGTTTCCTTGTGTGAAATATATAAATAAAAATAAATAGTGAATTATTGCTAGTTTCATCTTCACTAAAATGCTATGCAAGAACAATAAGTCTTTTCCACTTTAAAGTGGAGCTCCACAGTTCTGGGGTGGCATTCCCATTTTAAGGACTGCAGGCTCACCACAGGCCCCTTCCTCCTCTCCTTACTACTCTGTTTCCCTTTCCAAACAAAAGTTACACTAGTTACTATTGTAACAGCCTGCACATAATCTGCTGAGAATAAATACCCATGTAATGAGCCTGAAATGATATGGTAATTTCTTAATTCAAAATAATTACATGGCTATTTGTGCCCTCCAAAATAAGGTATTACTTATTCAGCCCAAACAAATTGCTGTTTGCCCAGGTTTTGAACTCTGGTAAACAATAGTGCAGCAGTCATCTGCATACTGAATCCTGAGACAATTTTATGTTAGATGTTTACATACACAGAATTGGAAACAAATATTTGTCAAGGCAACAAGCAGCTTTCAGCACAACCAAGGGGGAACAAAACAAACCAGAAAGCTCTTGGAAATAGGACTGAAAACATGGCCAATTCAGAGTGCTACAAGGGCACCAGCTGGCTCAAAGTCACCAAAGTGCCCTCTAAAACATCTCACAAGCTTGAAAATGTTAGATAAGAGGATGGGAATTGTTTAGTTTATTTTGGCTTGTCATTTGAGTCTGAGTTGAGTGCCTATCTCCCTGTGTCACCTGGAGATACAGATAGGAAAGCCACCACAGAAATGAAAATGGAAGGAAGAAAGGAAAGGAAGAGTGAGGGCAGACAGACCTTCAAGCCATTGATTCCAGCCAGCTTTCCCTGAGTCAATAAAACATCTTCCACTAGCTTTGATGAGGGCTGAGCAGGCCTAGATTTCAGAGCATTAATGAAAGATTTAAAAATCATCTTGTAAGCAGTAGTAGAAGGCTCCCCATGAATGTGAATAATGTGAGCTGGAGTCATGAGTATTGACTTCTCAAAGGTAATTCTCTGCTCTCTCAGACTGCAAAACAACTTGGAACTGGACTGATGCTGCCTTGTGGAGGAAGGCAGAGCCCTTCAACACCCAGAGTGGAGATCAAGTACCTCACAGACACCACTGAGTAAAGCACATGAGTAGACTAAATTGAGTGGGCTAGTTTCCTTTTGAGATGATTAAATATTTGGGCCTGGAATGAAAATTAAACCCACACTTGATTTTCTCCTCCTCTATTATACAGCTACACTTCAAACACACTGCAGTTTCATACCTGTATTTATATTTTTGGAGTTCCTGTTTAAAAGAAGTGGACATAGATAAAAGATCTGCATGCCATTTCCTACTTCCAGGCAAAAGAAAAATGAAATCAGCTGAAATCTGGTCTGTCCTGATTAAGTACATATTGGGTGAGAAATAAAACTCAGTAGTCAATGTTTCCACTTAAAAAAATAGGCAAACTGAAGAAGTAAGATGTTCAGAGACTCTCAGATTACAAAAACATAATATATACTCTATTTTAACACAGATTTGCAACTTACAACAGGGTGGTCCAATGGGTATGATGAATCAAACAGAACCACTGCTTGGCTTCCTGAAGCATCTTGCATCTTCTAAGGGTCATCTGATGTTTAAAACTGCAAGAGAGCAGAAAACACGTAATTTTCTAACATATATGCAAAAATAATAAAACTTCACATGACTTGAGTGGAAGAGTTCATTTTTAAGCATACTTTGAAATTTTTGTTTCAGCATTAAGTATCTCTTAATCTATTTATCTATTATAGCTGGACTATTCCAATACTTTCTCTTAGCATTCTTGCTGCAGAAAAACCAGCATTATATTCTCTGCTTCATTTGCTGAAGTTGTTCAAGGTGCAATTTGGAACACTTGACCTTACCAGAAAAATTGCAGCTTTCTACAGCATCAATAGAATTTTCATTAAAATCTCTCAACACTGTTTTGCACTGTTTGGAAACAAGCTGCATGTAAAAGAGTACAACACTACGTGTTGTGCTATTTATTTGTTTTCCCAGAAACCACATTTTTCCTCTCATTACTTGTATTTCTCATGGCTCAGGAAGCAGAGCAGTGGAAGGTTGCCTCCCTGGAAGCAGTTTTCTGGTTGCTTTCCCTGAGGTTGTGTCAAGAGGCTTCAAGTGTCCTACAGCCCCTTCCCACAGCCAAGTGCCTTCAGGCAGCTGTCTGCTCTTTCGTGCCAGGTCAATCCAACTCACTCTTGCTCTCTGCTAGGGCTGCCTTGCCATTCTGCACACCAGCATTCTTTTAGATGCTCCTGATGCTAAATTAGTTGCATATTTTCATGAGAACCTTGTGAAGCTCTCTACAGTTGTCTATGTGGATTTTTTAAAGCACCACAGGAGGAGAAAAGCCCAACATTCAAAATTCTGGTACAAGCAGCAGTGCAGGCAGGTGCTGTTGTCCATTTTAAATGATGATGTCCAGATTATTTTAAACACATAAGCTAAAATGTTGGCTTTTATTCTAATATCAGAGTCATTATATCCACTCGGATAAATTTATTTATCCATCTTAATGATATTGCTTGTTTCAGCTTGCTTGGTTTTAATTCAGGCCTGAGTTGCTCTGTAATCATTTGTTCAAGTTTATGACATTACCCATTGTTGACTAATAGCTTCATTTTGCTGAGTTTCCATTTATTACTGTCACTATTACAGCAGGATTTAAATTTTTGTAACTTGCCTATCCTAGCACGAATGTAATTTCATCGACGTTTAACACTGATCCTGAAGGCTCCTCTCTGACTGTTTGTCACCTAAAGATCAAATACTTTTGCTGCTGACTTTTAAAATCAATTATAATCTTGCAGGATTTGGCTCAGAGGATAACCGAAAGTGAAAGGGAGGGAGTCTTAAGAGAGAGAGTTTCCCAATGCATTACGTGAGATTGATTTTTCATGTGCAGAAACAAAAGGTCTGCTAGAGGGAAAAAAAGAAAAAAAAAAAAACCTAACCCCTTGAAACAGACAAAAAATCCCCAAACCAGTGTCAAGTATTTTCTATGACACTTGAAAAATATGAATAAATCTGGTTTTCAGTCACTGAAATTTTAGAATCTGGTGTAAAATAATTAAATACCTATATCAATAAATCCCTTTATTAAATATTATGAAAATGTATACTTAAAAACTATTTAAACTACAATTAATCATTTTAGAAACAATATTCCTCTCTCTGCTTTCCAATATTCATAGCTTTATAAACTGGATATAAACTAAACCTCCAAGTTCAATAAAAAAAAATTGAGGCAAAATGAAGTACTGTGCTGGGTGATTTTCCATCAACAGATAACCAGATAAGAGCCTTCACTTTCAGAGTCATTCCTTGTCTGTATAAATGACAAATAGAGATTAATGGAATCCTCAGAAAAAGAATAACACAGTATCTTAATGGAATGAGCAAATGTTTCCTTGAAAATACCCTTTCACACTATGAACCATAATTGTTCTTTAAATTCCCAGCGAGAGCATACATTTGCCTCACACTCTGAATTAGGCTGAAGAACATTTTGAGGTACTGAATCTGAAAACTGTTGGAGGAATGATTCACATATGGGTAAGCAGGAGGGCCACTAAAACCAGATAAAACTAAATATATTTGAAAGGCAGATTTTAAGAGCATTCTGAACAACCACATAAAATAGACATTAAAACGCACGATCTTGTGCAGCGATTCTCAGCGACTGCTGTTGTTTGACCAGTAAGTGGCAGACGCTGGGGGACAGGCAGAGCCAGGAAGCAGAAACACATGAGGGGATGTAACTCTGGGGAAGGTGGAGAAGCTGCAGACACAAACCTTGCTGAAGTTAAGGCAAGGCCAGATGGGCTGGCAGAGAAGCCCAGGGTAATATAATTGCTTACCTGGGAGCGTGCCTGAGCCAGGATCCGCAGGATTGCCCTTTCCTTGTCTTTCCCAGCTGCACAGTGCTCCAGGTCTGGTCTGCTCAGCCCTTCTGCTTTTCAGCCTCTCCTCCCCATGCTGAGAACCTCCCTGTTAATGAGAAAATAGCCACTGCAGGAGCAAGCCAGCAGGTCCTGGGGGACACAGGGTGACCTTTCCGGGTGCATATATTGACCCGGAATTCAATTTCTGAACTATTCATACACAATTTAACCTAAAAATTACATCTCAAAGTGTTTTCCTAATGCCAAAGTTTTCTTCAGAAAATTGGGGTCTGCTTTAACCAAATTGGAGCAATTTATTATATTAAACAGGACAACACATTTTGCTTTAAAAACAATGATTGTTGACTGTATTTTCTTAGAATACTTCCTTCTGGGAATTCAGACATTTTTAGCATGAGAACTTAAACTTGCTTCAGAGTTGTGCATGTCCTTATCTAGTTACACATATTCCAACTACTTCATCCTGGGAAAGGAGCTTGTCAACCCCACAGAGGAAATTGGAGGCCAGGCAATAATGGCAATAGGAAGGCTCATGACTGAAGGAAAAGTCACCAGTCCATTTGTGCAGATGTTAAAATTTTGTCTTGTCTGGAAATGAAAACAAACACTGAACTATCCAAAGGGAGGAATATGAGCAATTGTCTTTCGTCTGCTTGTGTCTACTCCCCATTTTAGGACACAGCCTAAGTAATGGAGGCCCTTAGCAGTGAAGCTAAGGGTAAAATGCTTAAAAAGTTATAATTTGAGCTCCTCAGGAAAAGTTAGTATGACAGACACGAATCTGGAGAACCCTATCAGTGCAATGCAAATTTTACCTGGGGTAGAATCTTTGTAATTGAAATCTAAATACAGATAAACATATGTATAATGCAACTGTTCATGCACACACAAGACACTAAAAGCAAAATCAGGAAGATGTTCTGTCATCAGAGCTCAGCATTAATTTACTTTCCAATTCCAGTCAATTTGTTATCACAAATGCTCTCAATTAAAATGTTTTATTTGATACAGGGTGAATTAAAACGATCTTTTTATTCTGATGATAGAGATGCACTTAGCAGAATATAAAATAGTGATTTAATGGCTACTTAATGGTCTGAAGCTTTAAATGAACAAATCATAAATTAAGGCTTTTGTAGCCTTTTATGCTTTCCCATTTGGATCCTAAAAAAACAATTTGCATTCATTATGTAGCTCTAATATGGAATACCTTGCTCTCCAGTGACATTCAGCTGCATTCCAGTATTTGTCAGGAGAGTGAGCTTGACCGTGCTGCCTTTGGAAGAGCTTCTAGTTTGAGGTGTGGGACACAGCCTTTCCTTGGACAGAAAGATTTCACACTTCTCTAGATGACTCTGAATCCATCCCAACACCCAGACTAAACCACATTAAATCCATTTCTTTGTCTGCAGTTCACTTCATCATTTCAGACCAGGCAGTAGGGATGGACCTTTGAAACCCCCTATGAAAACTGAGCACAGAACCTGGGTGAGTAAATGGTGAGTTTGCAGTGAGACCGTATGAAAGAAATTCCTTCCCAAAAGTGCTGGCAAATACTGCTACTTGAATCAGATCCATGAGTCAGTCTCCCTTTCTTCCTGACTCACTGTTGATTACAACACATCAGTAATTTAGCAGTTAGGAAAAAAAAAACATTAAAAATAACACTCACTCACACATATACTTAAGTATTTAAAGATTCATCTTAGGTTAAAAATATAATTTTTGATTAGAGTACTTTGAGTGAAAAAAAATTTCTGAAAAGAAATAGTCAAAGCTAAAAAAAAAGAAATCCCTAAGTGTTTTCTCTCTGAATATAGTCTGAACTTCTAAACAAAATTTTTTAATTTTTCTTTTAAAATACATAATTCAGTGCCTTCTACAAGCAGAAAGTTTTCAAATACTATCACCAAAAGGAAAAAATCCCTGTTCTAACGATTTCATTCCATTCCCTTTAGCACTGGTACCTGCCAAGAGGGTGTGCTCAGCTGGCCTCAGTGGTGCCACAAACAGGCAGTGTCTGATTGCCGATCCCATCCCCAGCGTGACGTGTTTGCATTTCCCCCGTGCGGCATCGCCAGTGCTCGCCACGTTCTTACAGGCACTGTCACCTCCAGGTCATTTCAGTCATTGCTGCCTCCTGTGCAGCTTCCTCCCAGTAAGGAGCTGGTTGGCAATAACTCTCCCCTGACCAATTGCTCTTGGAAGCACCATTGTGCCTTTCCTCTTGTTTCCCCTCTTAGACCCATTTTCAGCTTTTTCCATGTCAAAAGCCTACCAGGATTATATAATGACAATATTAGTATCTCAAATGGCACCTGAGAGCTTACTTCCTCCTATTTCAAAACCTCATTATATTTTTAAAAAATAATAAATAACCCCATTTTAATGTCACATAAATTTATATGTGAATCCTCTGTCACAAAAAAACCGGTCCAGCTGCCTCTGGGACTGTCAGCACAGTAAATAGATGGCATCAACAAAACAAGCTCAGCCAAACAATGTAATTCTCCGCTTTTTTTTTTTTTTTGGGGGGGGGGGAAGCTGCAGCAGCATCTCATGCAGTCTGAATTTTGATTAAAGAACCAAAACAAATCAGTGAAAAAACCCAAAACTTACTATTAGGCCTTCAGAAATCCATCGGCTTACACTCTTCATATCTCTGTCACCTGTTAGGGAATTTGATATTTTAAATTAATGGGTCGATGGTAGCCCACAAAAAAGAAATTTGCATAAAAATCAAGTTCTATTAAATATTCTGATTAGCATTCATTCACTTTTGCTGAACTCACACATCACAAATACTGGAACAGAGTAAATGAGAGATGTGACAGCTGAACTACTGCTGGGGTGTTAATGCACACCAGTCCTGTTGACCGAGTTTTCTGCAGAGGTTAAAGCTTAGCTAACTTTTTACACTAAGAAAGGCTAACTACGTATTTTGTGACTTGCAGATCACTTCCATGTGCTGTGCTTCTTCAGGCATGCAGTTCTTTCTTCTCCTAGTGAGGTAGCCAAACAAATGCTGTATCCAGACACTGAATGTATCTTCAAATAGCTACTGAATTTACTACTGGGTAAAAGCAAGTGCAAGTATTTCTAAATTAAAATAATGCATGTAATGGCTCCCTAACACACAACATTTCTCCAGTCAGGAGGAAATTTCGTGTAGATACTGTAGATTGTGTAATAAATGTTTCATGAGAAGTCAAAATTACAGGGCTCCTTGTCTAAGCATCTTAGCAGTATTGTGTTCTCAAAATACAGAGAATTAACCCTAAAAGACCCCAAAGTTCTCTCTAGCAAGTTGTGCTTTAACAGTGAGTTTCTTCCAGAGCTGCTGCTTTCTTTGTAACTTTCTTCTTCTCATGAACATCTACCTACTCTGCCCTTAATGCCTTCTACCTTCATGCTCCTCCTCCCTCTGAGTTTGGGTTATCTCAGAATGCAGGTTATACAAAGACTTGTTTTAAAGCTCTGGAACATGTCAAAGGGATTCAGATATTCTGATGTGGGTTTTATGCATGGAAGTACTGCAATTACCACTGTAACTGATCCTTCAAGGGAGAGGGTCCATGGTGACTGAGAAGAGCCAAAATGCAGTCATGCAAACAGTTCCATTTACTGGTTTATCCCAGAGTGACTGGAATTCTTTAGGCACACTAAATTTTACTGTGTTCTGCATAGTTTAAAAGGACCATTGCTACCTCCCAAGTTGCTCATGAGCCAATAGAAAACACCACTGAAGCAGGTCCTACCTGAACATGAGAACAGGTTCTCTCTGAAACAATTGTGCACCCCAGGTTCAGGGGAATCTGACTTCCCGACCTTGATGTTGTTCCAGCACAGTCAGACCATGCCTGGGGGCTCCTCCCTGGTTCCACAAACTGCAAAATCCTGGCTCCAGTAGCATTTTGGCAGGAAATTCTAGAAATCAAGAGTGCTTTGTAAAAGCAAGCTTTTCCATCTAAATTTTCAATATCACTATTTAATTTGCAAGTTCTCTGCCAAGCACTCTTTCATGCAAGTCCATTTGCATTTTTCTCCTAAAGACTGACTCAACAGAGGAATAAGAACATTCTAAGAAGTCACCAGACACAAGAATGGTAGAAAGCCAATAAATATTTTCAAAACTGCCAAGGATTGATATAAACATAAGGAAGAAACAACAAAGTGCTCCAATGAAAAGTTCTGACCAAGAACTCTTTCAACCACATCGTGGATTTGCAAGCAGGTTGAACAGCACAGAACTAAAAGCACTTCTGCTCCTATCTAGCTGCAAGGAAAGTGTTTGTTCCCTTTTTAATCCTTAATCTTTTTAATATTTTCTATTTCTGAAGTATGGATGTTTACAAGAGCGTGCATCAAGATGTGATTTTGATACTTATGGTAACATCAAATCTCCACTAATCAGTGGAAAAAATATACCATCAGTGATAAAAATACCCATTCCTTGAGGTATTGAGGGCATATCACTGAGAACACATTACAGCATCATAGCAAATACTATGCTATTTAACTAGTATAGATTTCTATAATACCAGGCAAATTTATGAAGAAGATAATTTTTACAGGCCATATTTAGCATTTACTTTGCCAATTATATTGTACAATTTGGGTATTTTACTAAATGTAAAGCAAAAACAAACTGTGTGCACAGACATATGTGAGTATAAATACATATGTACCTAAATCCTTATCAATGTTTTAGAGTTTTATATTGTCAATTTTAAGACTTTTATATTATCAATGTTTTACAACAACAGCACAAGGGAGAACCATTCTAGGAGCTCTACACCAGAAGCTTTAAATTTGGTTAAAAACATTCTGGTTAAAAACACGTAGCTTGGGTTTTATAATTTATATTAACATTACTCTTTTCCAAGGGATAACACTTGGGCAAACAACCAGTAGTTCACAAAAAGTATATGAAAGTGACCAGTTTCCCAGTTTTTACAAATATCAGCTCATAAATTTCCAGCCCCTTAAAACAAAAAGCTACTGATAAACAAAAGCAGAAATCATAGAACTGTCTAAAATATTCTGTGAGCATTTGCAAATGATTACTGGCAAAAAAGGGATCAGTACAAATATTCTTCGCACACACAGAAAAGACAATACATAAAATTACCATTCAGAGCCCTGTATGTGTTCCAGCCATTGAGAGACTTATTGAAGTTTTGCTAAAAGATTTCATTTTAAAAAACAGAAATTGACATGAATACTATAAATTTTTTATAAAGGACCTCAGGATTATGACTGGCAGAGTTTTTAACACCAATTTTAAGATTAATATCAATATTAATGACAACTTCTGTAAGGGAAGTCCTAAGTTACTCTGAATTGAGTATATAGAAATGGAAGTATCTTTAAAAATATATTATATGGTCCATCATAATCCATTATTTAATTGGAGTGTGTTAGGCTGCTTTATTTCACAACGAACTAAATAAGTGTTATTTCAGTGTTTACTGCTTCTCCTGCTGTGGAAAGAAAAAGTTTCCAAAGTTATTGATGAACATTCAAACATGGAAACAATACCATTATTTCAAGTTATATTATCCTGCTCCTGTCCCTTTGTAAGGTGTAACTGAATTTAGAATGCCAAACCAAGGAAAATGCAATTAGACATTTGAATATAAAATTCCCACAAAGTTTTGATGTTGCTGCATTGCCAGAAAGCAAATTGTCCTGCTATAGATCTCTAAAATCTGCACTCAGAGCAAGGGAAAGAAAATGCGGATCAACCAGCAACAGATGCACTGAGCTGGATTTGATTTACTCGGGAAGCTCCACAATCAGCTAAAGCATTTGGGATCAGCGTAAGCACCTTCTTCAAGAAGCCTGCACAGTGTGCACTCTCACTGGTGCCTCCAAGAGTTCTGAAAAGGCATCTGACAAGCACTAGGCTCCATTTTTCATAAATATTTTGATAGCTTCTTTCCTCAATGATTGCTTCCCGCAAGCCTCGAGTGAATGAAAAAGAACAGACTCGCAGGTAAGTCATGACTGAAATTTTTCATGAGGCTTACATAAAACAAGTGCTTAGCAGTGAAAAGAGATGTTTAATACAAGCTGTGGGAGTATTTCTTCATTCACAGGTCTTTGTCCTTCACCAGACACTGCTGAAGCTCTGGTATTCTGGACTCTTTAACAACAGCTCAGCACTTGGCTGGTCAGTAACTCAGTGACCTGTGTGCTTTCCTAAAAGAAAAGGGCAGGGGGGGTTCTTCTTTTATTAGGCTAAAAGTAATTTTGCCATTCTTATCTTTGAAGACAGTCACAAAACTCCATGTAAAAAAAAAAAAACTCCCCAAAAAATCTTTACTTGTAACTTAACTGATATGCCAAATTTGAGAGTGCTCAGGACATGACAGAAAAAGCTGTAGCTGTAGATAATGGGAAAGAATATTTCACAAACATGTCCATATCCCTCTTGAGAAATTTTAAGCAAACAGGGCATTATCCATTCTTTTTAGTATTATTATTTGCTTGAGGAAGTTAGGACTTTGTATCAAATACTTAGGTCAAAAGTTTAAACATTAGTTAGAAAAAATGGGTGCCTTTTATCCAATATAAATTTTTGCGAGAATTTTGTAAGGCAAATAGAGGGGTTTATGTCACTGAATTCCTTTAAGTATTGATCCTAGTCCACCTACACAAAGTCCTGCATTACTCAAGGCATAACATACTTATCACAAACACAGTTCTGAGACTTGAGAAATACATATTTTCCAATTGATCTTCCATGATCAAATAACAATCTAAAAAATGCTACAGCTTTCCAAATTGATTTCTGCCGTTCTAACCTTTTGCAAATCAGCTGTTTGGTACCTTTTTCTGTTTTGCCTCAAAATATCTGGCAGGCTTGGAGAAACAGTGCACAACTGCATCATCAGGAGACAGCTGTTCATTTTGAGGCCTCAATCCCAAGCCATTAACATCAGTGAAAGGTTTTTATTGATTGCAGTGGATGGCAGAACAAGCTGTACCCAGGATGTGTTGCAAATTGCATTTGATGTGCTCTGGCTTTTTCCCTTTAGATACCTGTGTGATCATAGTGAAAGACAGTTTAGCTTAATTTCTAAGTGATTTTTAGAAGAGGGGCTTTTTTCCCAAAGAATTGCCTAAATTGAGTTTCTTCTGATAGCCAATTGGTTCTAAGAATCACATTTTTTTCTATTTCTGTTTCTTTTTCAGTTCATCAGGTCTCTCTCGGGGCCTCGCACAATGGTGTTCAGTAGAACCTTGAGAGACTCTGAAGATCCTGCACTGCTGAGAGGTGAAGGTGAGGTAAATGGGGGAATGCAGTCATGACCTTCGTTGTTCCAAGCTCCTAAGCAATAAGCTGCTTGCAGAAAATGATTTTTAGCTTTCTCACTGAATCAGTTAATTGCCTTCCCACTTTCAAAATTATTGGGATATGTGTGAGGGTACGGTGGCTGCCTACACAAATGTGGCACCATCCGGGGCGGACACAGGTAACGGCACGTTTTACATGGTGCTGCCCAGGCTTTGCAGCAACAGCAATTCCACTTTCCTGCCCACTTTGCACCTGTGTTAATGCCACTTCCAAAGCTATTAAACAGGCATCTGTGCCCAGAGTGAGTCCTGCCTGCTTGGATATGATAGATGAGAGCCAGAGTCTTTATTGCTTTCCTCCTTGGGACACTGAGACCCTAACTAGCTGCTTTTCTCACTCATGCTTCACCAGAAGGTTGTTTTTCTCAAGTTCAACTCAGTGAGGCTTTATTGGCCAGAAAATACTCTCACTAAAGATGCCAAAATGAATTCCTAATGTCCAGATTCTCAAAGATATAAAATGTGAGAGTCACACATGAACAGGCTACACACTTTTTGGGTTAGTCTACAGAGGACTTTCTTGCAAGTTTTCATACTTTCATTCAAATAAAAAAAAAAAAAAAGAGTTTATAGCTGGTATAATGTTGCTTTCCTTTCTCTTCACCTGGAAGCTTTGGGAGGGGATAAATATGCTTACTTCATAAAATTTACTTTGCATTTCCCAGTCCTAATCTTCTCTTGTCTGCATTTCCCTTTACTGGGTTTCAATTTCAGGATATGATGCCTGAAGGGTCTCTTCCTGCAGTGCTGACCACTCTACCAGGGACAGGGCCATACCCAGACATTTCAGGCCAAAATCAGAAAGTAAAAGCAAGTCCTTGTGGGGGTCATGTCCCCTCCTCCCACCTCCACCTCTGGGGTTTTTGCTGATTTTTCTGATTTACTCATCCAAGCATTTTCTCCACTTCAAGTGTAACTTATTGTGGTTCCTATTTACATCTATCATTATAAGACTATTTTCTAATTCAGGACAAATTCCTCAAGCCTTTTTGTTTTGAAAAACTTTCCAAAACAAAGGTAAAAACTGGAATGCCATGGCTGCTGTTTGTCATTCTGCTCTACAATGCCAAGCCCATCAGAAACTCAAGCTGCAGCTCTCAGCCTGTATTTCCACCTACCATCTTTCTTTCACCTGACTCTGAAGTGTCTCAGACCTGTGGTATTCTCAGGCATCACATTGGAACACTTTTATTTCTTCCCAACTTTAATATCCACTGAAAATACATCAGTAACCTGAATTCTTAGCTCAAGAGCAATAGCAATTGGTTCCTGCAAAATTTTGGGAAGTTTGCAAACTTCATTTCTTTAACATTTCAGTCAGACCAAACCCAGCAACATGATATATTGCAAAATAATTTTAGTGAAGCTCTGTGTTTTAATTGAGTGAAATGAAAAGTAAAGAAAACTAGTAAAAAAAAGTATTAAGCCTTATCTTTTCCTTCAGTGTAATGGAAAATAATAACTAAAACCACTCTGAGTCATTCTCAATTAAAATGCATCAAGTTTTGAATTTAGCAGCCAAAGAGATAAATCACTTCTGAGGAGCACAGAACAACAACAAAAGAAATGTTACATTCTCCTTAATTCTCCAGTGACAACCATCCTGATTATTTTCTTTTTGTATATTCTTTAAAATTCAAGTATATTCATTTCTGTTTAAAAACCTCTTTGTATACATACACTTTTTAAATCATAGCTGTGAGTTGCACGAACACACGAATAAATACAGAGTTTTGAGTAATGGAATATTTCAGGCATATATGTTCATTCCATCTTTTACATTTTGCCTAACATAAACATAATTTCTGTTTCTTCCATGGGTAAAAACTGTAGGCATATAGTGACTGCAGGCACACAGAGCTCAGATTTTGTGTTTTCAAGGTCTGCATAAAAAGAGATAGAGGCATTTGCCAAAGGTTAAATATTTCTTATCGGCTTCAACCTCTGTTATTGATCTAGAGATTTATGGCTAAAATTGAGTAAATGATGTGACCTTGAACTAGAACTCCTTGGATTTAAAATGTAACTTGATTCAGCCCTATTTTATGTTTTATTTAATTAAATACATATTTTGACTTCTTACCATGTGTCTTGTCTTTTGGGGGAGAGAGTAAAAGGGACCCATTGTGATTAAAGCTGAAAACTTACAGCACTTTCTGTCACCCACTTTGAAGGGGGCTATGGACATTTCGGCCTGATTTTTCTTTTAATGCTTTCACAATCCCACAGAGATCCCTGCACACACTTAAGGTATTCAAAGGCTCTTATACAATGCAGTAGGAGTCTGACAAATCTGCTGATGTGTTTATTCCATAAAGTGGTGAGCCACTCTGAGAAATCTCAACGGCCCATGGCCGCACTTTTAAGGAAATGCCTTGTTCTGATTGAAGATGGTTTACATTTTAGAACAACAGCAGCTACAAAATGCTATGGTGCCACTGCAAGTCACTTTATACCCACCTAAGTGTGTATGTGACACAACTGTGCATGAGGGGAGAGACCAGAAAATACAATGTGTGCTTACACTGACCTGGAGTCACAGCTCTACCAAGCTGAGGCAGCAACAGCTTCTAGCAGAGCTTGCATTAAGTGGAAAGCTCTGCTTGGACCCGTGAGCCACCTGATCCTCCAGCCCAGGGTTCCTGTGGAACAAGGAAAAATGCCGTTAAAACTCCTGTGTATGTGGAACGTGTCTGCCTGAAAAATTAAAAATGTAAGATGCTGCATTCTCCACAAGAATTGGAAATAAAGTGTTGTAATAATGAAATATTAATATTTAAAGTAGATAAGTACAACCTCAGAACACAACATGTCATGCTACAGTTTAGTCACCAGCCATAACTGTTCTTCACGTGTGGACTAAGTGTGCTGATGTAAAAAAGGGAAACAGGAAAGGAATCTGTTTTTACTTCCACGTATCTAAAATAAAATTAATTTTAATCAAAGTTTGATTTTCTATAACAATGGCTGTCTTTTTAACGGTTACTCCTCATCTTGAGTGCAAAATTTGCTAATCATTTATAGCAAGTTCAGTTATATTCAAAGAAACTTTCAAAATAAAGTTAAGAAAGAAAGGAGGCCTGAATGCTTCAGGAAGACGTTTGAGTGCTGTTGTATTTATCATAGCATTCATTCCTGGGATTTCAAGACACACCCTGCCACTGTATCCACTATCTCTTGGCTCAGGATGTCATGGTTTACATGGCAAGAGCCCCAGCAGGAGCAGCACGGCACAGAGCTCTGGTTCGAGGCCCCGGAGCTGCAGGCGTTTCCCTGGCTTTGCTGCGCACAGTCTGCTGCCTCTGCTCCTGCAGGGAGAGGAAATTAATCCAGCACATCCTCAGCAGCAGTTTTAAGGCTTGGTTTGCACACAAGAGAGGATTATTGTCAATTTAAATAATTTTCTGTGCCAGGTTTATCTCAGCAGTGTGACTCTTCGCAAGTTGCCACCTCCCAGAAATGAGGAGATAAAACAAGGACAACTGTTGTGGCCATCCAAAAAATGGGTGACTAAAACCAGCAAAGAGCTGACTCCAACAGTGGGATGGCAAGCAGGGTAACTGAGGGAAGGAGAATTTGTCTTCAGCTTCTTGCATAACATGAACTGAATGGATAAGAAGAAACAACCCCCTGCCAACTTTGTAGTTTAACCATCAGATTTGACAATAATGACACAGAAATTTCACAGCAAGTTGAGATAAGAGCATCGTGTGGCTCTCAGTAATAGCTCGTGGATTAGATACATCCAACCTATTGCTGAGTTGATAGTTTTAGTTGTTCTGCTCTGGGCTTCCAGGGACTTTGTATATTACACAAGTTGTAAACCCTGAGCACTGAGGAGGCTACACCCACAGAGATAGGAAGGAGCAAAGTGATAAGGCACAAACAGAGGACAGCAACAGGATTAGACAAAAGAGACCAGGATTAACTTTGGAGTGAGAGGCAGATACAGCTGGACTCAGCATAACAGGGGTAAAATCATCATCATCATCATCGAAGAAAAGAAGTGTCTGGATTTAAAAAAATACACAATCAAGAAATGTCAGCAACAGGCACTCTGAAAAACAGAGAGAAAATGAGGAAGGGTAATATGAATGCTTTGAATGCAGCCTTTTGGAAGGTAATAGCTGTTGTTAGAGCTGTCAGCTATAAACCAGTCAGAAGACAGATGTACTTGAAATGACTTGTCCAATAAAGATCCCAAATGTCACTCAGAATGATCAGACTATTTATTACAGACCCTATAATGGAAACATGAAAGAAGGCCTGGGACGACAGAACAGAGACAGATGGACTGTTTGCTACATGTCATTTAATATCAATCAGTGACAAGAATTTATTAACACAGTTACTGCTTTAATGCATTGAACAAGCTTAAAAACATTCAACACACTGGATGGTAAGTGATAATTAAAATGCACGTCACAAGGCTTCAAAAACTGTAATAGTCTGCTAAAAATATCCAGTGTAATTTATTTATCAAAAAAATCCCCAAATCATAAGAATAGACCTCACTTGATGTTTGAAAAATTAAGATTGTTTCTCTACCAGTAGCCTCTGGAGGAAGATGAACTGAACATCTACATTATACTGATGATAGTGGTTTCTGGTTTTCCTTCACCTAACTCTGCTTGTTCCCTTAACATTTAAGAATCATCCTTGCAAGGGACCTAATGGAAACAGGACAGAATGACTGTCAATAGAATGGACTGAGCAGAGCTTTTAGAGAGGCAACACCAAGCTGCTGATATCTCAAATATTGTGTTTTCCCAGGCATAAACACCACATTTTCACCTTTCCATTCGGGTATCCTTATTTCTCACAACAGCTCTAATCCATCAGCACTGTGTATTATTCTATGATACATATTGCTTCTAGGACAAATTCACCAAACAATAAATAATTATTATATGGAAAAAGACTACAGACCTTTTCTCATTCCCTCCACTGCCACAGTTCTTCACTCAGTTTAGAGCTGCCAGGTCTAGTGAGCACTTCTTTTTGGTATTTCCAAACAGTTATCTGTAAGCCAAGTTATTTGTGTAAAAGTATTTTCTAGGGAAAAAAATACATGAAAAACATTCAGAAAAATGAATACAAGGACCTCATTGTATACATTTAATTTATAAGCTGTTCTGAAATACAGGAATCTAAATAGCAGTGTCCACTTTTACTATAAATGATGAATAAAAGTATACTAATACATGATTTATTTTTGTAACAGTTTAAATTATTTTATATAATTATGAAAATCCTAAATTTCTCTGAAACTTTCATAATTTCATGGAAATCCAGTAGCAGAAATTCCAACTATTTCAGTAGTGATCCCAAAGATACTTTGGTGTCAAGAGGAAGAGAATATTTCACGACAAAAGGAAACCAGAAAAAGAGGAAAAGAGCCCTTTTTCTACCCTGCTCCTTCTCATAGTATTCAAAGCCTTCTAAGGAAGCCTTTCAGCAATGTTTATACATTGAGACACTTAAAAACTAAAAGGCAGAAAACAAAATCTCAAACATATTCCAGTGAGATGCTTGAAATGGAAAAATTAAAAATCTTTGCAATTTTCCACAAGGAGCTATTTTTGTTATTGTACTGACACTGACAGAAGATTTAATGTTTGCCATCTCTGTAAAATCATTTAATCAGCTGAACTGTCTCTACACAACACCAAATCTGCATGACAGACACTACCCTGACCCACAGCTATGAAGAATGGGGGGGATATTATATTCAAACATACACCCAGAAATAGATAAACTGAGGATCCGGCCTTTTTGTCCAAGTCCAGTTGCTTAGCAACTCATGGAAGGTTTGTTTAGAACATTTTTGGAAAATAAGGCCCTGTTGTTTAACAACGGAGTTTTAAGTTTTGAAATTGTGGTGCTTTTAGTAGCTGAGACTCAGTAACATAAATCTTAAGGAGCGCATCACGCTCCCACTGAAAACTTTTCCCTCATCTCAGAGGGCAGGAATTCCTGGCTGCTGCCTTTCCCATTCCTTTTCATTTTAAAGCCGATGCTGCTGCTGATCTCCTGGCATTTCCCCGCTCCTCCCCGGAGCACGGGAGGTGCCGGCCGTGTTCGCAGGCTCGGATTGCGCCGCCCCTCCGCAGGATCCTTCCAGGAGCACTGGCGAGGAGTGACAAACGGCGTCCCTAACACGCCGTGTCGCTGGAGCCCTAATCAAATTAGACTTACTGCCTTTGCAATCACGAGTGGCTCTTCATGTTTTATGTCCCGGCACAATGTGAGTCAAGCTGGCTTGCCAGAGCATCGCTCCCGTCCCCATAAAAGTATATGACAGCTCTAACAAGCGCTTGGGGAGCAGGCAGGTGCGGCACAATGCCGGCGCGGCAGCGCGAATGAAAACACACTCCAGACTGTTTGCCTCGCTACAAACTGGAGCCCCATTAGCAAGCCAGACAGACACCAACGGCAATCAATTAGGGGTGATTGGGATAAGACATTCTGCAGGTGTATCAGATTAATTCTGGTCGCATTAGTTCGCTGATGTGCTAATTCTGTGTATTTATTTAGACAGCGCAGTGTGGCTTGCCTCTAACATTGACGGCTGGGGTTCATTTCCCACTGTGAGGAATGAGGAAGGCAAAATGCTACCAAAATTTGTTGTGCCAAATGAAAAGGCTTGTGCTCAAGTGCTTACAAAATTGCAATTCAAAACCCAGGAAAGAAAGTAGTCTGAGATATACATCATTTACTGCTTGATTAAAACACTTACATAAGTCTTGAACCGTTAAGAATAATAAGTAGGTTCTCAGTGCATGATTTCTAATCCAATTATTTTTAAGAACTGCTAGAAATATAGCTAAGCATTATCACCTTTGCCCCAAAATCATGGTAGCAACACAGCAAATGAATAATTCAGGCAAATATATTAGGAATTAGTTTATAACTATTCCATGAGACTCTACTATAATGTATCACATAACAAACAGAAATAAAAAGCTAAGTTTCTCAACTGGCTCACCAGGCTGACATTTTGGGATGCAGTTTTACATCGAAGGATAAATATGCTAATATAGGACTTGAATATTTGAAACTCATTGGAGAGAAAATTTATTATGGCTTCTAAACAATATTTGTGCTGTGCCATCTGAAAAACATTCTATAAATTTCAATGTTTTTTGTAAACATTAAAAAGTTTTAGCCTCAATCTGTTAGATTTAATTTCCCAATGCCTAATGAGTCTTGTTTTTCACCTTTATGGTTATTGTTTTAGAGCAGGGCCAAGTTGGATCTGATACACAGTATCCTAGCAGATCACTCACCCACATATTTTGGTTAAATTTAGGTACCTTTAGCTCAAGGAAATGCTTTGGTTTAAATTATGTGACATTTCTCAATGTTCCATATTGAATGACATATCCCAATTTGCCCACAAATTTTCACCAAAAAGAATGGAGAAAAGGAAAAAAAAAGCAGAGTCTAATGTTCTGAGCAAAACTAATATTCTCAGAGTGACACGAGTTTAAATCACTTGCAGCCAGTGGAATATAGAACAGTTAAGCAAAACCAAGATCATCTGAGCCCAAAGACCATGCCAGTGAAAAGATTCACAATTTCAATTTAAAATTATTCCTGTGCTGGTAGTGCCAGGGACCTCCAGGTTTCTTCCTCAGCTTGATTTTTGCACCAAGAACAGTGACCTGAAAAGGCAGATTCAGAAAAGGTCAGCTGCACCAGGGGGGTCAGGTAGATACTCAGTCATTACCAGATCATGTCTCACAGCTGGTGTGGTCACACAGCTGTGTAAGGAGGTAAAGAAGGAGCCCTTGGAGCAGGAGCAGCACATTTGCTTTAATTAGAGACCAAAGGGAAGAAGAACACTTCATGTGAAAAATCCCATAATGCTGTCACTGCAGCACTTGGCTTTGAAGCCAACATCTTACTCAAGCCCTTATTTTACAGGTAAATTGAAATTAATTCCTGCTGCAAAAACCCCACATTCCCTACTTTTTCTCTTCAGACTTGCTCACAAACAATAAAAATGTAGAAGAGATCAAAGTAAGGCTCCCTGTATTCCTCCAAACTTGAAAAACCTACAAAAACTTGACAGAGAATGGCTGAGCAAATCTCAGTAATGAAAAAAAAAAAAAGTTAGCTGTTGTTTGTACTGTTATTACTAAAAGATACTGTTCAGTGATAACTTAAGAACAAAAGGATCAAATCACAGCAAGGACATCAGAGATTAAAAATGCAAAGTAATCTTCAAGAGAATTAAAAACTGTAATTAAATGAAGTTGCTCAGTGATATAAATGCTGCCCCTCAGTGATCTTTTGGAAATGTGCCGAGTTATGGTTCCATTTTTCATTCAGAAACATTGTTAGACACTTACTCGGCTTGCCCCAGTTACAAACTAAATGCAGTGAATTATAGCATCCAGTAGTTGTGTCTCCAAAACCCTGAGTGCTTTCAGAATTTTGCTAGAAACTTGTGTGACAGTGTACAAAGACACTGAAGCACTGAGAAGCAGAAATAAGGGGATGAGAGTGTCCAGCTGTCACTGAAGTCATCATTTAGACATCACTCATTCCACATGTTACTCATGTCTCAGCTTTTTTCTGTGTTTTGGAAACTTTTAGAATCCAATTACAAAAAAAAAAAAGAAAATACTTCCTTGCTTCCTTTATTTCTCACCACAGCAGGGTTAAGAGACCTACCATGGAAGGAAATGAAATCCCTCAATCACACTTCCACATTTTGGCAATCCCATACACCCAGAGTTAGCCAGCTGGACCTCCAGAAATCATACTGGGGAGGACAAACTTACTTCTGTCTCTCTGAACCAGTTCTAGCACTTCCCAACTTTTCTCTGAAATCAGAAGGACTTGATTTTTCAATAAAAATATTGAGAAAAATCATCATGTCTGCCACACTCACCTTCTCCACTCATCTTTTTATTACAATTGTGAGGAAAAGCTACATCATCCTCCCTGTCTTAGGCACAGATCAATTGATAGGAGCACAAAAAAAAATACAGAAATATTTAGAAATTGCTAGTACATTTTCCCATTTTAAACCATAATTTCTTGGGAAAATGGCCTATGTCACACAGATGAAGCCTACATGGATACTTTAAATCCACTAAACCCTGATGATGTTTAACAAGTGAAAACTTGCATACCAAAAAACCTGAACAAATGCTGTTTGCATTACTTCTTTCAGATATTTTTTCAGGTAGCTCAAGAGCAGCGAAGATTTAGAATAAATCCATAGTGATCTAACAAAGCAGAAAACGTGAACAATCAAAGAACATGAACATTGCATATGAGCCAATGCTTATGAACAATCAATAAGCAATTATTAAAGTTAACCCACCTAAGAAGTAAATAAAAAAATCAACTGGGAAAAAAATTCAAAATACTTTAAAGTCGAGTCATATTTTATATGTAAAAAAGATTACCCATTCTCTGCAGAGGAAAAAACAATTGTACCCTGCAATTGTTTCATAAACCAGTGCATCTCCCATTTAGCTATTTTATTCACTTCTCAATTTCCAATTATTTATGTCAACTGGTAGCTGTGGAAGTCTGAACTTGTGCTGGCTGATCATAAGTAATCTCTAATATCTGATTCCAGGCAAGGATTAATTCTATCATCATGGCGGTTCTTTCAATACTAATTCATGTCTAGACCTTTTTTTAAGATCAAATCTAGAATCAAATTAATGGCTGTTTTAATTTACTCATTCTGTTCCCTGGCTCCATTTTCTTATTAAAAATGTCAACTACTATTTCAACACTTGTCTGAGAAATGGCAATCTCTTGGGAAAATATATGTAAGTCTCTACATATTTCAGGCTGACAAGGCACCACTAAGATGAAAAATTGTAAAAAGACTTCACCGTTCCCAGACTTCTGATTCTTCATGAAATGTGATAGTAAAAATAATTTTAAAATTAACATAATTCAAAAGTATCAGAAAATACCTACGACTTAGAGAAGGAAGAAAAGATTGTAAAGTCTTCTACTGAGATGTCAAGAATGCAAGCTGTATTTAAGGTGCTGCTGCATGAGCTCTTCAGATGACATTATACCCTCACTTCCATGTGCTTATCAAAAATCAAATCACCATGCTCTGGCACATGGCAAACACCTAATGCAAAAAAAGTTGAACAGTTTTAAAATTTGCAATAAACTATATTCCTCAGTTTAATGCCCACTCTAAAGAAAAATTTGTTTGTTTGATTGTTTTGGTTTTTTTTTTAATTTACCTAGAAATCTGCATACAGATCAATGGTTCACAGAACAATTTCTGTAGCAAGGACAGTTCTCAGCATCGGCAGATTTATGTCAAAGGCTGCCAACAGATGAAGTCATTAAAAGAACAAATTTATATTTATCAGAAAATGAAACAATCTTGCAAACCTCTTTCCATTTAATCTCAGAAGTCCTGCTCTCCTGCCTACGATCCAAGCACCCATGGGGATTAAGAGCATTACAAGAAGAAACACTTCGCCCAAACAAATTATTCTTTTACAAACGCAGAAGTAAAAGAACACCAGATGTTCAAAAAGAATTGGGTGTAGATTTAAGAATCAAAAAGGATGATGAATATGGACCATGAAATAGAGCATTAAGCAATGTGATAAGCATCTGTTGAGTAATAAATCCAATCTTTGTGCAGTTTTCTCTTCAAAGTGAATTTAATGGGAAAGTTTTTCAGTCAGAAAATAGTGGTCCTTTTAAGAATGCTATTTTATGTGTTAATACAAATAATCACCTACCACCAAATAAAACACTATTTATCTATGAAATAGAAGCCTTGCACTTGTTATCAATTGATAAATAAATGGCTGCTTTTAAGGATATATAATCCAGATGGGAAACCATACCTGACCCACCTCATGAGAAAACACAAGCAGGGACAGAACCCTTGAAAAACATGTGCACAGTGCATTTTCATCCCAAGTTTTTCCACTGAGGATATACAGCTCAAGACAGGCTTCTTGGTATCACTGCAGCGACCTCAGCCAAGGCCCAGAAAGCTTTGTGAAGGACAAATGTGACCTTCTCAGCATTTTAGAAGGCATTTATTTTAGTACATTTGCCTTGTACCAAAGTTTGGGACAGGGAAGAATTAAAACCTGATCATCTCATCTTAAAAAATCAGCAAGCTCTGAGCTTCCTCCTCAGTTTGCCACATAACTTCTCATAAGGAAAGCAGAACCATATGGCACATGCTATTTTAATTGTTTTGCATATTTAATACAGAATAGTTAATACTTCCTCCTTGTCCCTGTAGGAGACCAGAGAGATGGATGAGTGGCTCCTAACAACTAGGTGGGAAGCATGGGGGAACAGGGCAAGAGCTGCATAGGTGGGACATCACTGCTCCACTCCCAGCGCCTGAGCCTCAGGCAGCCTCAGTCCACACACAAAAATGGAGGCAGCCAAACGCATAGCCTGGCACAAAATGGCAGTGACCCACTGCCTGGTAGAACATGGCAGAGTGACCCACAGCCTGCCACAACATGGCAGAGTGACCCACTGCCTGGTAGGACATGGCAGAGTGACCCAGTGCCTGGTAGGACATGGCAGAGTGACCCACTACCTGCCACAACATGGCGGAGTGACCCACTACCTGCCACAACATGGCGGAGTGACCCCACAGTCTGATACAAAATGGAGGCGTAACCCCACGGCCTGACACGAAATGGCGGAGTAACCACACAGGCTGACACAAAATGGCAGAGTGACCCACAGCCTGACACCAAATAGCAAAGTGACCCACAGCCTGACCCCAAACAGCAGAGTGACTCCTCCTCATGCCCTTACCCAAAATGGGGAACTGTTCCCCCCCTTGCCCTCACCCAACACGTCAGACTGTGCCCCTCACACCAAATGGCGCCGTCTGTCTGTGTGGGCCCCTCAGGGGCCATCCAAGCACAGCCGTGCTCGAGGGGCTCACGGGAGCAGAGCAGAGCAAAGGACGGGGCTGATGTGCTGAGGTCTCCCTGCCTTGGATTTAAAGGCACCTCAGAGCACGCTGGATGCCAGCGTTTTCAAAGAACACATTAATTTCTTACCAAAAGAGGCCGCCTCGGCTAATGACTGCCCAGGTTTGCCTGGCAGCCTTTGCTGTAGGATAACACAGAGTAGGACAGGATAGTGTGGCTCCAGCAGGGACAACAGGACAATAGGGATTGCCCCAGCTCACCCTCTGGGCTCTACACAGGTCGGTTCAGAGTAGGAGAATTCACTGGAGTCCAAGATATAAAACTCCAATGTGACAAGGAACGCAAGTGTTCTTTCAGATTCACATCCAAGAGAAAGTAACCACCAATGCCTCTGGAAATAATACTTATTTTCCTGGTGTGTGTTTCATCAGCACCCAAGGCTCTGGTTTGAAGCGGGAGCTTATTTGACTAAGTGCTCTGGCCAGCTCTGGGTTTCTTGGAAGCTGGTTGCTCTGGAAAACTTCAGGTGAACAGCAGAATCCTTGCTTCTGTACATGGCTACAAATGTTTGTGCTTTATTCCATCCCTGTTGGCCTAAATGTGTACAACTCCTTTGTAAAAGCTGAATTCACAGTCTGTATTTCCATGCTGCTACTTTAGAATAGCTTTTGTCTGCAAACAACTGTACTCTGAAGTGAGTCTGCAAGCAGCATACCTGGGAAGTGCAGGGATTCATTTCCTCTATTAGTATTTGAAGTCGCTGCTCAAGTTTTACTAACCCTTTGCTCTGAGCAAACTCTTCCATTTTACCCTTTATTTTAATGACTGATTAGAATTTCTAACTTAACTTCACACCAGAATGTGTTGCTGCTCATCTTTCACCTTCTCACCTTCTCAGATCTTCATTCATTATTTAACTTCCCACTTTCTTATTAATTTTTATCTGTGCTCTGCAGGTGAACAGACCAGTTTTGTTCATCTCTCACTGAATTGCAGATCAGCAGCTGCTGCATTGCTGTAACAGTTGTAATAGATCAGTAAAATCATTTTTCATTATTTCTTAGCTTTTGGAAAATATCCACATCACGTGAATGCCTCAGTGTCTGGACATAAAAACCATAATCTCTACAAAGACAGAATTAAGCTGCAGTGTTGTTCTAGGTCAGGCCTCCCATTTTTTGAATTAATCAGGAACACAGAAACACATGTACCTGCTACATGTTATACTTCCAGCATAACCAAGTGGAAGATGCAGCCTGCCCTGTGCAGTGCACGGCAGGAGAAGGGAAGTGTCTCAGTCCCTGCAGGTGTAACAGCATTTAAAAATCACCTACTGCAACTCACCCCCCTCAGCAGGACTGGGGCACTTCTTCAGGCACCTGAAATAGATAACTGAGGAAGGAAAACACGCTTTGGTACAAACATTCTCTGATATGACAGTGTAACCGGATTTTGAAAACAGAGATAGGACAGATTTTCACTCCTGTATTACCTCAGAAATCCAAATTCAGACTCTCCCTTTCTCCATCTTTCCTTCACATGCTGCATCTAGTTCAGTCATGGTGACAAGAGTAGAAGTATGTTTCTAGAAGACGCAATATTTCAATTTACATCCTTCTAGAAATGTTAGAGCTCAGTTACAGGCCTGCTGGCACAAATTACTAACTTGCCATGTTTCAGAGAATTCTCATACACAGAGTACTGCAAAAATTGGCATTGCCTCCTCCAATAACCAATTGTTTAAATGAAGCAGATCAACATACATTCTACTCTAAAAATATCCTACTATTCTATATATAGCCACAATATTATACAGTATTTCTGGGAGGGGAAAAAAAATTAAGTCCCTAACAAACCTCAAAATCATCTAAGATATTACTGCCGCAGTGAGGAGAACATGTACTTTATTGAGCTTGAAGTAATTATCTCCAGAGGCTTAGGAATATTCATTCAGTGCTGTATCTGTCATACTACCCCAGTGACATTTCCTCTCTTTATTCCTACTCCAGCGTTACTAAGGGAGTGATTGTAATGCCTTTGGAACCATTTGCTGTGATACAATTAGCAAAGTGAGCAAGTGAATTCCCTTCCTTCATCCTCACTGCAACTAAGAAGTCTAAAGAACAGAAACTCATCTAAAACACGACTTACTTGATTACAGAAAATAAAAATACTCGGCCAACTACCCTGAAATGCAACAGCACATGGAAGCAGGTGGAGATCCAGCCCATAGCAGACTCAGTTACCTGTGGAACTCCTGTACAATCAGAGCACAACAAAGTGGATCCCTCTTGAAGGAAAATGTGCAATTTTGAAGTAAAAGCTGCTCTTTGAGAATGGCACAGAGAAGATAAAACTGCAGTGAATATTTAGATTTGAGTGCAAACTCTCTCAGCTATTTTTTTCCATTCCTTACGAGAATCATTTCAGATCCAGCTTTAGATATCTTCATGCCTTTTGAGGGCTCTTTCAAGCCAAATAACTGTTTTATATTTTTTTTACAATGTACTTTACAAATGAAAGGAGGAAAATGCTGGTCAATGAATAATTGATCTCTCTACATTTCCAGGAAACACTGAATTAAGTCTCAAAAAGCTAATGAAATGTTGCTTGTGGGATGTTGGTCTTTATGAGGGCCACATGAATGTCCCATCTCTTTCTGGTATTTATGAATGTGATTTGAACAGAGTTAGTTAACGTTTTTTCAAAAATTCAGAGAGCACAAACACGACATTGTTTGCACATATATTTCCTGTAATTCTTGCTAGACCTCAAGGTGTAAATCTCACACAGCAATGGCAAATTGTTTGTGTGGGCAGAGGCTGGGTCCAGCTTCAGTGTACAGGCCCCATGGGAGCTGAAGCTGTCTCAGTGCTGGATATTATAAGATTTAAGAATTCTGTGAGTCATAAGGGAGCCCCTGAAGGGGAGAAATGTGGGAGACAGATTTAATGATTTAATAACTTGCTCATGTTAATTCAGCATATGTGAAAAGATAAAGGTTGGCTCATTCTGGTCTTTTAAAGAAGGCTTTTTACATGATTTTGATAGCAAAATTAGATTCTGTTCACACAGGCACCTAAAAGCTGTACTTGTATTTATGTATCTTAGCACAGTTACACAATTTAAAATGTCAGGTGCTGTTAATGTTAATTCTCAAATCATACACGCAGACACACAGCAGAGTTCTCCAAGTGCAGCTCAGGGCAGGCATGGTCCACACTCATTAACGCTTTTCTCCCTTAAACAAGAGTTCCACCACAATTCTGTTGTTAAAGTTTTGTATAAATCAAATGCAGGACAGAGAGAGTCTTTGTTTAGAAGAACACAGGAACAGAAATAACTGCTGGTAACTTCTAGGGCTGGAGCTCTGAATGCTCGTTTATAGCATTCAGGAACCGAAGAATCATTTTATTAAATATTAATATTCATAAGAGTGAGGCTAAACATCAAATTCTTCCTACTGACTACTGCCTCCATCTAGAAGATTAATTAAATTAGGTTCTATAAGGGCAGTGATATTTTTTTCAGAAGTCATTTGTAAAGGAATGGTCTCGTTATCCAAATGTTATCTTTGGGCAATAAATTCAGCAGCGTTACTGCAGGCGACACTACTCATATTAAATTAATGGATTGGAGAGCCTGATACTTCTTAACGAGCTTAATACACAGGGAAATTATGAAGTCAAGATTTTTGTTTAATATTAAAATATGCTGATTTGTCCTGGAAAAAGAGGATGGTAAACTCTGTGAACCAGAAAAAAATTATAGATTCCCAGCACTATGTTCCACAATGAGAAAAGGCTGATAAGTAATGTTTCATAGAAAAATACGAATTTTAAAAATGAGATACTTCATCATGATTTGAGCAAATTCCTGTGCAGGACTCAAATGCCCTCAGGCTGATGGAGGAATTGAGCCCAAGTTTCCTATTTCTTAAACAAGCTGGCCTTAAAGATAACAGTGCAGTGGCACTGCCATCCTATTTGAGTTTAAGCAAAAACTTAGTTTATCTGATTTAAAGAATGAGTGTTTTTAACCATGCAGCAAATATTTTGTAACTTTTTGTTTTATTTCATTTGTTCTTTTATCAAACCCTTCATCCAAAGCATGTTTAAAACATTTTCTCAAATTAATCTTTTCCACAAATTTTTTCTTTAGTTGTGACTTTTTGCATTTTCATCCTAAATGCTGATCCAGTTCTTGATACCACCCTCTCCTTCCTCTCCTCTACTTCTTCATCCCTGCTCATGACAGGACAACTGTCAGGGTCCAGGAATGAAACTCTGGGTAAAGTCAATGCCCAAACTATTAGGTGATAAATTTCAGAAAAGCTTCATTTCATCCTTAGACAAATTGAGAAATTTGTCATGCCTCCAAAAATAAATATTACCTGGGAAAATAATTTCTCGCTCTCTTTTGCTATATGAGCAGAGAAGAAATCTTCCTGTAAAGTAAGGAAATCATTTACACACAGCTAGGCTGACAAATTTAAATGCCTCCCAAATGTTGTTTTTCTGTCACCTTGAATTCCTGCAGCTCCAGCAGTTACTCCTTCTCTCTGCAAAGATCACACAAGCTGATCTGCCTGGGCCTCAGCAGAGACTCATGTAGCATTTAATCCCTGTATTAGTATACACAGAAGCACAATCCATAACATGTTCCATTCCAGGATTAAACAGTTTGCCAAGTCTTTAAGCAACCCATATACACAAGTCTGAACCCAGTAACTGCCTCCAGCTCATAGTCCTACTCCATTACACACCCAAGGAACATGGAATGGCTTTTTTCTCACACCACAACTCCATCTGAGCAAGAATTTGGTCAGCAGGCAAAGGGCTGAATACAAAAATAGGTCTTTCTTTAAAAATACAAAAAATATTTCCAAGTTAGGTCCAGCTATGACTGTTCTTAATGGTTAGTCTTCTAAAATTTTCCTAATACTAATTCCATCTGGAATTTTTATGGTAGGCAATGATATAAAAAAAAAAATTAAAAATAGTGCTCTTATATATATATATATATATGTATGTATGTATGTATGTATGTATGTATGTATGAGCAATTACTTCTATTTTAATAGCAGCTTCTACTATTTATCATTCTCCCAGGCAGTACTGATTTTTCAGCACTGTGTACAAATCAACCTTTCTTAATGCTTTTCTTAATCATGCTGGTATCAAAGCTTACAATATGAAACTACTTTTTTTGAGGCATTACATATTCATTTTGGTTAGTGAGGAAAGAGACGGAGAGCTAAAACTAAAATCCTCCTTAATTCTTGGAAACGTCAGCATTTGTATTCATTTCTCTGACATTATGATGTACCATTTGTAGTTGAAATAAATTATTTTTTCAAATGATTCTCTCTATGCTTGCAGAACAGCGTATTGAAAATACACATTGGTTGCATTTTGTTTCCTAATGTATCCTAACATATGCCTACCTAATTAAAATAAAGCTTTATGTATCTAACCATGAAGATATTGGAAACATTTATAAATTCTCAAAATCTGCCTATACAGGGAAAAGATAGCCCACTTTTGTCTAATATTCTTCCGTTCCCCTGATGTGAGTTAAATGCTCAAACTTTGTGTGAACCAAATTCTAGGCTTAACTGTTCCTTTCAAGCCAAATTGACACAGCTAAATTTATTGGTATAAATATATCATATTTTTCCTGTGAGGATTTCTGTCAGACTAATGTTGTGTTCTATTATGGATAATTAAAGTGACTCTAAAATATCATTTATATTAAGGGAAAAATTAATTTACTGTGAATTTTTAACTAAGGGTCGCTTTCAATATTACTTATATAAATATGCTAATGGCCTGAAAACTAATTTATGTTAAAAAAAAAAAGAAAACATTTCTTCATCTTATTAGAATTCAAAGTCTAATTAAAAAACTACAAACCCAAGACAATAAGCCAAGATCCAAGATCTGTTATGGAAGCGCGAAATTTGACAGCTGGAATGTTTTGATGTGTCGGCTTTTTCTTTTTTTTTTTTAAGATTTCCTTTGCAGAGTTCCTAATCTTTCTCAGTATTAACAAAATCTTGGTGCTGACCGTGCAGAACCAGGCTTGGCAAAGAGCACAATGGCATCTATCAATAACCTGACCAAATTTAAACATCATTACTCACCAAAACAGCTCTAATATTCCATATAGGTTTTGTACCCAATTGTTATTCTGGTAAATGAAACATCTTATAGCCCCTGCAGGCCACGTGGAAAGGCACTGCTTGAGTTCTCTGGATTCCGTGCACAGCACAGCTGCCCAAGTCACATGGAAAGCCCAGCAGATTTCCAACAGGCTCAGGATAATCTGGAGGTTGTCAGTTTTTGAGTGGTCCTGCTGATAAGTGGAAAGCAATCTGATTAGCACTTGATATGACATCACTCCCAGCATCCTCTCACTTACCCCTCCTGTCGCTGTCAGTGGCTCTTGCATAGATTTAGTCAGACACTGCATATGGAACATGAACCATCTCCTTGTTACCCACCTTAAAACCCAGTAAGGAGACTTTGGTTATCTGGATGGCTCCTGACTGCTGCTTACCGCAACCTAAGGAGGCCTGATAAACTTTCATTAAAATATATTTTATGCTAAAACCCAAATCATTCGCTTCTACTGCTTGGCAACATTCTCACCAATGTGACATTTATTTGTATTTTTGAGGAATAATTATCAAGCAAAGGTATTAAATTGAAACAAAGCATGAGATAAAAATGACTGACTCTCCCATTTTCCTTCCTCACTGCTGAGGGAAGCAATTGCACCACACTTCCCAGGCCTTGCCCAGTGTGGTGAAATTGGTGTGTTTCTCTGTACATTGCAGGACTCTACTTCACTTTTTTAGAGGAAAAGTAGAACCCAGACCTAAAGCTTCTGAATTGTCTGGAAACTATCAAATTTCATTAAAGAGAATTTGGTCATGATTTTAAATAGAATCCATAAAAGGCAGTGATTTCATATAATCACATCATGGAAACATTATCAATTTTATTTATGGATTGCATTCTGGCTCCATTCTGGATATGTTCATAAATAGACACAGGATACCTAGCTCCTAAATAAGGAAACAAAAATAGCACTTCCAACTAATTTCAGTGTTGCTGACAGTGGTAGGCAGGGCAGGAATATCTCGATATTAGGGATGGGGAAAGAACTGGGATATGGGAGCCAGCTGTAATTTTTATTTTATTTTTTGAAATTAAGAAATGGTACCGTTGCCTTTAACATTACTGATTCTGAATGAAGCAGATTTAATAATTATTAATTCAGTTCAGAAAATTGCCAGTGCCAGGGGAGAACTGAACCCTGGAAGAAGCACCTAAAGTCTCTCTTATTTCACAGAGATTTTCTGTTTTTTTCAGTAATGAGAGGCTCTAGGATGACTTTGAGGAGTTTAATAGCTTCCCAGAGAAAGTCACATGGATATGACAGATCTGCCATAGTTCCTCTGTTCATCTATCTTAGTGAAGAGATAGAGAGGTTCCTAAAGTGATAGATGCTAAATTAGGTTGTTGTGCATTTTTCAGAATCTTTTAATATGGGATTTGATGCTGAGGTTGAGTAATTTTTAAGACCATATGGAATCACTCAATTTACACCTGCCACAAACCTTGACACCCAAACTGCTTTCCCTAACAAGCAAATATTTGTGAGCCAGTGCAATCCCATCTTTCTTCTGAAGTTAATGAAAACAGAATGGCAGAAAAACACTTAGAAAAGGTTGTGCTTGACTGTTTTCTCTTGGCTTGGGAAAGCGTAAACCAAAATTATCACTCGCGTACAAGTTTAGTGCAAGAAACAGTAAATAAACTCCATTCCTGTCTGCTGCTCTGGGCTGGCTTAATAGCACAGGGATAATTACAGAAATGGACTGGGTGCCTTCAGAAAGAGGGTTTATAGTTCTCTTACAAATACAGAGATAATGTCACAGCCTCCTCCCAGAGAGAATTCCATGTTTCTTCATAATATATGTGCATGTATTTCTCCAAGCTTGACTAAAATCATATGGTGCATTTTCGAGTCCATGTGGTAATACATATTAGGCAATTTTTGCATAGCTGAAATGAATAAAAGATGTGAAGGCAAATTAATGTCATATCTCACCAAAACAACGAAAAACAAAACTATAAAGTGAACAGCAGGAACTCTGCTGTAAATGGGTAACGATAAATCACATTAAAATAAAGTGCAAATTGCTGAGATAACATTTTGAACATTTCCTGAAGATCTCAGCAGACACAACCAGAACTCAAAAATGAAATTAATTTTCCTGTCACCTTCACCAGGATCCTTAGGTCTCCTTCACCCTTCCCTAATTGCTGGTTTCTGATGCTATCCCCTGCAGTGGCAGTGCAACAGAGAGAGGCTGTTGCCTGTGGTGACCAGTGATAAATGTGATATATTTGAATGAATCTCACGGGGTGACAGGTCAGACAAAATGACAGAGTGCTGAATGCACTGAATACTTCTTTCCAGATCAAGAAAAAAGAGAGAAGCCCATAGTTGTAGTCTCAGCAGTACCATTAGCCTCTCCATCTTGATGCCACAAGTGCATTAAGAATTATTCAGAATGAGCAGAGACGGTAAAAAATAAAAATATTTTATGCACATGCTGCTTTGCAGAAAAAAAATAGTTTTATTTAATTTTTGAAAAGGAAATATTCATGCAAATTCAAATTTTGGTTTAAATAAACTATTTCTTCTGCAAAAAGCCTGAAAAGGTACTTATTCTACTTGGACTTTTCAAGTCTTGGCCTTTAGAAGGACAGAAGCCTAAAAGTTAAAACCTCAAATCTTCGATAATTTCCTGAGTAAATAACAACCTCTAGTAAATCAAAAGTGCTGGATGTACATGGCTCTGTATAAGCTAAACCTGAACATTTAGGAAATGCCTAAACATAGGCAAAAGAGCAAAATTTGGAGTTCTAATTCTGGCAATTATGTAAAATACTTAAGTTTTTGGCTTGTTTTCATTTTGCTTTAGAAGACTGATGGATCTTTAGGGCATCTGTAGGATTTATTAAATAATTAAATGGTGATGCATACATATATATGCTTTTTAAACCAGTGGCTCAGTTTCTGAGTTGTTTCTGGTTCTTCAGGGACATCATGTTACTGATGTTCTGACTTCCTCTTTTCCTGTCTGCTACAGACATTTGAATTCATGGATTGGTAAAAAAGATGCTACACTTTCAGTAAGTTGGAAAGAGCTTAAGTCTGCCTCTGACAGATAGCAGAGCTTATGGAAAACCTGGGCAAACAAACTGGAGCTCAGCAATGCAGAAGAAATATTTCACATACTATCTAGCTGGAATTTTGTCTGTTTTGGTAGAAAGAGGAAAAAAAGACAGTCTGGATATAAGCTGAATGTGTTGGCTTTGATTTTTTACTATTTATATTAAAAATTACTAGAAGAACACACTGAAAACAATTGTGCTGCTGATGCACATATTCTGTTATTAATGGGAGGGTTTAATGTACGGAAATCTGACTATTATGGCAAGATTTTATTTGAAAGACAGTGAAGAAAAGGCAGGGGGAAAAAAAAGGTGTAGAGGTGATTATTAGTTCTTCATAAACATCTGAGGGTGTGCCCTGCCCAGCCCATCCCTGATTTGAGACTGCAGTGTGGCTGTTGCTAATGAAATGCTAATAGTCTGCTCCTTTGCCCCGTGCACTGGGACTGATCTCACATCGATCTGAGGAGGCAGCAACGCAATGGGCTGCACAGATTTCCTCTCAAAGGCCTTCCTGGCAAGTCCAGCAATTATAAGCAATTCTTGTGCAATTACAGTAATTACTGAGGGGTCCTTTTACCTCAAGGACATTTGTAAACATTTCTTACTCCTAATTGTAACAGAAGCAGCGCTAATCACTGCAGCAGGAATGGCTTCAGCACATCCATGTTCCCTTAATGGAGTTATTGGCATGGCAGTTCTACAGAAGGGTAGGAATGAAGGCTCTGAGTTCTGCCTGATCTTCAGCCCGGGTTAGAGGATAGTCATGAGCCACCCTGCTGCTGATGGTTTGGGATTACATTCAAATAGCAATACATTTGGATCATTTTTGCTGTTGGGGCAGTGGATAATTGTTAAGCTACAACTCATTAGCAGAATGTATCTGACTTGTAACATGACCTTGCCACAGAAATACACTATGGAAACTGGGGGGAATTAAAACACAATTGCTGCCAGTCTAAGGTATGTCCCATCAGACAATATCATACCTATCTTATCAGTATTTCCCACTCCCATTTGGTGAGGTGCTTCAGCATTCCCATAACTGGAAGCACTTCAGTAATGCTATTGAAGCCAATGACACTCCTATATTTAAAATGACACTCCTACATTAAAATGATGCTGAAGTACCTTGATGATGGGTCTGAAAACATCACAAGTACCACATTAAAAGAATTTGACACGTTTAACTTTTTCTAGCAGACCAGACGTGTCCACTTTCCAAGAGATTAAATATGCCTGGAGCTGGGTTTTCCCCTAATGATATAAAACGGCAGTTGTCCTTATTTCTCCCTACACTTGGCTTTACAGCAAGCAGAATAGTTATTTGCATGGGAAGGTGACTCTTGCCCTGTTTCTACATTTGAAGGATACTAAAACCACTACAGCATGATATTTTGTGGCAAGTAGTAGGATTGTGCATATGCAAAAGGAGTATTATCTCCAGACACAGTGCACTAGCTCAGATTAAATTATAAAGTCTATCAAATCTCATGGTTACGGGCACTGGCTGTTCTTGTGCATTTATGCAGATCCAGAAATGTTCCCTCTGCTTCAAGGCACTTGCAGATATCCTTGCCTGGAAAAGGTCACCATGCTAAAGGAGCCATCACCATCAGACAGGACACATTTCCCACGTGCCACACCAGCTTCCTTCACCTTCCTAGGGAACACTGGGCTTTAATTGCTGTTGGAGTAAGGATACAACACTGGATGGCCTGTTGGTTTTTAATGGAATTGTAATAGCTGCATTTACATTTATGAAATGGGAAAAACTGGTAGGGAGAAGGGAAAGCAATGCATGGCTTTTGTTTGTTTTCCTTTTTATTAGTGTATTGAATCACACCAGGAATCCCTCATATCAAACCAGGACTCCAGCACTACACAGCATGTCTGACTTTATGGGCTTTCTAAACAAGTCCAGGGACTATTGGCAATCCAAATGCACCAAGACCCAAAATTTTGGAAGTCCCAGAGCTAGTCTGGGGTGAGGTAATGCTGGCTGAATTCCAGGCTTGCCCTCCAGCAATGATGTAATTTTGTGACCCTGTACTCTAAGGCATTAATGACAGTTTCGGTTCCATTGTGCCTTTTTAGTCTGGAGGACACAATTAATTGTTTTGGCAACACATTTATTTAAAAAAAATAATTAAAATAATTATGTTTTTGAAGACACATGGGAGAATGATGCCTTGTACCCTGGCCAGATCTAACACAAATGTTGGTTTTGTGGGAAATGCACTTAAAGCTAATGTCCTTCAGTTCCCAGCTGGAGCCCTGGGAAATGTGTAGTTTATAGGCTAGATGCCCCAAAGATTCTTCCCCCTGATCCTTGCAAAAAGCTTTTTCATCTTAAGAAAATGGAGTGCCTAATCTTTTAAGTTATTCAGTCAGTTCTAACCCTAGAGAATAATGAAGAACAAAAAACCCCAAACCTCAACCAAACAAAAATCACTGAAACATTCACTTGCATAAAATTACAAAGTTTACAGTAATTTGTAAGGACCCTGCTCCAGCATCTCAGAGTTTGTAAAACTGGTTAGTTACCTTTTCCAACCAGCTGGCACCGGGCAATTCTTAGAGCCACATCTTCCTTGCTGTCTCTTTCAGGAAGACAAGGATTGCCAGGAACTTGTCTCTCCTCAACCCAAGGCAAAATGAGCCAGCAGTGTCCAGCATCACCCCACAGACACTGGAGAGGAATAACGTGAACAGGCAATTACACTCTTTTCTCCCCTGCTCCTGTCAAAGCTGCTTAATTTCTTACAATCTTTAAGGAGTTTGACCTCCACGATCCTCCCCTCACTTAACAAGACAAAAACATCACCTTTTCTGTGCCATACTGTAGATGTTAGCTGGAGCTGTTTTCTATTCACTACTCTTTTTTTCTTTCTTGAGCATCACACCAAGAGGGAGCACAGCACAGAAGATGGCGCTGTTGAGAATGAAGTGTCTACACTACGAAATTCTCCTGCTAGTTTCAAGAAGACAAATTTTTTGCCAAATACCTTTTGGCAACATTTTCTCCCCTGTTCCTCTATACTGCCACGTCAGTTCATCTAAACAGAAGTGGTGGAGTTTATAACAGCGTGAAGCTGGGGATTCAGATCCTCACTATCTTCCAATCAGGTGAAAAGGTTGACAGCCCCTTTCAAAACCTAATTAGTACAGCCATTTATTGCCAGGCAAATTTTCACTTGCACAAGTGAATGTTTTATGGGATTCTGGCTGCAGGCCACTCCAAGGTTTTAGATCAGTGGAGGCATTCCACATATATAATTCCTTAATAAACTTGTGCTGTTCTTTAGAATGAGTGCTTATGTGGGATGCTCCACTTGATTTATTCTCCAGCTGCCATTTCAACAGAGGAGAATCCAGTTAATCCTCTTCCTGCTCCTTCATTTCTCCTCCAAAAATGTTATGGGATGTTGCTGCCTCACTGGGGACATCAGAGCTGCCCAAGACACTGCTGTGTCACCTCCCTGTGTCACCTCCCTGTGTCCTGATCCTGCCAACTCCAAGGGAAGTGTTACTTCCCAACTGTCCACTCACTGCCAACTTTCAGTGACTAGAGGAATTTCCATCTTACATTTCCCCTTCTGCAGGCATTGCTCCTGGTGCTCTGTTGCAGATGTTTGAAGAGATTCATCAGCCCTGTGCCAGAAGCCAAACTTCTCTTGAACATATTCCAGTTGGCCCCAACAGCAAGTTAAGGAAGCCCTTCTTCAAAGCTCCTGAGAATCGAAAGACAGCCCAAAACAAGCTTAATTAAACTGTTAAGCTTCTATTCACATGAATGGGTGCAACTGCAGGATAATGCTCTTGGGTTGCTTATTTTCCCCCCCTCCATATTTTTCTTTTTATATAAACACAGTGCCATGGGGTTGTTTCTTATTTTATTTACAGATGCACTGATGTGAAGCAAGGGCTTAGTCTGATCAGAAATTGCTTCTAGTTATCCAGAGCTCAGTGGTACACACTTCATTGCTTGTCTTCTTCCCCTGGCTGATGATTTCCCCATGATAAGCAGAGGAATAGCTGTGGCTATGTCACTGCTTTTTTGTTGTTGTTATTTATTTTTGTCTATCTTTTGTCATCGTTACATAATTTATGATAAAAGAGGACATCAACAACAACAAAAGCCCCTCAGATCCTGAAAACTCAGGAACACACACACACATTCTAGTGCCTGGTGTCTGAAAAGGAAGAAAAAACTTGGTAAGGTGGGGTTATTTTAGATAATATTTAAAGCAGTTAATTCCTTGTGAGTTCTCAAAAAAAGTTCTGGACATGCTATCATAATAAGAAACTACAATAGTTTCTACTACTAATGTTTAAGGAAGACATTTCCTTCACAAAAAGGATTTGCTCCAGACCTCGAGACCAGGAATTGTAAATGCAGCTTATCTTCCTATAGAGGACACAGCAGGAGATTGCATTGGAAGTTACCTGCCCCCAGGCCACCCATCACTGAAGTCATTGATATAAAGTATTTATAAAACTACACTGTAATATCCAAGACCCTGTAAGGAGGTGTGAAATTCAGCTATATAAGAAACTCAATATCTAAAAATCCCCTCCATCCAAACTTCACGGCTCTTTAAAACCTCGAGGAAGGCTTTTATTCTTTCAAGATGTGATAGATTATCTCTATTTCTTTCTTGATTTGTCACTCTGGTACCAGCAGGCAGCATTTTGACTTTGTACAAGACAACCATCACTGCCAATGTACTGTTAAAAGGCCAATAAACAATGAAGTAATTATGGCAAAGATCCCCTGCCTCCAGGAATTAATTCAATTCTCCCCTTCAGTCTCTGAGGTCACTGTCAAGAAATCCTTTCCATAGAGTTTCCCAAGCATACAATCACTGGCCTAGCAAGTCTAGATTTGTGTAATTTTGTGGCTCTAAAGAGCCACAACTAAATGTATTTTCTTCCCCAGTCTCTGCAAACACCTACACAGAATTTCACAGTTTGCAAATGTCTCAGTGCCAGAAGTCAAGTGACAGAACACTTAAAGCAGAGCTTCTGGCTCTGGGGCCATGTCCACACCAAAGGCAAGGTCCAAGCTCCCTGTTTTACAGGCAGGAGCTAACCTGAAGGATTAGGAAGTCTTTAAGGAACGCTGCAGAGCTCCAGCAGGGAGGCTGAGCTGCCAAGACTTAATTCTAAACTACATCTTTGTTCCTTGTGCTCAACGGGTATTTCACTGAAGTTAAACCCTGTCAAATCCTTCTCTCTCTTCCTGACACGAAGAGTTTAGTGGAAGAAAGAGGGTTTCTGTGTTTCTACAAACCTGTAGGGATAGTACACACATGTAATTTCTTTCATGTATTATTAAAAAAGTTTAACTCCAGGAAGAATTTAGGTCTGTGACCTTTAAACTTTCTTCTCTGACATGAAAATTCAGTAATACACAGCATGGGGATATTTGGCATGAAATGAAAATGGGCACAGATTTAATTAAAATGTAAGTTATTGTTAGCAAGAAAGGTCATGCTAAGAAAATGTAATTTCAGGAGTATATTAGCAACAACACTCCACTGTTATTTGCATGTGAAATATAGATTTTGTACTTGACATTTAGAAAGGAAATTGGAACTCTTTATAATGGATGCTTGAACACTTTTGTGTTCTTGTGCTGCTTTTGTTCACATTTTTGTGTAATTGGCTGGATCTTACATACAACAGTAGTTACATTTTATTCTCCATGCCTGAGTGCCTAACTGATCTGGGAATTAGCTCACAAAAGCTGATAAAACTTGGAATAGAAAGTAAACTGCAGCATGATCCTTACATGGCTACAGCTTCAGAGGAGCTGAGACCTTCACAAGAATTCTTTATTTTCGGGTAGTTAATCATCCACCTTACATAGAATGTTTGGGGTTTTTTAACATTCCTCAGGCAGTGATTGCAATGGTGACCAAGACCTCGTCTGTGTTTTGTTTATAGGGCACTTAAGTGCCTGTGGAGAGGAGGCAAAGCTTTTCCTTGGAGAGAGTGCTTGTTTTATGATCTGCTAATAAAAGTAACGGTGTGTCACACAAATCAGCCTAACTCCGGGGAAAGTGGGAGGTGAAGGCAAAATGCATTGGCTTAATTGAAAGCATTTGTTTAAAATATATCAATACAGTGGGTTGTAACTTGAAAGAACACTCTAAATATAGCCACACTCTGTTGTTGACTACAAAGAGGCTTCTGCTCACTCAGAAGAGGTTTTTACTGATTTCTGCACTCCTAGTCCTGCAGAAGCAACATCAGTGTGAATGATTCTGTATAAATGCACCTTCTGCTTTATCCACACCCTCCAGTGCACTACAGATATGACCAGATGCTGCTGAGAACACAGAAAGAACTGCAAGCACTTGCTGAGATGCCACTTTGGTCTCCAGAACATACACAGCTCGTAGAGGTGCTCAAAAACCTCAAAAAGCCCAGTACTGAATGCCTGGCTGGAAGTAATTTATCTTGTTTCAGGGGCATTTTCAGTTTCACCTCTATACAGCAGAAATGGCTTCATTTCAGGGAACTCAAATATTGGTTACAGTAGGATGGCAAACCAAACTACCTGAGCAAGAATCTGCATTGTAAGAAAGGCTGATGAAATAAAAAATAATAATGCACATTAGCTTTTATCCTTTCTACCACCACAAAACAGAGGGACAGGACTCTATGTGAAGTACACTGTCTTCAAGACCTTGTAATGAAAAAAAGAGCAGCCTGTAGTTTGAAGCAAGCCCTCCAGTGTCCAGTGGAAAGGACATCGAACCAAACATGAAAATGGATACAGAGACAAGATTTGCCCTCCAGGCTCAGACTTGCCTTACTACCTTGGAAGGCAGCTGTGCAAATCTGTGCAGCCTGTTCCCAGACCCCTGCCTCTGCAGGAGAGACTGAGCCCTAGGCAGTACAGCAAGGCTGTGTGCAGTGCTTCACTGGAGCTCCTTCCTCTGGATTAGGGTGATTTTTGTATTAAGAACCTCAGAACACGACAGCAAATGCTCTGTATGAGAACATCAGGATGGATTTTACTGTCTGCTGTATGACAAGCAGTTCCACATAATTGCTAGCACTCAGTCTTCTGCAGGGTTTTTTCTGCCAAGTCCCTTGCATGCCTGTCAGCAGGTCAGCTTTTATTTCAAATACTGAAAGGAGCTTGTCTAATACCAGCTAAGTCGTTTTGTAGAAAGAAGAGGAATGTGTGTGAGGGAAACACAAAAGGACAGTGTTGGTTTCCTCATCATATGAGATTTAATAAATTAAGGTACAAGCTTTAAATCTGATGGAGTTAAACCAGATGCACAACATTCCCAAAATCAGTGTTTAACACCACCTTTACCTACACACTCTGCAGTAAAGTGCAGTTGTGAAGTCAGAAGCACAAGCAAAGGAGCAGGGTTAATAGATTCAGAATGTCATGAGTATGTGTTTTCTGCCTGTAGTTAAGAAAAAGTTTCCAAATTGGCCATCTGATTTGTGGTGTAAGACAACTATTAGCCCATAGGTGAAATGATAAATCTGAATATTCTGCAACTGCACGTTTAGAGATCAAGCTTCTGTGCACAAGTGCATTCTAAGTAGATACACAAATTCAGCCTTAAAACTCAGTCTTTGAAAAGAAAGAAGTTCCCAAAAGCAGTAGAGGTAAAGGTGTCACTCAATCAGGTGCCTTCCAAGCCAGTCACAAATACAATAAACTCTGCCAGGACAGCATGGATAGATCTCTTCCAAACTGCAGAAAATTCCCCCTGTTGATGGAATACCACTGTACTTAGTGATGGGCTATATTTTAGATTTGCTTTTAACCAACTCAATATATGACTCAGCTTCATGCTATTTACAAAGAATGCAGAGTAATACAAGTTCAAAGACTTGATAGACATCTAAACATATTGCCCCAGTTACCAGCTACCAAAACCATCCTGTTCCTTTGACAACCTGTAAGTTTTGTTCTTTATACTGAATTAAATTTCACTGATCACTTCTCTCTTAGACTCCTTCTCTCACAGGCACAGTGGAATCATGGTGGGTTCTTTTTCAAATAATTTCTTGTGGGCTACCATAAATAATCTCCTCTCCTAAAGGCATTTAATCTTGGGCAAAAGGGGTGAAAGAAAAAGCTGGGCTGTGCTAATACAGCCAGGCTTGAATGTCAGATCAAGCTTGCTTTCAAGGTATCTAAGAATATTACACAGCTAAGAAGAAAAGAAGATAAATACAGGGAAAAAGCATATTTCTGGAGATCATGAGGGGGAAAAATTACTTTCAATATACACTTTTATAAACCAGCAAAGTATACAAATTTCACAATAATAATTATAAAAAGCAAACTAAGTTATTATCAGCAGAAAAATCGCCCTTAATAGAATATTCTTACGCTTTGGAAAAAAAGCTGGATACACTGAATATTCACTTTGAGGTAAGTGCATCCAGAAAAAGCAAATGTTCTGAGGACAAAATAATATTGGCTGTGCATAACAGGGAATTAGGGGAAAATACCAGAGCCGTACTTCATTAATTATTAAATAGTAAATTAGCAATGAAATACAAGATTCTGCATGAAGAGGAAGTAAGACCTTTGAATGTTGTCCTAAATGTGCACTGCTGCAGGGTGATTGATGCCAGCCAACAGCAGAGCACGTCACAGATTAACACCTTGCCAAAGGCAGAGGGGTGTGGGAATCCTGCCAGCCCCTGAACATGGATATTATTTCCTGCTTTGGTAAATACATACAAATACAGTATTTCAACATCATTGAAAGAAAAAAACAGGCTCAACAGATCTACTGTAATGTATTTATGCTGCTTGCTAACAGAGGCCATGCTGCAGGTGTAAAATTGCCCAAAGCCATCACTTCCAAATGAAACCAGGGGGTTTCACTATTTGCTTCCTTTCTTCCTCTCCCTCAGCAGAAACCTTGCATTTACTTTTTCCCAATGGGAGGAAAAACTGCTGCCAGCACCTCCGATGGGACTGAGCTGATTAACTGATTAGCATCCTAAAGTAGAAGGTTAGAAAGTGAATTTTCTATTATGGAGCAATTGCCATTGGAAAGTAATCTTGTTTATTAACTGCCTTTTTATCTTCTCTGGAGGGTTCCCTGACACAAGATAATGGAATTTGCTCACTCTTTAGTGTTTAAAACTATAATCATATCCAGAAAAGCAAGCATTTACTGTGTCATTAAACCAAGGTAGGGAGGAGTGACTTGAAGAGTTCTTGATGCCTTACAAAGCTTTTTATCATTTCAATTAACATTGCCAAACGTTCTGGCTTATATTGCAGGCATAAATGAAGTTTTACAGGCTTTCTAGGTGTGTTTATATCCTAATTAATTTTAGCTACTGAGATTAGTTGCAAGACTGAGACTACACACAGAAAGCTCAGGAATAGCTGATAAAGGGCAGGGCCATGAAAAGCAATTTAGTTGCCATCTACCCAGGGAAAGGTGCTCAAAGGTATCTGCAATATAGTGCCCACACAACTTGTTTGCCTGCTAACTTCATCATTTCTAAATGTCACTTTAAACGTTCTGTGGCTGCTTCTCCCTGTCCTCTGACCCAGGAAAAATGACCCTCACAGAGCCACGTTTCTGTTTCCTTATTCCCTGTGACAACTGAATGACCCCGTAGCAAAGCTGCCTCTTGCCAACATCCAGTTCATCCATCCATGCCATGGAGCATTGGAATCCCTCTGAGCAGGACTGAGGGTGTTTGGTGCTCATTCTGCCCCTGCACACCAAGATTTAGCACTGGCCTGAATCAACCAGAGCCATCCAGAGCACCTGCAATTTCCTTACCACGAAAATGAGTGCCTCCCTCGGATATTTCCGACCTCTGCTCCAGGTTTTCTCTCTCCTGCCTTTCTGCACTGCTAAGGAGATCCAGGAAAATGTCCTCCTCCCCTGCTGCCCCGTGCACCACGTGGATGCCACCTCAGTCCGAGGGGAAGATGGATTGATCTGAACAGATTGGCAAGTCCCAGTCTCGGGCTGCGAATCACAACAATATTTCTCAGGTCGTGCATTATTACTTTTCATTTGTTGCTTATTGATTAACTGTCAGGACTGAGATCTTGGGTTTTTAAACAAGGCAGCTGCGGTGGTCTGTTTTTGAAAAGTTTATAAAGGCCCTAGGTGATGAGGCACTGCTGTGTGCTAAAGTCTCTGCTCACAGGGACCTCCTAAAATGGAGCATTCATTTATTTTTTCCAATCAAACATTCATGTTTTCTGGAAAGTCTTTTCCTACTCAGGATCATCAACTTTTCACATAGAAAAAAAAGTTAATTTTTGTTTCTATTGGAGAAAAATTTTGTAGATATTCTGTTCCCCTTCAGTGCATAATACCACATAAGATTTTTTTTTTAAAAGCAAAATAAAAAAAGCAAACTTTGAAATTTAAGCAAAAGCTAAAATTCCAAAAGAATTTCTGTTAAGACAAGAAAAGCCTTTTCATTTCTTAAAAGCTAAACTGGTATCTTACAATTTTAAAGACATAAAATTAGGTATAAAACACCCTTGGAAAAATTCTGAACATTTTGAAAATTTTAAAATACCCATTTTGACTGTACTGAGAAGTTAATAGAAAATTTTCTTTCCTACATATATCTATATGTGTTAATGGTTTGCCATTCTTAGAAATGAACATTTCCTTTTAATAATGCCTCATTTACAGTTTTCATAAACCAGCTGAAGATTCAATAACTCATCTCAACAGTTTCTTTCAGAGCAGAGAGTGTCACTCCACAGCTTTTACTATGGGACACCACAACAAAAGGCACATAAAGCAGATTATGTCAAAAGCTCTGCTCTCCCTGTTTGCTTTGCTGTAATTAAAATAACTTAGCAAATTCGCAGCAAAGAGCAAATATTTACAGAAGGCCTGAAGCTCCCTGTGTTGTGTGCACAGAAGGAATGATAGCATCCTAATTCCACAGACTTTTCAGCAACAGGCAAATACAGTTATTACAAAATTGCTGTTTTCTCTCCCTGCCTCCCCAAGCTGGGAAATGAGTCCTCTGGCTTGGATGTGGAAAGCACTCAGTCAAGAATGATATGGACTGGGTTTTTTCTTGCTGAAATAAGAAATGTTAATTTGGAATTAAAAGACAGGAGTTTGGGTGTTCTGTCATGGAAGACTAGATTTTTGATGGATCTAGTTTTGCAGAATAGTTGATTTTACATTTACTCTAATTCGTTGATAATTAAGAGCACATTTACAAAGCAATGCCCCTAAAAGTTCGTTCAGTAAGAGATCCAGGTCAACCCTTTTTGAGAGGGTTGTTTTGCTGTATTGAGAGAGGGATTTTCTCTGTTTTCCAATATGTACACCAGCAATAAATACCACCATTGATTAACCAGACAGAGCATATCTGAAACATGAATATAAGATGTGGCTGTACAACTGTATAATGCACGAGTTAGTACAGGTAATAAAAGAGGGATTGTTTTCTATTTCTTGTGGCAACGTGAAAGAACATAAAGATCTGTCAAGAAATAATCAGAATAAGCCACTTTGGATAAGAGAACGAAGTGTTTCTCATTTACAAGCTTCTCTAAGTTACTGTTTTTGTAGGGACTTCAGATGCTAAATGTCAGAATTAGATTTATCAAGACAAGATGACATGTCTAAGCTCCTTTCCATGGAATTCAATCAAGAAATTTCAGTATAAATCAACACAAAAAATGTTATCTTAATTATTAAAGCCACCTTGCATATAAATATTCTGTTTCTGACATATAATTTTTCATCTCCTTCAACTCTAGCAATCAATAAATGGGCTGAGAAGCAGCCATAGGCTGTAGAAGGGGCTCCCTCTTACACACCTGGTAGGATTTATATGGGGGAAACAAAACCAAGATGTTGGCACTGGGCCTAACTTATGAATGAACTACAGCACAGAAGATGCTGATATTTATTATCTAACCTTTCTGGGAATTTTCCTTTAAGGATACTTAAACATCCTAAGGTGTCTCTGACAGATCCTGTAACAACATCAAAGCAAATGTGCCAGGATGGTTGTTTCCTTGTTGTTTAAGACCCTGACCATCACACAATGGTTTTTTCTCTTGACCCTTAAACAAATGTTGGGAAACCAGCGAGGACTGAAAGAGATTTGAGACTTTTTTCCCCAGACAGCAAAGCTAGGAGAAGAGAGATTTATTGTACTTTATGTATAAAACAAATGTGATTTAGAAGTAGCCACAGGCTGACTCTAATGACTTCACAGGAACTGTGCAGAAACCTAAATGTGTGTATTGAGTTCTGCCATAGCATGCATGGAAAACAAAATTATTAATTTACTCACATTTTGAAACATTTGGGCTTTACTCAGTGCAAATTAGACCTAAGGAGAGATTTCCTTCTGCTAAGTGAACTTATTGTCTGGCAGATGATGGAGGATCTTCTTGGAGAAGACAAGATATAATCAATACTTTCATGTTTAAAACCAGGTTTGAAAAAAAGTTCAGACACACAAAAAATAATGCTTACTAGGGAAAAAAATAAAAGGGCAAGCAAATTGACCTGAAAGAAAAGCAAAAGTGATTCAGAAAAATTAGAATGACAACAATGAACTCAAGATTGATGAAGTTATTGTTTCACACTCCAAAATGCATTTGGAAAATTTTCAGTTGAATGTCTCCTTTTCAAAATTACCATTTCATTCTGAAAACCTACTGACCTCCCCATAGTTCTCTGAATTTATTTTCCTTTTTGCCTGTTAAACTACAGGTAATTCATTTCACTTTGCAAATTCAACCCTGTCTCCCTGTGAATAAAATGAAAGCCTCCATTCTATGTGCAAAAGACAATGCTTTTCACAGTTATAAAACATTTGCAGGAGCAACAGTGTGATTTAACATTTTAATGGACAGTGAATGGTGGATATGTAAATATTCATTCTACCCTTTCTTCCATATATTCTGCAGGTTGCACAGTTAAGTGTCATGTACCAAACACATATAAAGGAAATGTTTTGTGTCTCTGCTTGAACAAGAATCAACACTTAGCTACTTGTGGCTTTTTTCAGGTTAGAGCGTGTCACTGTACTTTTCCTCAATATGTACTTTGGGGGGTTTGGTTGGTTCTTTTAAAATGGTAATGTAATGACACTTGATTAAAAGCAAACAAAACTGATCAGCCCAAAGCTCCTCTGTAATCCCAAATGCAATTCTCACCAGTTTGCTTTCCTGATAGCGAGACCAGCTCTCTGTATCTGCCATCTGCTTTTGGAAAAAACCTGCCCTCCTGATTTCCCCAAGTGTGCCATTTTTATTGTTTGTGCTTTCCTCATAAGGAAAAGCTGGGATATTTGAAAGTTTCTAATTGGATTAGAAATTTGCTTTTAAGAGCTATGAGGTTTCTTCCTGCCCACCCAGCAACAGTTTTGACACTTAAGTTCTAAGAACTGCTAGGAGTAACAAGGACAGCCAACTCTGCATAACTACCCAAATCAACAGGCAGTGTTTATTTCTGCCACTCAAAGCAAGTCAAGCTTTATTTCCATGAACTCCAGAAATTTCCTAAAGATCACCATCACGATCTGTGTAATGAGGTCATCAATTGCGTTATATTGACTCCAGCTGCTGCAGGAATAATTCACTTATCTCCTTTCCCTGTTTCAGTGGAGCAGTTAAATCAGAAGGATGACCTGTTCATTGAAAGCAAAGCTGTGAGGAGGATGGGGCTGCTCCCCTTCCTGCTGAGCAGGCTCTCCCCAGGACTGCACTGGGGATGCAGTGCCAGCAGCTCAGTGCTTGGAGAAAGGCTCCTGTGATCCACACAAAACCCTCGACTAAAACTGAGGCACCAGACTGGCTTCACCTTACAAGCAAATTGTTTATGTTTTTCTCTCTCCCCCCTCTTGCAAACGAAATATTTCAATTCACTGCAGAGAGAGGCCACAAATGAATTGATCTTTCCCAAGAGTTCCTTTCTATCAATAGCAAGCTATTAGCCCAGGCCTTGCCAGCAAGTGAAAGGAGGCACACATTAGTGCTGTGCCATTAGTATGCTCCCTAAGTACAGTGGAAATGTCATGGGAGCCTGGGAAAGAGGCAGCAAAAACAGATGAGTGACATTTCTGACACAAGGAAACAAAGGAAATGGCTCCTTTACCTGAAAGTCAAAACTTCCCAGGTAAACTCAGGCTTAGATAAAGTGAAGAGCACAACCCAGGGTGGAAAATGCCAGCTGTGTCTCTCTTCTAACAACCTGGACTGAATGTCTTACTCAAGAAGTTACACTAAAATTCCTGTTGGAAGTTAATTCTTTCAATTACTATTGTGAGAACTAAGTCCACCTAACTAAACAGTGGATGTGTACCATCTAGGAATAAATATTTAAGCAAAATGCAAACCACACACCAAAATGAATTTCTGAATCAAATATTGAGGACAGAAGTCCTACTGTGTTGAAAGCCATTATGTCTTGGCATTTGTCTTCATTAATTGCCTTCAAACACATTGAATCCTATGGCCAGGATTCTCATTTCTTGGGGAAATGTTTGAGTCCTCTACTCATGACCCAGAGCATAAAATCAGATCAGGGTTCCTCTGATTTGCTACAGTTTGTCCTGTGACAGTTGGACTTCATTACAGATCTTATTGCCAAAAGACAACTTTTACCTCGTTTCCCTTTCCCCTTCCTCTCGCGTGACTGATGAAGCAAAATGAGAAATACAAGCCAAAATATCAGTCAAAAATTTAAGAAAGAAAACATTCAGTTCAAATGCCTGTTTGGCAATCACAGAAACTTGTCCATTTTTCTTATTCCTTGCAAACATTAAATCAAGTAAGAGTTCTTCAATTTTGCCACTTCCTAGATAGATACTCATCATTCAGTGACTGCCAGTTTTACTTCTAAGTAAACTATGAAGGTATATGAAGCCAGGCTCAGGAAAATGTATTTCCACATGCTTATTAATTTCTTTAATCTAAATCAAATCTCCCCTTGTTTTTGTATCTGAAATACAACTCTACCATCATAAAGCCGCTTGTGAACAAGGAGGAGCTTTTACCCAGCCACTGCAATCTGGCATCCAGTGATCTCTGCAAGGTGCACATTTAATTAGTCTGAGAAACTCATTAAGGTATCTGGAATATTAAGATGATAGCATTGTTCTAACTAGCACTGTGCACAATCTAATATGGCAGATGGCACAGGCTGCTGACACCTGGGCTGCTTTGCCATCTTGCTGACAGATACAAACAGTCAGCAGTATAATTGTAAGATACATAATCATAAAAAAGGGTCTCAAAATAAAATACCCATCAAATCTTCTGCTTTGTGAATGCCTGTTTGTTCATAAAGAGGCATTTTGTATTCAATCACTGGGTTTGAAACCAGAGATGCACAGGTTGAGGCTCTGTTGTTATTTCTTTAAATGCCACTTAGGATTTTATGTCCCGCTCCGGCGAGGAGCCGAGCGCATTCTGCCTCCTGCGGAAGTGACGACGCGGCGCTGTCGGGGTCAGGAGAAACTTTACTCCTCCTCACCTGAATGCTCAGATGACATATTCACTTTTGCTCCTCATTAGTCCAGACTCAGAGAGCACTTCCAACGCTCCAGGGGATCTGATTAAAAATGGACAAGCTTTAGCATGCTGCAGCCTGAGACTGCTTTTACCTCCACTGATAACACTGATGTGATGGGAACTCTCTCTCCTCTCCAGAAAGCGGCAAAGTATTTTTAGGGTTCGGAGAGATACGCGTAGCCCAGACAATCCAAAATTAATTAGCAAATCTTCAGGCACACGGTGTGCCCGAAATCACACTGAGTGTAGAGAAAAATGTCATTTAAGGTGTTTGTGGGGAAACGGTGTTTTGTTTGCACGCCTCGGTAGTGACAGCAGACACAGCATAGCATCAATTCCCAGGAGAGGCAGGGGAATGTGTGTATTTGTGTTACAACAAGCTCCTAAAAAGAACCTCTACCATTAAATATTTCTCTAATACCTAATCCCTTTACAGCCAAAATTTTTAAAATTTCATCATCAAGTCTCCTCAGAATTTCCAAGAGACCCCATTTCCTTTTGATTTGCTGTCAGTTAAAGTAACAGAAAAATAATTTGGGGCTGCTTCAGTTGCCAGGACCAGGTCAGATCTGACACACTGGTTTGTTGCAGAACCTGATGAAGTGCCTTTCCAAAGAGGGAGGAAAAACTGGTCTTGGATTCCTGAGCTATATTTTCTATCATCCGAGTTGCTACTGCAGAGATGAAATAGAACATTATTCTCACAGAGAACTAGTGCAGTAAAATGTTCCTCCCCTGCACCATGAGTCTTACCTAGTGAAATGATGATTTGTAGTTGAACTTTTTAAACCTGTTCACATAATTTTACATGAAATTGTTCCAGAAGCTTGGACTGCTGCAGGTAGCATTGTCAGAAAGTGAACTGCAAGCTTTAGTGCTGCAGTGCTTGGGGGTTATTTTTCATTATTGAAATCAGCCCGGACACCTTCCACTGATCAATGCAGGAAATTAATTTCTTGTATTCCCTGGCATAAATATGTCTCATCAGCACTGACTTTTTGTACCACAGCCCCAAAAGGGTAAAGCATGCCAACCTATGCATGATGACAGATTTGCAAGGATTGGCAGGCAGTGGAATCGTGTTTGAGAAAGGCTGTATCTTCACAAAACCCTTAGTGGATATATATATATATGTGTGTGTGTTTGCAGATGTATTTATTTACTTATCTGGGCTGGCATCACCTCTTGTGGTGTTAATGCCACATGTTCCATTTCCTCAGCTGCATCCTTTACCCTCAGGTCAGAGGCTGGGCTCACCAGACTACAACTTTTCTGTTATTGAGTATTCCTTCCCACCAAAACACACCTTCCCTGCCCTCTGTGCCAGACACTGTCCTGCAGTGAGGAATGCTCTTACAGAGGACACGCTGATGGTACCTGGGAGAAAAATAATAGTGTGTTTTTCTTCCCTGAGAAGAAATCAACAGCTCACAGCACAGCACAACACTTTCTAAGCTTAAGAAAACAAAATGCTATAAAAACATCACACTACTGTAGCTTTTAACCTCCTGTTACTGCAGTTTCTATTTATTAAGAGCCCACAGAGCTGGTCCACTCAGTTAACTTAATGACACATAGGCAATGCTCACCGTTTGTTAGTCAAGCAGAAGTACCCATATCCTATGGGAAGGTGTTTTAAACATGTAACAATTAAGGAGAATTGTTTAATACTGACATACAAAATTAGTATAAAGCGTAACACGTTTTGTAGGTTCCAAGCAGATCTTTGGAAATATAATGAAAAAATCAGGTGAGTTTGAGGCTTGGTCTCTTAGAGTAAATCCCTTAATTAAGCCAAAGAAAATGAACTGGCTAGATGCTTGAAAAATGTCCTCTCTCTTCTATCACATTTCTGAGGCTGGTCCACAGTTTTTCCCCTTCCAGGACAATTCTTACTACCCTTTGGCTCAACAAGCTTTCCTCGTGACCTCTTCCCACCATACAGCATTATTTATTTTGATCAGATGTACAAAGGGAAAGAGAGAGAGGGCAGTTGCCAAGAAACTAAGTGCAAGCAGGAAAACCTGAGCTCTCCCCAGGCATAGGTGCATATTAATCTTTCTGCCCAGGGGGAAAGGAGAGAGCCCGAAAGGCTGCAGAAGAGCAAAGTGTATGAAGAAAAGAAACAGTCTGTTTCTTCTTCAGAACCAAAATAAAGGAAGTCACAATTATCAATGCTCTTTTGAGCATAGTTTCAATACATATGCTCCAGTCAGATTAGGCTGTTTCTTAGCACAAATTTGTGCTGCTTTACTTGGTACAACCAAACACAGATGAGATTTGTTTCCTGCGAGGGTGGATTTGCCGGTTGTAATGCAAAATACAGAGCTCCTCAAAAAGCCATGTCCTTCCAATGTGACAAGGTGGAAAACACAGACTGGGGAGGAAAAGTGGGCTTGAGAAAGGTGGTTTTTCTAAAACAAACCTGGGCAAGCAACTGCCTAGATTGGAGTTTCTCGGCTGTAGACACACGTGCTAGAGAAAAACCAGTGGTGAACAGAGAGATTTGATGGAAGGCACAGAAAAACCTGTGCTGCAAGAAGGAAGAACTTGCAGGGCTTCAGTTTTGATGAACATCAAAGGAAATAAGGCCATGCAGGACCAGAAAACTCACCCTCATCCTAGCTATACATTCTCCGTCCATAAGATGTGCAGCCGTCTCCCTTTCCACATAAACATTCCAGCCCGAATCAGGACTAATCTGTAAGGCTTCCATTTAAAAGCTCCATGTCCTTTTAAGAGGAATTTCAAGGGGGAGAATTTCCAACTCAAAATTATTTTATTTTGGGGCACCATTCGTTCTGTGAAGGTTAAATTTTAAAAAATAATAAATTATAAGTGGGTACCATACTAATGTGGAATTTTCCTTGTGAGAGCTGCTTCCAACAGAGCTGATTGCAGAAGATGATGTTAGACACGTGCCTGGGGGGAGGGCAAACCCCAGCAGTGTGCTATTAGCTCCCTCCTCTGCCACATTACTTCTATGTATATATTTCCATTTAAAACTGCATTTTTATTCCAGGTTGGTGCAGTGGACAATCCATCCCCAGGCATTTGGAAAGGATCTCAATTTGACAGCAGGATATACATTGATATTAGTTTTCAGAATGCGAATGCTCTCTGGATAGCCAATTCCACTCTCAGCACTTCAGCAGGAGACTTAGGAAAAGAAGATTATATTTCAACTTAGCCTAGCAGGGAGCTTCCAGCACTGTATTTTGGACTTCTTCCCTGGTCTTCCCAATCTCTTTGCCACCTGTATAGGTGACATGACTCTGATGATTACTGGAATCTGTTGGTGGCAGTTACGAGTGTTACCAATTTTGCACCTAAAGGACAGAAACTCTAACAAACGTGATTTCCCTTTCCAGGGAATTATGGTTTTGTGGGCATACCATCTTTTTCAGCCCCTGCTTTTAAAACTACCAGAGCCTGAAGTAGAACTTTTCATATATTACACTTTCAAGGTTACCACCAGCAGTGCTCCAGGCATCATCAATGTTCATCATTTGGTACTTTGATTTTCTGATTAGGGAGGCATTGACAGGGCAATAAGATAGCTAAATACCAGGGAAATCATTAATCAGGAATCCCAAGTATTGTCAGATCTGGCTTCTGTCTTAGATCATTACATTCCTGCCCTACTCCTTTCCCAATCTCCTGCCTCTGAAGAAGGCATTACCTACCACTGCTGGAACCACACAGCCATGCAGCTGAGGAAGGCTTATCTCTTTTGAGGCGATACATCTGAGCCAAAGTAAATTACACAGTTCATTTACCATTTATTTACTTGTTAAGTGACTCAGTCCAATCCTTTCACATTTTAATTTTCATCAGTGATGCAGTGTCTGGCTATTCTTTACGTTCAGAGAGTTTTTCCATTGAGTCATAGAACTCAATGCTGAGCTGCTGGATCCAGTTTTCCTGTGTGATTCACCCCCATCCTGACGCCAGCCATCCCCGTATCCGGATTGTCACCGTAAATTAACACGTGCTTACAAAATGATGTGTGTACTCCCAGGAGGGCAAGGGGGGGAGAAGACTGCAAACAGCCCCTCAGAGTACAAACTTATCTCCTGAGTGACTTCAAATCATGCAAGTCAGCCAAAATCATACTTTGCCTGTTTAAAACATGCTGTGCTTTTACTGACTGAGGGCATCAGTAATTCCTTTTTCAGTTTGCTCAGATGTAAGGACTTAGTTGTTACATCAACGCTTCTTTTGTTTCTGCTTTATTCTTAGATGCAGAACATTAATAGCTCATTAACACCCTGTAAACATCCATTGTGACAAAATATAAGTAATTTATATACGGATAGAGCATAAAGTGGGCTGCAGCCAGATTTTGGGGAGGTGTGGGAAGGTGGGCGAGAGCTTTTCCCAACCTGTAAAGAACAGATGAGTGTGTGCTGTATATGAAGTCAAACTGCAAACCTCAGTGAGGTTTATTATTAGCATAAGGACTGGATTTATTTTTTGACAAATCATGCTGGGGAGAAAAAGCAAGAGAACCAAAGGGATACAGCCTGAGATTCAAACACTTATTTTATTAAAGAACTGTCTGAATCGAAAAGCCAAACTCAGATTTCTTCCAAGCACTCCAGTCTTTCACAGCCAGCCAGAATCTAAAACCAGGACAGCTTCTCATGGCTTCCTCAGGTAGCTTTTCACTCAACTGCCTTAAAAATCTGGGCCTCTCTCTGATGCACCACATAAACACACTCAAATGTCCAGATTTGCACAAGAGAAGACAATACAGTAGGGAGTAGAGTAGCACTGGCTAGAGACAAAACAGAGCCTACCCTGCAGTTAGACTCCATTTGTAAGAGACTGTTGAGGGCATTGGAGACATGAGCAAAGGGGGAAAATTACTCCTATTTCATTATTACTTTTGAAAAGTGGCTTAAAACTCTCCGCTGTGTAATTTTTTAATTGCGCAGTGTCACCCTTTCTCTTTTAAAATAAAAAAAAGACAATGACAAAAAGCCTGCTTGTTAAGGTTTACTTGCCACGGCTGAGGATGTCCCCAGAAGTGAAACAAGACCTAAGTAAATGCAGCAACAACAGCAAAAATCCTGTTACTACTCACATCCTTCACTAGCTCCTGGGAGACAGAGCTGCCCGAACATCTTAAGCTTATAAACTTGATGTACACAGAGAGACTCGAAGGGAACAATCCCTGCTGACTGGTGTACAAATGCTCAAAAGTTCAGCAATGCTCAAAGCCAGCAATTCCCTGCCCTGGTGAACTTCTCCAAGCCTCTCTGAACACTCAGAATAGAAAGGAAATTGTAAAATGCACAGCTTCAGATTTGGAGAGTACCCTGTTATCTGGCAACATATGCGTAATTTGACTGGGCTTACAACCCATGAACGAGGTCCTGCTTCACTGAGAACAGCTCATCTCCACAAAAAACACTCCAGCCTCAATGAAATCTTCAAACAAACAAAACAAAAAAGGGAAACCTTTTCTTGATTTGCTGGGAGCCCTTTCTGTAGAAAAGGACACAGAGATGGCATCAGAGAACAGACAGTCTGGTGATTTAGGTAACCCTTTGAGATAAGAGAGAGGCATTTCAGCTGCTTCCTTCTCCTGAACCACAACAGGGTTGTGGCAAGAACCTTAACCACAAGCACCCTTCTCTCTCTCCCTTCACTTATTTTATACAGTGTTGACAGAAGGTTAAAAATATATAGTTTCATCACTGAAACTTCTGCCTGCTTTTGCAAACAACTATTGCACTCTCTTTCTCTGAAGCTTCATATTTATAAACCCTGTTGATTTTCTTTTTTAATTTATTAAGTAAAATTCCTTTCCCTGCTACAATCCATAGCTTTTAAGAGAAGTGAGGATAAATGTGTTGTCTTTGCCAGCAAACTCTTTAACAACTGCCTATTCTAGTTCAACTGGAAACTTCCAATTGGTTTGGATTTTTTTGTGTTTTAAAGGATGCTTATTCTTAAATAAAAATCAATTATTTATGTATGAACCCCTAGAAGAGCAGCACTAAGTCAATTCTCATTACTTAACCCCAACAGGTGCAGTTTGAACACGACAATATTCATATTGGCTGTTAAAAACTCACAGTATTTCTACACTTTACACTGTAATCAAAATGCTTTAACACACTCTTTCATCTGCTAATCTTGTGGCTTTAGAATTAAAGTGAAAATTATATCCTCAGTAAAACGTGTAAAAAGACACGTCGATGTTTTAGTTTCATTGAGGCGTATTTCCCAAGGAGCTGAATATTCCATTTTTCCACGGGGATAATGTTTCACAGCTACCAAGAAAAACGTTTGTTATGAGCACTATGGTGTATGAACTGTCATAATATCCACGCTTGTTCCCCTGTTCACACCTCAGCCTTTTCTTGTACTTCTTAGTCATAACATGATTTGCAGATTTTGGGATGCTCCACTTCGCGGCACGCACCCATTTTTACATGTCCCCGCTCCTGACGTCTCCCTGCTATGACTGTTCCCTCGTGCAAGCTCAGGCAGAGGGAGAGGAGTGTCTGTCTTGCCAACAGCATGAATACCTTCTGATTGAGCTGCATCACACACACACACACACACCCCCTATTAACACCAAGCAGAGAACCAACACAAATACTAATTGAATTTCAGCTAAAAACCCTGCATAAATGGTATTTAGTCCCACAAGGTTATTTCTCTCTCCTGCAATAAAGCTAACAGGGTTGATGTCTGATTTTTCCTTATTTGCCCCTCAGCAGCTAGGAGCTCCTTGTTTCTTCCTGCACAGATCCCAGCAATGCAGGACACCTTTGTCTTTATTTGGGGTAGCTTGTGCTTATGCATAGTTGGCAGTATTTTCAGCTATTTCAGGAGGCAGAAGAGTTTAGTCCTTTCCTGCCTAACAGCATTTGCCACATTTAAACTACACATAGCAGGAGGTGGAGAGAAAAGAAAAAAAAAAAACAAAACACCAAAAACTATAGGAGGAAAGCAAAGTTTACAACTGTGGATCAGATGCCTCTTCCCTACCGCTCTGGCCAACATGAGCAGCGTGTTCTTGGCCCTGAGCCGTGGAGCTGTGCAGGTAAGGCACAGGTGAGGCACCTGTGCTGGGCAAAGTCAGCTGCTGCTGCTGGAGGTCGGCTCTGTGCCCAGAGCACGTCCCACAGCGGGGTGCCTTCAACAGTCAGGCACTGCCCTGCTTTTCCCCCCTCCTGTTCTTTGTGGAGATCATCTCCTCCTGGGGTGAGGCAGGCACTGTGTGCTCCCTGCCTTCGTGGGGCCCTCAGTATTGCCTCCCACTCCCTCGGTATCAGCTCCTGGATGATGGCTACAGGGCAGCCAGGAAGCAGAGAGGCAGATGGTGTTCCAAGGCAGGAGTAATGGCAGGATGACAGCTAAAGCCATTTCCCTAAACAGCCAGCAAAACAGATTTCATCACAGGTAAAAGATTTCAGAGTTTAAGAGATTTAGCAGAACTCAAGAGCAAGTCCGTAGGACAGATAAGGAAGCTGCTAGGAGACATGAAATAAATTTAGATAATTCCCTTTCACCTACCAGGAGGAAGAAAACTATAAAAAGAAAGTACTGCATAGCTTTAAAAGGCATTGTTAGGTTATATAATGGTTGACCATCAGCCATTTCCACATCTTATCCTCGACAAAGCACACAATCTTTTTCCACAATTGTTGGCCCTTGATAACCACAGGCTTCTGTATTCCTTCCAGTGTCTGCACCAGACCCCACCTCCCTTTTGCTGAACTCAGAGCTATTTGCTAACTCAGATCCAGAGAGTCCAAACACCTTTATCTTCCAGGGGGTCTGTTTAGCATAAATGATTTAAAATATACTATCTACTTCTAGTCTGTACTGTTCAGCTGCTCACTGTTAGACCAGATGGAGGGCCCCAAACACCAAAGCTGGTCTCCTGCCTTGTCAGCTTCCCTTTGTTTGTATCTGCACCCCCAGATTCCCCCTACTGCAGGTTCAGAAGACAATGCCTACAACACACTACTGTTGTATCACTACACAACAATCCTCTCTCAGGAGCTGGAGTTTCCCCATAAACCAGCTACACAGAAATCACATTTGGGTATTCAGAATTCTGCCATGTTTTCCATAGCTTGGGTTCTTAAATACAGGAGGTTAACTGCACACCCATCTTGCCAGCCTTTCTCAGTTTCTGAACAATAACAAATAGGGTTTTTTTTCTAATCTTGTTATGAAGTGTAGGGTCATAAAACCTATGATTGTATTTGCTGTGAAAATGCACCACGGGCCTGAGGCACTAATCCACTCTGTGTATTAGATTAGGTTTCCCTTCTGCAATTGCTCATTTGTACTTTTAACACTGCTCACGGAGCAGGTCCCTGAGATCCACTGTTAATTGCTCGTGTTTAGGTTTCTTTCTTGGTGTCACTTGCATCACTCTTGCTGTCATAATGGCAGCAGAGAGAAAATGTCCATTACCTTCGTTTATAGGGAAACATTACTTTTCTAAGACCAGAAACCACTGACATTTAAACCCAGTAAACAACCTTGATTTAGAAAAAAGAAGTATCATACAAGTGCTGTACTATATAGGTGACAGTAGCTGAAGCTTATTTTGGTAGAAAATTTAGGGAGAAGCAGGTAAGGAGTACAGAAAAGTCCTTTTGGATACCTAAACCACAGGACAACAAAGTGACTTCTAAATTTTCCTTACTGCTCTAGTTAAAACAATACAGACTAAAGCTCCTCTCCAGAGGAAGGGATTTAAAAATCTTGTGCTAAAAATACAAATGAATATTCAGAGATGGTCTTGATGTATCCATGAGGGTGATAGAGAACAAATTACAAAACAAAATTAACATAAATGAGTAACAAGCAAAAGGTCCCAGTAAAGTCAAAATCCTGAAGATTTGTTTACAGGGAATAAACACCTCCTTGAAACAGCGCAGGGAAAAGAAAAGAATCAGTTCTAGAAAGGAGAGATCAGGTACCAATGCAGCATTAGGCAGCCTCCAACAGTTTGATCCTTATAGAGAGAAGCCAAGGAGCAGTTGGCTGTTTCATATAGGAGCTGTAAAATGGATATTATAAGCACAGTGATAGTCATCCTACACTAGCTGGAGAAAATTTAATATCAGGAGCATCCCTGAGAAGCCATACAGTCAAATATTATAGGGAAACCCAACTGTGCCTCTGTTTAAAGGGAGGTGTTTTAAAAGCAGTTTGAAGAACCAAAATTAATAGTCAAAATGCTGCATGAGTTCTACATTTTGAGGGTTGTGCACAGGGTCATAATTTCATATCAGAACCACTGATAGGTAGAATTCCCCCCATATACTGTTTTCAACATCTCAGTTCTAGAATGACATCAGCTGGTTTAGAAGGATTCAAACAAGACAAAAACCAAATACCACTTTGGAGCTAATGACTTCTACAGAGGATTAATAAAGTGTGAGAATAAGAATGCTGCTCAGGTGGATTTGAACCATATAAAGAGAAGAAGAAGACAAAGTGCCAAGGGAAACAAGGGGGGTACACAACAGCAATGGCCTGAACAGCAGGCCAAACAAAAATGTAAGCACATGATCAGGAAAAATTGCATAAGAGTTTCACAGAGGAAAACGTGAAGGTTTTGTCACTTCAATCACTTTAAAATTGTCTGAAGAAAGCAAATCCAGCTGGAAGAATGCCAGTGCACAGATGGATACAGAGCACATGACTTGATGCAGTCCTGTCCATTCAGGGTCCTCAGCCAACACACAAACCAGCACAGCAGAAAAATGGGAATTGCCCAGCCTGGACTTTCTTTTTTTTGCTCAAGTTTGAGATGCTCCTTAGCAGAATAATAGGGGGAGAGAAGAGTAAAGCTCAGCTCTGCCATGACAGAGTTCCTGCAGCTTTAGATAAAATTAAACATAAATATAGAAATCGTCCTTATAAACTTTTAAATGAAATCTCAAATTTGGGATTAAGACATACTAAGCTTTTCCCCAATTTTCTGCTAAAGGAGATCTTTTCAAGCTCAGGCATGTCAAAATGGAGATATCTGCCTCTATCACAACCTAATTTGAGCCAGCATTTTCAGCTCTGTCTAGCACAGAGATTAGATAGCCCAGGCAATTTTTTATAGCAGGTCCCAAGCTGGAGTGGTCCGATTGCTCTTGGTGAGATTTATGGAAAGTCATTACTGATTAGTGTTACTGATTGACAACGATTAGTACTCCTGGAAAGATAAGTCTTATTCTACACTACATGCCTACAGAATATCAATTACAGGCAGGGAATGGGTGGTTTTACACATTTTCTTGCTCATTTCTAGATGAAGGGGTGAAGGCACATCATTCACCACTAGCATCCTGAAAAGCTGAAAGGAACATTTTGTGAAACTTCATTGCTTCCACCAAATAGCTGCATTTCACTTTTCTGTTTTGTCAGTCTGGTGCATCTTCACAGGCATGTGAGGCTGTTAGAAAAGTTAAAGGCACCAGGCTATAAGTGCTCTCCTAATTACAACTACCCCGAGAACTCAAAGGCTGCACATTTGTCAAACAGCAAAACACACATCATGGTGTAGGAAACAATCCTGGTTTGCAGGCACTGCCTGGCTGAACTGCTCAGCCCCAGCATTTCCTCGCTCTGCAATAATGTCATTGGAACTTTAATGCCATTTCTTCACTGCCTCTTTCCTGCTGGTTCACTGAGCACAGCTTAACGGGCTCCATGTGATACCTCTAGGGCTGGGATGTGCCAAAGGAATGGGTCGTGGATCAGGTAAATTTGAACTGTGTAGTTTTGGTGTCAGAAAAGTTAAAGAAGCCACTTAAGATCAAAATGGTCCTGAGCAGCCCCCAGAGGCATAATTAATTAGTAAAAAAACTTAAGTGTTTAAGTGCATTAAGCAGCTCTGAGATATCAGCAACAAATTTTCTGAGAAGTTCTGAATTTTTAATATGTGCATCACTTATATTCTTTGTGGAAAAAAAAAACATGTTCTTTAAAACAAACTGGATGAACATTTGTAAATAAATTATTTACTTGTTGTTTTGGACAGGAAAACAAGCAAACTAAATGTGGTTCATTAACAAGTCATTCCCATTCTGCTTCCAAAAGGCAGAGCAGCACCTCTGTATGTTAACAGGAAATGGTGAACTCTGCTCTTCCTTGGCATAGAACAAAAACTTACTGCCTCATCCATGAACTTTTCAAAATGTGGATCTAAACCTTACTTCTAGACATTTAACTTGCCAAAATGCTCTTCCAAGCACTAACAAAATGAATACAATCTATTTACATGGGGGGAGACAAAATGTGGCTTTGCAAGATAAAATGAATTGCAAATTCTTTGTTTATTCATCCTCTCAGAGCAAAACCATAAGCCCATAGCTTACACACTGTGCTTCACCTTGCACATCCATTTGAGTTTAGAAAGTGCAATGTTGGCAAAAAAATCTAATCAGGACTTGTTCTGCATTGATTTTCTTTTTTTGTGAGGTCAGATGCCATGTTTTGTGAACACAATTCTAATCATGTCATGCAGATACATAATTTTCTCAGTCCCGAAAAGAACTTCGGTGCAAGAACACCATCAGGACAGCTGTGACTACTTGATGTCTTTCACAAAGGAGGTTATTATTCCAAAGAGGAGATTTTTATTCAAACACACCCACATTATCCACAGTCACATATCTGCACATTTCTAATAACTCGCTCTGAATCACATAATTTCCTTTTCCAACTGAAAATGCCTTTATGAGCACTTTGCACTTCCTTAGCCAGGACTTTTTATTCCTTTCTCTTTACTTCAGAGTCAGAATCTACCACCACACTACTGCCTCTTACACACAATTGAAGCAGGCAGATGGTCAGGGTCCACTGCAAGAAAAACTGTAAGTGGAAGCCCCTAAAAAGAACAAGACTGTGGTAATGAACATGTGTTTTTCTGCATATAAAGGCATGCATGTTGAGAGAGGTGCCAGCACCTAATACACTGATATCAACTTCAGTACTTTAAAACACAAGCACTTTCTCCAATGCCAGACCAGCACTGCACATTCCTGCCTCTGAGAGGAGGAATTCAAAGATTTCCTTCTTGTGTGCTCATCATTTCCTGCCATTAACATTTTGTTAGAATCTTTACACTGTTGGGCATTGAATATGGTCCCTCTTGAAGGGCCACTTGCAACACTCCAGGTTTAGCTTGGGTTCACAGTCCATGCATCACTAAACTCATTTAAGAGAGAGAAAATCCTTGACTCCTCAGGTTGGCTTGGTTTGGATGAAAACCTTTGCTGTTTATCCTTGCAACCTTCAGCATTACATAGATGCACATTTACTGCAGAGTCTTTGCTGTGATTTAGCTGTTCTCATATATGCAACCTGAAAAATGCTACATTCCCAGCAAAAAACTTCCTCATTCTGACAGCAGAGGAGCAGCAGCCTCTAATGGGCTCCCAAGTTGCTCATGTAATTGAATTAATATCTGTCCCTCAGCTGCAGCAATGCCTGAGCTACAGAGAGTGGGAGCCAAAGTCTGCAGTGCTATGGGGATGGGGCCGAGTGCCAGAGCCTTCCAGAGGAGCTCACAGCCACCCCAGCCCCACTCCTGGGGGCCAAAGGCTCTCTACTTGCAGCAAGCACTGCTTCAGCAGCATTCCAAATCCTGGCAGAGCCAGGTCTTGTGCTGGAAAAGGCTTTCTCATCCCCAGGACTGCAAATTATTGGGAAGGGAGGGATGCTTTAGAAGCAAGCCTGCTTTATAAAAGATGGTGTTTCTTAAGCTATATAAAAATACTCCAGCCTGAGCTAGGATTTCCAAATCCTCTTTTTCATAATTATCTCCATCATTTGTCACCATAGTGCATGGTGTGTTCACAGACACACAGTAAAACCCTACAGATTGCCTGCAGCTGATTTGAATATTAGAGCTATTCATCCCCACAACACAGAATTTCTGAGAGCATTCCCTCACAAAATTCCACCATAGATCCTGACTAGAATTCCATGAGAATCTCAAGAGATCAAAATAACTTGGTAGGCCAGTGAAAAGACGAGAGCATTTGTTTTAATGTCTCATCCCTGGACTTCTAAAAGGTTTTAAAGGCCTGGGAATTTTTTTTTTTAAAATTAATTTCCAGAGTGAAGAAAGAACTGTTTCCCTCCTTCTCCCATATCATGGGAGAAAGCCAGGGTTACTATCAACAGATTCTAGCCCTGACTTTAAAATAAGAACTCATTCCTCCTGTATCCCCCTTCCCAAGGGATGGAAAAAAACCAAGAACCATCCATTGAGGACGTTCAAAAAACTGCATAATGTCTGCAAAATGCTTTTCAACGTGCAAAAAATGCCTGCATCTGCTTAACACTTTTCTCAACAAACACCACCATTTCTGAAGCAAAATCTGACAGACAATTGATTTTGTGACTTGCCTGGCTGTGACACCCAGGTACTTGGCTTACCCTGCTTCCTCATCTGTTAGAAAAATGATACTTTGATCTGGTGAAACTCAGTCCACAGAAATGAAAACCTGACCTGCAATAAATTTAGATCACTTCTTTATTATTATTCCCAGCTGATTACATACTTGGGATGAGTCAGTAAAGCTCTTTGCAAACAACTTCCAGACTGCAAGCATATGGGATGTCTTGGAGGAAATGGTGCCAGGTACAGCCATATGTTGTGTTGCAATAGCAAATATATCCCGCACTCAGAGAATCCGTCTTGGAGGCCTGGGAGACGATGGGGGGTTTCATTCCAGAAGCAGACCTGGAAGCAGTTCTGGCTCTTACTTTGTGAGTGGTGCTTTAGCAAACCTAGAACAGCTTAATCCCTTAGGCACTGACTCTGCAGGGCATTTGTGCACCACACGCCCTCTGTACTTTTAATGAGCATCTCCCTTAAGACTAATGATATTTTAGAAAACAAAATAGCTCATTTCCTTATATCCACTCATTCACTATTTCATCTTCAAACAGTCTGCAGATGTCTGCATGCCACAACCAGCACATAAAACCACTGATGAATCTTCTCTGGTTCTAGTATTTTGGATTCAGCAGTTGGATTCTCACCCCACACATCTTCATCTCCAGAATTGATGTCACCCTTGTCACCACACCATCCCTGACTGATCAGATGGCTCCATCTTCATAATGCTCTGTGAAGTGGGGAAGTGAAACATCTGTTTCCTGGCTGGATCAGTACATCATCAATTCCATTAAGTGGTTTACCCAGGGCTATGGGAGACATGCAACTGAGAAAGAAATAGATCTCCTGTCTCCCATTGCAGCATGAGCTTCTATTACAATCATATTTTGCCTTCCCAGCCAGGCTCGGCTCTATTTTCCCAACCATGAATAGGCCATCTATTTAAAGGATAACCCACATGTTCAGGCTCTCATCACTTCCACGGAGTGCCTCCACAGATCAAAGGAACTGGCTCCTGAAATTCCTACATCCTGCCTAGCCATCAATACCCTCATTTCCACCAGGCCTTGGATGCCCTTTATCATCATCTTTCGAGCAGCCTTTTGCTCCCTCATGTCCACTGGCACTGCTCTGAACCAGGCGTGTTCCTTTCCAGTTCCTTTCCATGGTGACAGTTACAAAAGGCCTTTGAAGTCTGCATACAAACACTATGGAGGCCAGAAATCAAATTTTCAGAGCCCCAGATTAACAACAAGAGAACCAGATGTGAGTTTCTACTTATTATACCTATTTCTGAATGATTTTTTTTTTAAAAACATGAGTGAGTGATGCCTCTATGTAACAATGAAGTAATTGTTTTCTCTTGACATGCACAGCCATTCAAAATAAAAATTGAACAGCAAATTGCTTCCTAGCAGGAACATTAGGCATGAAATAATAATTCCTCTTGATTATTCATTAAATTTGCAGGCTAGGAACCTGTATCTCAAAGCTAAGTTATATCTAATTCTCAAAAACCCATGGATCTCAGACAACTGCCTTCTAGACACTGCAGGCAATCCTTCACTTCATTTCATTGATGTTTCAGTTACACTGCGACAGCCAAACAAAATTTGAAAACATTCTAAGGAAAATACACCACACTATCTGTAAATAAACCATTCCAATCCACAGCCTGCTATTCACAGGGTTCTCTGTGAGCTACACTAATTAGCATCAGAGAATTAAATAATTTATTATTCCTTTAGCAACTGTGCTGATATGGACTTGAAGACTGAGTGCACACATAAGCAGGAAGATATATTTTATGTTGGCTTGCTGACCTGAGATATTTTAGGAAGGATAAAAATCATGAGTCCTTGCCTTTCAAAGCAATAGAACAAAAAAGAAAAAGCACACAGTGGAAATTAAAAAGAGAATGTCTCTAAAACAGTCAGTTCTTTGTTTAAATTGGACTATATTTCTTCTTTTATTTTTTACTATCCATTGCTGAAAGTTTCCCTTCAGAGCTGGTCAGACAAATCTTTGCTCAAAGCAGATTCATGAGATCAGTGGGGGTGTTTTGGAAGGTGGAATTGCTTGTGCAAATACCACCTTTCTGGTTATGCTTATTGAAGTATTTAAGCCAATTTTTAGCTGCTGTCTTTCTTCCAAACACATTAATGCATCATCCTGGCAAGACCTTTATTGGTTTGTATCTACTCACAAGCCTTTGTACACTTTGCAGAACTTGGAGCTGTTTTAGGTAAAGCAGATGTTGCTTTTCCCAATTGTTTTCATTAACACAAATGTTAATGAAAACAGTATAACTGTTTCTGTTTAGAAATACAAAACCAATTATGTGGAGGGCAAAGCTACTTACTACTTTTCACCTTAAAGAAGGACAAAACCCAGGCCTAGAGACACAAATTCATAAATTGTTCTTGGGGGGTGTAGAGCTCTATGACACAGCTCTGTTTACACCAATATATTCACATACTAAAATATGAAAATCCACAAAGTTTAAATGTACCCCTGCTGCATTTTCCAATGTGATAGTTAAGATGGAGTCTTTACTTTCTAAAATTACCTTAAGCTCTTCTACAAACCAGAAATTTTATAACCTAATACCATTATCGCCACCATTACAAAATTGCTTAAATTTCAGAGTATGAAATGCTACCCAATTGTAACAAATTGCATATTTCTTTTAATGAACAAATTGCATTTAGTGAGCAGAATATTTTCAGTGGAATATGCCTACCTGGTTCAAATAAGCCATTAAGTTCAACTACATGGAATTTCCTGCCTGAAGTGCTTCATAATTAGCAGCAATAATAAAAACGGAGATAAAGCGAATCAAGGGAATTGACTTCTCTGCTATGGTTTTGTTTGTATTTGCTTGCATCACATAAGATTTTAAGGTGTATTCAAAGGAATGACTGAATTTTAGGAAAGAAACCACAGCAAAACCCTGGGTCTGAACTGCTTGGTTGCTCCCAGCCTTAGAGGATGTTTCCTGAGCAGCTGCACACACAGGGATGGAGCAACCGGGTGTCCAATGATCCCACTAATTAATAGGAGTTAATAAAGCGGAACAAACCCCGTTTTGTGACATCAATTATGCCTTTGGACATGACAATGAGGAGGTTAAAATAACAGACAGACACATATGGCCAGGTATTAGTTGCAGCCACTATCAGTGACCTCATACACAGCACAATTTAATTTAGAAGATATTAATGGTTAAACTAATTCACTATAATTGCAGTCTGGAAATCATTTGCACTTCTAACATTAAGTCACATCTGTTTTTTTCAACAACAACCATTAATCATCGAGATAATACAAGAAGAGATCCTGTTTCAATAAGAGTCATATAAATACAGTTGAAATATAAAGATTAATTCAGGAATCATGATGTAGAAACAAGATAAATCTTATTTTTCCTATTTGTCACACAATGGGTGACAAAGGACAGAGAAAAATGGAGACATGACATCAGAACATTTACTTCTTCAGTCAGACAAGGTCACTCCCAAGAAATCCAAACCACACTGCAAGTGCTCCACAAGACAAAAGCGCACAGAGAACTTCTGGCTATGTGTGAGGAAACCACGCTCGTCTGCAAAACATCAGAAGCTTAATTTTGGGAGGCAGGAGCCAAAGAACTTTGGAATTACTTCCTAACTATCCTTCTTGTTGTTGAGAGGTCCTGAGGAAGAGCAGAGAAACCATTTGCTTCCATGCCAGAGTATGCCTTTGCATACTGTTTTGATACATTAATCCACCCTGTCCTTCTCACAGAGCATTCTAAAACCCAAGTGCAGAGTCTCCATCCCTGCACAAGCCTCCCCTTGCCCATCTAAGAGGCTGAGATATAAGAACAGATGCTACTAACTCATTCACCCACCCAGTAAGACTAATCCTTGACCCAGCACGGAATGTTTCCACCATAATAATATTGGAACATTGGATTTCCACTTCTAATGAAAAACTCAGAACCAGTTACTGAACTACCTGACCACCAAAACATCCATTTCTGCTTCTAAGCTTGAGCCAACCCCTGACAAATTAGCAAATCATTGACTATAAAGGAGTAAGGTAGATAACAGATAGACACTTTAAATTTATACTCCATTTCTTTTTTCCCCAAAAAGCGTGCTGCACAGGTATTGGCTGAAGTTCATATTCAAAGTCCTACTAGTAAGAAGAGATCCCTGCACTCTGATCCTCTGGCTTGACACAAGTGAGAATGATGAAAACTTTAATCCCTGACAAGAATCACCCTAAACCAGCAGAGAATCAAATCCTGACTCAAAGTCTGGCCTAATCATAGGTAGTATTTTCTGTGGGTATAAAAGAATGCAGGTTTCAGTGACAGTTTCTCCTGTTGCAGCAGCCTCTGAGCCTTCCTGCTGTCTCCCTTACCTCAAAACGTGTGTTGTACCTTTGGAGGGAGTTCAAGATTCCCTGTACAAGTAAAGCAGGTCCAGAAATTGCAACCTGGTGCTTCAGAAAATGATGGAGAGGGTAAACAAGGCAAGGTGATGGCCCATCTGTTCTCTGGGAAGGAGCTGGGGCTGACGCTCAGTGCCGCGCCTGCTTTTTCCCAGCAGAGAGCTCGGAGCGCGCGCAGCCCAACCTGGGACAGCCAAGTCTTTCATCACCACTCGGTACCAAGGGCATGGATCATCTCCCAGGACATCTGCTGCCTGTGAGCTTCCCATTTCATTGTTTCATCACTAAGTACATATCATAAGAAGGTAATTTCTGCCTGTGCAAAAGCTGCAGGTGAGCAACAAACACCACCCTACTCAAGGCAATGGAAACTTGTCGATTACTTCGGTGGGATGCAGATTTCATCCTAGAACATTTTATTTGTGTCTGGAGAGATTTAAAAAAACAACCCAACAACAACAAAACCAAACCCAAATAAACTCACAAAAAATACCCCTCACACCTACTGAGGAACAAACTGGCTATTTCAATGAGCAGGACTGTTGTATTGGTGGCTGAAATTAGAAAGGGTTTTTTGAGATACGTATTTACGTGCAAGATACAGAAAAGATATAAAAAGGCATTGGAAAATCCCAATCAATATTAATATCTGGTATAATTTTATTACACGTCCATTTGGTTTTGGCTGCAGCTCCAAGAGGACCCTTCCCTCTCTACGAGGTAAGAAAGACCGTCGGGTTAATGTCATTTTGGCAATGGTTTTCTGTGAGCCGGGACCTTATCCCCTCCTCCCCCTCGGAATCCTGCAGGCACGGCCAGCTACACATCCCTTGACATCCCCCTTCCCTGCAGCCTGTGCCGAGCAAGGAACGAACACCAGAAGGTGGCAGCAAGGACTCGGCTGAAACCCACGGAGCGATGCCGCGATCAGAGCGGATCCTCATCTCGCACACATTTCTTCCTTATGTTTGAGTAAATAAAAACAAACCCCTGAACCCTACTTTTCCATTTCTCAGGTACTCCCTAAAAGGTCGGGTGGCTCTGACTATGGAAATAAAAATCTGGTCATCTAAAACTGTATTTATGGTTACATTAAAGCTGTCTCATGAATAATTATTAAAGTAAGTTTAACAAGGTAGATCAAGACTAAAGCATTTAAAGTTAAAAAAAATAATTAATTTAAATTACTGGGAATCAGGAGTTTTTTCTCAACAGGAATATACAAGACTTGTGGAACTGCTTCATATGGTAGATTTCCCTGCAATAATTTCTAAGTATTTAAGGAAAGAACTGAAATAAACTAAGCTTGTCAAAGAATAAAAGCCCAGCCCTGAAATATGCTGTCCATTTACAATTCATACAATCTAATTCAGTATCAGTTTATAGGGGTTTAGCAGATGGAAGGCAGCAGGTAGGAAGACAGCTCCATTTTTCCCTCCCAAACCCAGTAAAAATGAGGTCTGACTAGATCACACTTTTAAAAAAATATTATTTCGAGAACCACTGAACCTTATTACTTAGGGTATAAACCTAAAAGATCACAGCTCTATTAAAGACTCCGAGAAATTAATCCAATTTATAAAGTTTTCTGAAAAAGGGCCAAACAGAGCAGTGGCTTACAGAAAAGCAGATGACATTCTTTGGTACTGTAGAACCATTAATTCCATTTCAGGCACCAGAGAATTCCTACAATATTTACCACTACCAGTACATACAGTGATATATGAATATTCTGCTATAAGTTACAAACAGATATAGGAATAATGTCACTGAAGATCCCACACCCCCTCATTTCACTTGGAACTTTTCTCCAACTTATTCTTGTTTGCACTGTAGTAAATCTGAACTAAATGGAATTTGTTGCTTTCAGTGCTTCTGAACACCAGGCTTAGGAAATTTGGCACTTACCCATCTGGGTGGCAATTCTGTTTCCAGAAATAGAATCATCATTCCATCATCTACACCAAACTTTCATGCTAACTGTCCACAACTATCGTGAAAGAGATTAATAAAATTCATGGCTATTTTTCTTCCTTTCTGTCATCAAAAAGAATGCTTTTTGTAGTCATTCAAATATTTTTGCAAATTATTTTTGAGTTACAATAGCAGAAAAAAAGATATTGCCATGAAAAGCTAGTTCAGAAAGCCATTAAAAACTTATCAAACCCAGGAAGAAAGTACAAATCTTAATTCTAAGATGCTTCTGGTTTTCCAGATAATTATAGCTGCCAATTTTAATTTCTTCTAGCTCAAAAGCATGCAGAGACAAAAAAATTCCCAAAACAACTCTGAAAAAAATGTATGCTTTGCTAGAATGTGCATATTTTGATTCAATTAAAAATTAATCCCATTTTCAACTGATTTTTCACAGCACCTTTTCATATAGTGCATTTCTTTGCACTTTTGTGTACAAAGAATTTGAACTGAATTTGTTTTCTCTTGCAGGAAAAAAAAAATAATTCCAAAATGAACTGACTGATTGACTTATGCTGCAAAATCCATCAATCAAGATGCCCTCTCCTGTCAGGGAACCGAGTTAAGTCTTTTATCACTGTAATATAAATAACTGTCATGCTGAGGAAGAAGTAACAAAAACAGCATTCACAAAGGTACTCAGATACCCTCATGACAAGATTCTCCACAACATGATGTGAAATTTCATAGAAAATTGGAGAGGTCACAAGTGAAAGCAGATTTTCAGTGTCTCAGCCGTGCCAAAGTAGTGACTACAAAGAGACCATAACCCAAAGCTGGATCTGAACCACGCTGAAATGAAAGGTTGTTGAAAGTTGGAGCTGTTCAGCTGTGGGTGTACAGAGCATTCTCCCCAGCTTCACCCACTGCATCCCCCCAGAATTCCAGCAGCTGCAGTAGAACTATGCTCCAAACATAATACCAAATTTTATCAACAGTGGTATCAGATGGATGATGATAAATTTATGAATTGTGAAAGGGTTTGCCTATTTTCACTAAATATAATTAACGAGGCACAAAACTGAACCGGAAAGTTGTGTAAGAATGATTCCCAAGGGCTTTTTCATATTGAAATATTACAAAATACAAAATAAATGGACTCATTGTGCTCTATCCGTTATTATCACCAATTTTTTTCCATTTTCTCTGTCTACTCGCACTGAGAACAAAAAGTTGGCCCTTTGATGTCCTCAGCAGCAGAATCCCTTACAATGTGTTGTCTCTTCCATTGTTCTGCAATGTGTTGTCACTTCAAACAGCAGATTTTCCTGCATCCGTTCTGCTGGAGTTAGGAATTCCAGCCCTTGTTGCAAGAAAGGACTGAGAAGGCTGACAGAGCAGAACTGCAACGTCAGTCAAATGCAGTTGTCCAAACCATTCACTGTCCCCCTCTCTTGTGCACATTTTGGCAATCTTGGAAGGCATCAGAGTCTGGCAGTGAGGGGTTCTGGCTCAAAATCTGAAAGAACTGGGTCACAAACCCTGCCTGTCACTGCTGTGTTCCTGTTCTGTGCATATCAGTCAATCCTCTTCCTCTTCAACCCCTGTCCTTTCACATCCAAAGTGCTTTGCATCACTGTCTTTCACTACTGATACAGTCTAAACTCCATTGGATTACAGGGAAAATATCTTACATGGACTCCAGCAGAGTCACAGCTTTCCTACTGTGCTGATGCAGTGCTTAGCACAAAAAAAAAATCCTCACCTCACCTGGGGTTAATAGAAAATAGGGCTTCCACAGAAAAAAATACTGTATTTAAGAAGAAATGTATTACAGAGTCTCTGGAAATAACAACTGTGAACACTCAAGCTTTTAATTGCAGCTAAAGCGCCACTCTCAGAAAAGATTGGTGGCTGCACCAAGGAAATAAAGCTACCAGGATTCTGTCAGCTTTAGAAACGTTCTGTGTTAGGAGTTAACCATGGTGCTGTGGCCAAAACTGTTCTTCTGGATGTCAAAGTGCATACCCACAGTTTTAGCAAAACACTTTTTCTTTGAGGAGGGATATCAGTGAGCTGCATGGTGGGAATGATGGCAAACTACACTCAATGGCCAAAAGCTACACCATGTCATTTTTGACTTGGGACATTTGCAAGATCAGCATCTTCAAATCAGCCTCCATCCCTGGTTCTGACAGTGGAGCTCATAGCTAAGGTCAGTTCCTTTCAATGTATTAACATCTGAATCATCCAGGACAATGTCTCGCGTGTCACTTGTTTCTGATTCTAGAAAAAAACCCGAATTTGCTATAAACCAACGCTCCAGTAAAGGCTGTGCATGGGCAGAAAAGGCTCATTTGAGCCCTGCTGGACTGTACTCTCATTTCAAGAGATGTTGAAAAAGCTTGATTCTCAAGTTATTCCTAACCAAAAAATGTTATCAGTCCTCTGAATTGCTGAATTAAAACAGCTTGACTAGCATTAATGTATTTATATTTTCATTTCCAAGTGGATATTTCCCAGAGAAAATATCTTCATTAAATGTTCCCGTTTTGACAACATTTGCATTTCCCAAAAGAAAATGCCTATCAAAATTTTCCAATCCCCTCTACTTTGTAGTTTTTGGTAAATTCTATGTATAGATCAGCAGCTTTTTTCACTGAAAATCTCCTTCCTTGATTAGAGAGGCAGAATCAAAATACAACAACATTGTTAGAAATTAGTATAATGCAATCAGCTGAAAACCAAGCTGATCTCTGTGCCACATGCTCTGTAATGAGATGTCTGTACAGAGAGGCACAGGCCAGTGCAGAAAGGAGGAGGAGGTTCTGTAAAACTCAGGTTTTATTGTTAATCTAGAAAAGGAGAGGGTTGATGCTCATCTGTGTGAAGGTCAGACCTTAAAGTGACACCCAAAGGAGCAAACAATGAAAAGAAAACAACCATAACAGAAATAAGGCTTCTCAGAGACACCTGTTTCTGATGTGGTGAATTTGCCTTCTTTTTGTGGTCCTTTGAAAAATATTTGCTGAAGACTCAGACCAGACAGACAGCTAAATAGATAAACAAATACATTTTTAAATTAAGAAAGAAAAGAAGCCTTGGTTCTGTCCACATTCCATTCCACAGTTTAAAATTATAATTTTGTTCTATGAAACAGACGAAACAAAAATTTCATGCTCAGCTTTCAAAAAGAGGGGGAAAAAGTGACAGACAAGTTAATATGCTATATAAAAATACTTAAATACATCTTCATCCCTGTTTTCCAACATCCTCTACCAATGACAGCAAACAACTCAAAACAGAATAGTTACACCACACTGACTTTGAATTCATCATTTCCCTGATGTTAGCACCATGTCACAGCAAAAACTGAGACACATCCACTGTATGATTCCTCCATTTCCTGTTTCCTTGTATTTCGACTGTTCCTTGACAACCTCTACTTGCTCTTTTGCTCAGGTAATCCTGAACTGAGCCCTTGATCCACTCTCCTGGGTAGATGTTCAGCTGCCCTGTTACCTGCACACCACCAATACAAAGGGCCCTGCAGGGATAGGAAAAGATCTCTGAACCTGACTGCAAAAATGAGGAATATCACTTCGTAGTTAAAACTATCCCAGTTCTCCTTTTCCTTTCAGGGTAAAGCTGGTGGGGAAGAATCAAAGCCTTTCAATACAAAAATTATTAAACATATGGTGGGAAGAATCTATTAACAAAGGAAAGATGTTTCCAGATTAATCAAATACTGAAAAAACTTATGTAAATGTTCACAAATTTTAGGGAAAAAAAATTCTAAATGCAAATTCTTCACTGAAATGGCATTTTGTTATCTGAAATAATCTTAAAGAAAACTATTCAACATTACAGAACATCATATGACCAAAAGCAGGGAGATTAAAATGTATGGTTCCCTTCTGGCAGTTATTTCAGAATGCAATTTTAATTCATATTTTCAAATTCTTAAAAGCAGAGGGTTTTTTCAACTGTAAAATTCCTATTTTCCAATTTCAAATTTCACTTGTTTAAAAAAATGCTTTTCTATACATGGTTCTCAAGAGCTTAGTTGTTTTTTTTTTCCCATCCTTGCACAAGGATCCATCATGTGGGGAGTTTGATTTTGGGTTTTTTTAAGGAGTATAGAGAGCACTCTTAACACACTAATACAGCCTAATAACTAGAATAGTTTAATCCCATTTGAGCTATAGTTTCTATGTTGGACAAGTTATTTCTGCTCTTGCACTTGACTCTGCTTCAATTTGCAGCAAATGCAAACTGTATTTTTCTGTTCAGTGCAAAACAAATTAGAAAGGAAAAGAAGGTCAGATCAAGCAGAATTTACTTAGAAAGGCTGGCAGAGACATTTGTAGCAGTGGGTTCAAAATCTGAGCTTAGATTCACATCCAATTTAATATGACTTTGGAGGGGTGAAATTGCTGTCTGATCATTCCCATAAGGGGAGAAGGAAAGATCAGAGCATATTCCCAGACTTGGTAATTTTCCAAGCAGAAGTAAACCTGGCACACACTCACTTCCTGCAGAGTGAGACATTCGCACTTTGTCAGACAATGAGGAAGAGCCTGTGCTGAGAATTTCTAACTTCCTTATCAGTAGCCATTTGTAAAAAGGTGTGTACAATATTTATGGAGATTGATGTTTCTCTGTCCTTGGTTTGCCTGGAGGAAGAGATTTAGACATGCTTAAGAAATTTACACAACACCTTGAGCCCAGACATTTGGCACTAATTTAAAGCACAGCCATCACAGAGGAGTTTAATTAAAGCCTCTCCTGCCCCACTTGCCAATCAATGAGCTACAGCAGACAGGGGAAAAGGAGGAAGGATTCCAGGGCTTCTGCAATGCTCACAGGAGTGGGATTTATGGTCAATATGTGAAGCCACAGATCCTTCCTCAATGTATTGACCAAACTAACTCCAGGTTAGCACTTTCCTTCTCTTTGCCTCTGGTCCTTGCCTCCTAAAGAGAAAGAGGACTGGAAGAGGCAGAGATGACTTTCCTCCAGTCTATCTCAATACTTGTTTCATGCAAGAAAAATGCAATGGAAGTGGCTCCATGTGAAAATGGGATTAACAGCACTGAAAAAAATTAAAGATGGACATGGCTTAGCTCACTGATAAGCACTGGGCTTTGATGCCAGACATCAGAGGAGGCTGAGAGGTGCAGCAGGTTACGAGATAAGGAGTTGGTGCTGTGAGCCCATCCCCACCTCAGGAAACTCAAGAGAGGTTCTGCCACACACTCGGTGGGAGCAGGATCACAAACTGCACATGTGGTGGCTGAGGAAGTGTAAATATTTACAGTGCCCTGGCTGCAGACATCATTAAAATCTTAAGCCGATGCTTTTTGTGTATTTCTTCATTACTGAAGTATGAACGCTCTGCTCTCATTACAGTAAATTTCGACTTCATTTGGTTTCTCTCAGTTTGCTCTGAATAATGTGTTGGCATGGAAAAAAAATTTAAATCCATCCATTTGATATTAGAGTATTAAAACATCACTGGGTCATAATTTTATGTTTATGTTATATGCAGAGTTTCAGGCTTGTCACTAAAAGCTCAGAATTGCAAACCATTATAATTGCAAAGCAAGTACAGAATTGCAAATGAGCAAAGAGTTTCAAAATAGAATGGTTGAAATTATAATGATGTTGATCCACTCAGTGTCATTCAAATAAATTCTTTAGAAAATTCTGTTCAGTTTCCAAAAGTAAAACTTTTTCCTTCCACATGCATTATTTGTCCTTTTCACTGAGCTGAACAATCAGGATTTTTTTTTTAGCAAGTCAAAGCATTTCCAAGTTAGTATGATATTTGTGTCAAAACAAGAATTTTGGCTTGAGATTTAGGCAGAAGCCTGGAGTTATGAGAAAATGTAAGACTTGTGATCCTGTGCTGCTGATGTGTTTTGTGAAAGGAGGGCTCAGTTGTCTGGCAGGGAATCACCCAGCACTGTGCTGTGCTGAACCAGACCAAAGTGCAGCAGCATGGACAGAACTGCTGGGCCATCAGGGGATTCCCTGTGCTTTGCTGTGAGTTAGGGAAGGATAACCATGGCTACAGAAATGTCTGAACCAGGCACATTTGTTAGGCTCACCTAGACACTCAACAGTGTGGATTTCCACCAAACCTAACTACAGATGTCTAAGAATCTGAGAAATAAACACAAATTGTTTTCTTTTAGACAAAAATCACGCGTTGACCCAAGCAAGCAGTAGGTGCTCTGCTCAGCTTTCTGACAGAAGAGTATTCCACTCACCTGACACTTCTACATCCTGCACAAAGAGAACAGAGCAAAAGAAAGAACAGGCACATTCCAACTCCTTAGCTCAGGTTTGGGGGGGGGGGGGGGGGGTAAAA
>VZRX01021252.1:142026-193465 GCA_013398075.1 Notiomystis cincta
GGGGGGGGGGGATGATTAAAAAAAAGGAGGCAAATATCACAAGGGGGGAAGATTTGCCAGTATTTTCTCATTTTCCAGTAGATCAAGCGCTGTCCATGCCTACATACACCTAAAATTCATCAGCAACTGACTGAGAGTGCAATAACCACCAGAGCTTTCATTCAGACTTCCAGAGCTGGCAGCATTTTTGGATTATTTGCTGTCTAGTCTTCTACAGATCACAGCATCTTAAATATCACAAGAAAATTTAATTAAATCAAATACCTCCTATTAAAATAATTAATGCCTCAGAAAGGAACCCAAGACTTGTCAAGACAGCAAAAGGAGAACACTTCTGCTTTATCAGATAGTTTTCCTTCCTCCTCCCAATGTCAGGCATTAACCACCAGTTTTAACAGGCTGTGTTTCTCCATCTGGAACAGGTGTGCTCTAAGTCCTAATTATTGATTCTTAAGTGGTATCAACTAAAGAGTTTTCTACTGCCTGCCATTATTTCTCCTTTACACTCCAAGGCAGCCAACTCTCATTTACTAATTTTGCAGTTGAAGAGATTAGGCTGCTTAGTCTGAGGCCTTTCTTTTTGCACTGTCTCTGGGTTTTTCTGAGTCCCTTTAAAAAAGTGGCCTCCTGAAAGGCAGGAATACAGCACTGCCACATGAATATCAGCAGAGTCACTCAGAGGCAGTGATGAAAGGCCCCTCTTTCTCCAGCTGCTCCCTAGCTTTAACCTGGGGGTGCCTGTTCCCAGTGGGAGTTTCAGATCTCTTCCAGAGCCAGTCTGCTTTCCCAGACACTTCCCTTTGCTCTGCAGGTCTGGCCTCCATTCCTTTTATATTATCAGAGATGAGAAAATGTACTTGGAGATGGATGATGAGAATGTTGAGCAGCACCAGGCATAACCTCTCTCCCTTTGGAACCCAGTAATGTTTTGCCATTGACTTGTCCTTCATGAAGTCTGACAAACAGCTTATTCTTAATTTAACATAAGCTTTAATTATATTGGTTTGTATTTTTTATTAGTGAAATGCCATCTGATACTGACAATACCTTTATGAAATTTAATTCTATTATTTCATGCAGGTAACTTTATTAAGCAAGTACAGAATCATTTCAGAGATTTCCTGTTACTGATTACACTGCTATCCTTAGGCCTTTTTATATTCAGTTGCTCATGAGGCTTTTTACTCTTCTGTTAAGAATAAATGCAACATAACCAATCTATAAGTAGCTGGTTTTGTTCTACTTACTCTCGTATTTCTGGAGTTTCTAAGCTTTCACTTTGTTACAACTCACATTAAAATTTAATGTCAGCTGATGGAGACTTCCCTGAGCTTCTTAGAAATCCGAGATGAATTCTATTAAATTTAAAAATGTGAAACATAGCTCCTTTGGGGTGGAAAGTTTAGCAGCACCTTGATGAAATGCAAGTACATGCTGCTACTTTTTGAATGCATTTGCATACAACCCTTTGAATGCCTCTATCTTCCTCTTTTTACTGACCTTTTTCCTCTCTCTACAGCAGGCCTGGTCATAATAGGAAAGACAATCCTTTCTGAAGCCACTGTGCTGGCAGCCACTGAGAAATACTGAGTGCACTGGTGTCACACCAGAATTTTCCATGTCTCCCAGAGTCCTCTCCCTGGCACTCTCACTGTCAAACACAGGGCGGGTGGGGTGGTGCTGGGTTGTTCTTCTGGACAGGTGTGACTTTTTCTGACTTAGTAAATTTGGGGGAGATCTAAGTTGGTGGATGAGATTATTCTGATAATATCTTTCATTATACTTTTAGTTTCACTGGGTGAAAACATCTCAAAACTTTAATTAGAAATAGAAAACTTACTATGTGCCTATCCTTAAAATAATTTTCATTTGTTAACGTTCTAAAAAGCAAAAGCTGACAACATCCAACACACTGAGAAACAGCAGCTATGCACTGCAGCCATACTTTATAGCATTTTTAATAGCTAACTGTGGATTCAGCACCCCTAAAATATTATCATTCTGGAGCCAAGCAATATGATGCCATTAAAATTCTTTATCCATTTATTTGAAGTTGTTTCACTGACTTATTCCATTGCCATCTAAGCCATTACAATATCAATTGCAGTGTCTCCCAGTTATGATGTTATGGTAATTGCAGCCTCATACGTTTCAATTTTTTTATGCTAATTTTGGTTGCTTCACACAGCCCCTCTCCTGATGTTAACTGCACTGTCTCAGACAATTTGACTCACACAGTAACCATTCCAGGGATACATAACTGCAGTTTATTGGCAGTACCTGGACTTAGGCCTGCCATTTACATCAAAATTAATTCAAGATCATGTTAGATGTATGAAGAAAAAATTCATTATATTGACAGTAATTCCACTCTAAAGCATTTGAATTACAAGTCTATTGTAAAGAAGGAGGGGAAATCACATTCCAGATCTTCAGCTACAGCACATTTACCAAAAAAAACCAATATATATTTTCCAGACTTCTCTAAGTTTTGTAAAACATTTCATTAGAAAGATGCCCTTAGTATTGCAAGTACACAGATGAAATAATTTTATCATATTTCCTGCCTTTTTACCGTATGAATGCTCTTCTGCTTTTCAAAATGTTTAAAATCAGCTTTAGCCATGAGTAGCCCAGAGGACCCTCAGAGATCATGGAACCTGATCTCTGCTTACCTGCAGCAAGGTGAAACCCCAGGCACTGTGTGCTCAGCAGAGAAATGGAACAGGAGGGTCTCGTGTCTGAGGGATCCCCCTGAGGTGTGCACACAGCAGAGCCCCCCCACTACTTCCCAGGGAACCTACATGTCATGGAATCTTCCCCTCACCCTTCTCCTCCTGCATCCCACACACCTTAGGGGGGGGAAGAGCCACTACTGCACTAGGAGAGAGGAGAAAATCCTGCTTTTACTCCTCAAAGCTGTATAACCTTTACACACGAAAAACTAGATCCTACTTTCAGAACCATACACGAAAACATCCACTTATGCCAATAAGTGGCCACTCAGGAGTAGAGAAGGGAAAACCATAATTCTGTGGAATGAGGTAAGTATAGAATGAGAACTCTGTAATTGCCCTGTCTTGCCTGACTCCAGCTCTTGGTGCTCTTTGCCACAGCAGCCATCCATATTTAGAAAAGACAGATCAATAAAAATGAGGGTCAAACGTTCGTTATGACACTGATAATCAATAATCACATTATTGACCTAGAAATACAATTTTAAAAAATTAAATGCAAGAAACTCTTAGTGCATCACTCTTTTTAATTAAAGTGTTTACTGCTATGCTCCTCCAATGCCATTTATCTGAATTGTCAGCTATTTTTACAGAATTACAGGAAAAATATGACCCATTTGTAGGTTTTTCTGGAGTTTAAAGGCATCATTTCTGTTGGTAGCAAAGAAATAACTAAAGTTAGAAAACCAAAAGCAGCTACATGAAAGAGCTCTAATATCCCAATAGATTGTTTTATAGGTTTTCTGAAAGTTTACAATCAATCTTTTTGCCTCGTTCTCTGCAACTGGAAAAAAAAACTAGTAAGAAAAAATTTGACATGAAATAAAGGAAATGATTTGCAGTGAACTATGATGGCTATCTTTGCATGATAGGTACTTTCTTATGGCTTTTTTCCTGTTCTGTTTTACCATATTTTCTAATTTTTTGGTAGATCCAGCAGTTTAAATATGCTTTATCACATATGCCTCCAAGTGAGAACAAAACATATTAGGAGTACTGTGCCAATTTTGTTAGGCTTGGCTTAATGTAGTATTTTAACCCAAGGGAAAAGACTGATGCTAACACATCACAGACATGGAACAGTGCAGAGTTGTCAAAAGGTGCCTGAAGAGAACCAGGTGAGAGGTACAGAGTGAAAGAGTGCAGCAGCAAAACAGCTCATCTGTGGAAGAGGCCTAAAGAAGCCACAGTCTGTTTAGGAGATAAAAGATGGAAGATGTTTACAATTATCTAAATTAGAAATTGTTTGCATATGAAACTCAGTCCAGAGAGACTTCCTGAACAACAGAATGACCAGATTACTACTACATGACTTTATATTTTAAGTACACTGGCAGTTATTCAAAGTAATTACTTAATTGTTTTTATGCTTCTGTCTTTGAATGCAGACACACAAGGTCTGTTTAAGAAATATGGGGAGAAAAATCTGTTTCAAGAATGAAAACTCCTAGCTTGTCCTGCAGATAACCACACAATTTTCTTTCTCCTATTACCATGTCCTTTTCCAGCAAGGACAGGAAAATTACATCCTCCAGGTTTTTAGGCTGCAGTACTCTCTGGAGGGCATCTGAAAATGGATACCCATTTCCATTCCACTCTATACACAGGATTTTACCCACCTTGCTGTTTTTCATGTCTTCATTAGTCACTAACCCCATGAGCAGGACAGGAGTCCCAGCACTGCAGACTGTACCAAGCTCCCAGGAGCCAAGGAGCTCTGCCTGAACAGAAAGGTGCTCTGGGAGAGCTGCACTCTCACTTTTACCTTCACACAACCCTGTTCCTCTGTCCCCTTTGAGGGTGGATGCCTGGCATTCCTCAGGTTCCTTGGCTCCCTCCCTAAATTGGCTGCCTGTTTTCAGGGGCAACAGTTCCCTCTCCACACCAGTGTAAAATGAGTTTTCTTTAATAGTTCTGAGTCCTTGCAGTGGCTGAACCAATTTGTCCCTAGGTAAATTTGGCTAATAAAGCAGTTTAGTAGTTCAGCAAGTTCAGCACATACTTAAACCAATCTGGACAGGACCACAAGTTCAGACTTCCCCCTTTCTCTCTTGATAATCACAAAGTCATTTATTCCTTTCTGACTAGACAACTAAGAATTTTTCTTCCCCACTAATACAGCTATTTTCTGGCAGTTCCCTGAAACGGAGGACTTCTAATCAATTTCTGTTAATTTGATAAATATAATCAAATAAATCAGGCATTAAAAAAGAAAAAAAAAAAGACAAAATGCATCACTCTAAGTGCGAGGCCTTAAAAGCTCATTTAGTCTGGGCACTCTGCCCACCAGTGAACTGCTGAAAGAGGAATCAATTCCATGCACCTTAGCGATGATCTTCTCTCTAAAAAAAGCCCTTTCTGTGAGATCAGATGTTGGGAAATAGTTGCAGCTCTGTTCCAAATGATGAAATCAGGTGTTCTTTTTTCAAGTGTGGGTAGGCCTACATTATCTATGTTTTCAGCTCACTCCTAACTCAAAACACTAGCACAGATTCCCAGTGTTGAATATTATTATCCCAGCAGTCTCAAAGATGTTCCAGAGTAAGGATGAAAAGGCTGAATGATTAATTGGAAACACCAATGGTAGATAATGGGATAGAGGTTCAGATTTCCTAATTATATCTATTGCCAGTATCTTTAGGATAAAGGAGATGGGGACTAAGCATTTCAGACATGCTACCCACCCAGAGTTTCAGAGCTTTTACGACTGTTCTGCCTGACCTTACAGAACTCCCATTTATTGGTGCATATCAGAGCTGTTCACAAACACAGAAGGTGAATCGCCACCAAGTCCAGTGGAGGAAACCCTGCTTTGGAAAGATCCAGATCCACTAAAAACAGCAAGTCTGCTCCTGCCTACAGGAGTACTCCTGAAGGAGATCAGCTGTGGAGGGGCTGGTCTCTGGTGTGTGCCACTGCTGGCACATGGCTGCAGAGAGATCCAGTGTCTCAGAAGGCACATGGCAGCAAGTCTAATCTTTGTGTAAGCTGATTAAGTGAGGTTGTTCTTTCATCTCTTCTTGTGTCCTCTAGAAAAATCTGTAATGATGTCGGCTATTTTGGAAGCAGTAAACAAACGCCTTCATTTACATAACAATGCAGCTGGAGTTGGGAGCAGTTCCAATGTGAATTGATGGCAGAGTGCAGGGCACTGAGGGCAGGATGAACTATAAATCAGGGCTGAACTGTAAATCAGGGGCTGCAGTGGCACACGGAGGGCTCGCGGCCCCAGCGGGAGCCAAGGTAACAGCGGGTGGTCCCTTGGCAGCTTCGGGATTAGGTGAGGAGACGATACCTGAGGGCTCAGGAGAGAAAGGAGCAACAAGCAGGAATCGGGAAGGCACTGGCATTCCACTAAAGAATCACTTTAGGACTCCCTAGGGATTTGTCTTATTAGTTCATGCCTTAAACCCAAAATTCTTGTCCCTTTAATGACTTTGAGCACAAGATCTCACATGACATGAGACAGCCCCAGTTTCCACACAATGACACGGTAACCTCAGAGCTCTATGGCCAGGACAGGGCACAATCCCAATTCCAACCTGAATAAACAGGAAAGACAAGGGGGCTACTAAAATGTCATCAACACAGAGTGTATGAACGTTTCCTCTACTGCTATTAACTGTAGTTTAAATTATCCAGGGTAGTGATATTTCATCTTGAAAAAAAAAGGGAAACACCACAGGAAAAGCTGTGAGAAACAGGTAACAATAAAATGTTCATACGTAATCCAATCAAATCTCAACAATGTCTTCTGAAAATACTTCACAGTTTGAATTTCAGTATAAAGCAATACCATGTCCTTTCTAAAATTTTACATGAAACCCAGGAAAGACATGGCCAACTTTGGCTAGCCAAAATTATACAGCAGGAATGAAGAAACCAATATTCTGTGGGAAAACCTGACCTCAAACTATGAAGATAAAACCTGGAATAGGCACAAAACTTTGACACAAACTTCTTTGAGGCCAAACTGAACAAGAGATGTCTTTGTTCTCCTTTTTGGCTGTCTAGTGTATTGATATGCTTCTAAGTGTTGTAAAATTCAAATAGCACTATATTAGTAGCAGACTAGTCATATGAATTAATGAATTTGTAGAGGTCCTGTAATTATCTTTATCTGATCTGAAGGATGCTTGTTTTTCCAAATGAAATCATATGCTTAAAGATACATCTGAACAATCTAAATATGGGAAATAACATCCAGTATTAAGGAAGGATCAGCAACATGGAGCACTTAGCAGTGCCACCTCCTGCTTAAGTGTACTCAAGATTTTCCAGTTCCTCAAGAGGATCAATACACACTAAAAAAAAAGCAGCAGATGGGTAAAACCTCCACAGGCCCTGTTAACAAAACTGACTGTTTTGGTTAGTCCCAAGGCAACAGAAGAAAGGAAACTAACACAAACATAAATTAAATACAAATACAAACTCTTCTCTGTCAGAACTGTGCCATCAATTTAGTCAGAGCAGCCTTGGGGAAATCAACTTTTTGTCAGTCAATAGTGGATAGTTTGGGAGCTCCATTTGATCATGGTGCAGTTGGAGAAGCTGAAATCATCATCTACCCTTCAAAGTGACAGGGAGGCTCAGTTAATCATCTGCTGACTGCTACCTAGGGCCCAGGCCTTACTCAAGACGTGCATTTAAAAAAAAAAAAAGATCAGCTAGATGGAAGGCACTGCAGGAAGAACCAGATTCATGCCTGGCTTTGCAGATCCTGCACAGGATGAAAAAGCTTTAACAAAATTGGAAGAAAAGCCTTCCAAGAAATGTCCTGCTGGTTTTGATTTCCAGATGCTTACTTTAGAGATTTGTGATATGAACAGCATTCCTTTACCATCTTCCATGAGTGACAGACCAGGTCTCCTCTCCTAAGCCTTCCATAGCAATAACACAGTGAACAAGCAGGTTCCAGGAATTCCTACTCATTTCACCTCTTCCAAGGTTTAAAACTGTATTACCAACATCATTTTGCTTCTTTTACTGAAAAAGTATAAAGTATATATGCAGTTCCTTTACACTTCTCCCCCTAGGCTTTCACACCAAGTGTATCTATTTTGAAATATTCAGAATTAACAAATCCACCATCTCTTTCTCAGCCTCATTATGTGTGGTAAACATTTGATAAGGGCCTGAGCAATAACACTGATTCTGAACTCAGCTTGCAGAGATTCCAGGACCTTAGGACAATTCTCTATTCCCAATCTCTCTTATGCAAAACAAGGACAGAGGAAAATTTTAAGAGCGCATTTGGGAAGATAAGTCTCAGCTACATTAATTCAAAGTTTGTTCAATTTTAATTACAACATTTGAAATGAGATAACACAACACCATAGAGAGGGACTCTAGCAATGTGCCAAATGTTTTTATAATTCACCACAATATCCTTACATCCTGCTGTTCAGCTTACAGTGACTTTTCGTTTGCCAGCCAGTAATACCACTCTAATCACCTACTATATTTGAATTTTCCCCCTAAGAACTATATATTTGATATTATTAGCACTCCTGTACAGAACTGTAATAATAGTTCCATTTCTTTAATTTAATTTTCTAGCTAGGAAAAAGGTATTTGAATGTGCAAAACCTTACAATAAATTCTGAGAATAGGGAGTTCAGAATGAAAACCCCCACCATGGACAGTTATTTGCTCAGTCAGTGAGTTATTTGCACATTTCTGTGGGGCCTGAACACCAGCAGGGCACCAGCTGTGATCTACCAGGGTGATCTACACGACCATGAGACAAAGGGTAAGAGAAAAACATGTACAAAATGAGGAAAAAAATGCAAAAAAGCAAAGGAAAAGCAAGTTCCCTCAGTTTCTGACTTGCTCGGAGGAGAGTCAGGAAACAGGATCCTGGAGATGGTTCTGCCCAAATTTTGTTCTAGTTTCCAAGCTATTACACCTTCCCAGTACCACTTATCATTTCAAGCCTGAGAGGTGCCTTCTGAATTTACAGAGCCTTGAGGAACCATGGGTCTTATCTTTCCACAAGTATTGCTGTGATGAGGAGGCACAAAAGTTGTGCTTAATCTGTAAAAATTTCACCACTGTTTCATAGATTTGGATGGGATTTTCAGTTTTGAAATGTTGCACTGGTAAATGACTACTTACAAATGATGGAAAAGACACAGATTTGTACAGTTCTTGGGGAAAAATAATGTTTCACAAATTTGATGAGATATATATCTGTACAATAAATATAAATGTATGGCATTTTTGTCTTTCTAATGGTGTCTTAGTGTTGTCCCCTTTACATTACAGTCTACTTTTAAGTCCTGCAGCCCAAACACAGATTTTATTACTTTACCACTTACAATTCAAACTGCTGAATTCACTTCCATCAAAAAGCTCTTTGGGCCGCTTTATCAGTTAGGATCACTGCTTGGAAATATTATGTGATCTATGAGGCACTGCACATTGTTTCTGAAGTATGAGCTATCTCTCAGGTTCCTTGCAAGATTTCCTCTCCTTTTCTTAGTAGCTAAAGCAGTTTGCTTTAGATTTCTGAGATTACTGTCTCAGTCCTGAAACAGAAAATACTGATTTTTGTTCCTAAACTGGCAGTGTTTCTCTAAACCTTCTAAACACAATGTAAAGACTCAGCCTAAAAGGATGCTGTGTTACTTCCTGACACTGACTAAGCTCATTGCTCTGATACGTAAACTAGTGAAAGGCTTAGACCTTGCTTCTTCTGGTTTTTTCTTTACTAATTCTTCCTGTTTATTACACAGGTTTTCATGCAGTCTGAAGTACAGCTGAGAAAGACATTTTAGGCTTTTCTTATTATCTTCAGCCTTAAATCATCTCCACTAATGTCAGTATAAGACTCACTTAACTTCAAGCACTGGATTTCTTCCCTAATTATCAAAGGCCTTTAGTTCAGTTGCATCATTTTACTTAAAAGACTTGGTTCACTTTATTTGTGCTGCCAAATCCAGCTGGCCCCAGTTCTTTAAAATAAAGGTTATTTGTCTGAAATTCACCTTCTCCAATTTTTACTATTCAAGGTGCTTGAGAACAGGTTAAATATTTACTTTTAATAACAAGAATTGCCAGTCCTATTAAAATACTCTTGAGGTGTTATTCAAAGAGCCATTTTACCTAAAAAGAAAAATTGCAAATGTGTTTCTACCATAATATAGCAAGGACACATTTTCAGACTATTAGTACCAAAGGTACATTTAGCCACAACACCTGAAATTCATTAGGACACGCACTGAATGATATTTTCAGCTTGAACAAGTAACTTATTGCATGTGCTCATATTTTTAAAATACTTGAGCAACCTTATGTTACATAAATACAGCTCTCAGCTAGTTGTCCTCCTCAGGATGAAATGTAAATGTATTTCTCATTACACTAATGAAGGCAGTGCTTCAGTGCATTTGAAGGGTTGCCAAAATGCCAATACAGGCGTTGAAACAAAATCATTTGTCAATAGCATGAGACAAGGGCACGGCTGTTATTAGTCATGATAAATGGGTACAAAGTCCTTTAGCTCTGTCCAAATCCTGATAAAGTCTTACTCCAGAAACACCACATGGTCCTCTCCTTCAAGTCATACCAGGGGTTGTGGTGTTTGATTAATAACTTGGGGTTTATAAATAGAAACTTTTGGGCAAAGTCAACTGAGAATCACTGCCTGACTATTTCTACCTAAAATTTCACTGTGATTATTTGGCAACCTGAAGTTACTTTCTGGAAATATTCCAGTGATTACTCCTAGCAAAGGCCAACATTTAACAGGAGCTAGGACAGTTTGCTGCTGCTGGATTTGATTTTCTACATGCAAAACAGCAAATAACTCCTAAACTCAGAACTGCAGTGAAACATTCTGGGGTTCTTTAAATTGCAAACCATTCTGTACCACTGGGTTTGTCAAGGAGTGTTTTCAGGATCTTTAAGTGAGCAAAATTCCACAAGATCTTAGGGTAAACATGGGATTTATTACTGATGGTAATAAAAATGGGTAGCATTAAATACCTTTTATTATCTTAAAATGCAAAATTCCATTTCATTTCCTGCTAGCACTGGATAACACAGCCCTAACCATTTTTTGTACACTGGGTGCAATTTTAACCCTGACAAAGTCTGAAGTCTTCCATTCACCACTTACATACTAAATTCACCAAGAGGATTGCTGAAAATACCTTTTTATTTTTGCCTTTTCTGCAACAGTAGATAAATTTCTGAAAGAGGAGGAAGAGGAAGAGAAGAGTTACCTAAAAGGGATTTGTCAACTACAGTAATTATCAGAGTGCTCAGGCACATCATTTGAGCCCCAAATACAAGGAAAATGAAAAATGATAACTAAAATGTTGTGTGTCTACAATACCTATGTTTATTATTTAATATATGTATCTTGCAATAAATCAAAACATTGAGATATCACTTAGAAAGTTTACTGCAAAGCAACAGTTCCTATTTGGATTGAATTATATTGGATGTATTTTACCCAGGCATAAAAGAAATTGAATAGAGTTTAAAAGGGATCTATCTTTGAGAAGTAATTTAATAACAAATACCCATGTTGCAGTAAAATTTCTGCTACTCAAATAACGAGTGGCCTCCCAGCTTTTGTACAAATACATGGTGCCACAAAAAGAAACAAAACCCTTATCTGAAATAATTTGAATGCCAATTAATTTCTAACTTTAAAATCCAGAGTTGGATAGAGACACTGGCCTGAAGAAAAATCCAAGATAATAATGGAAATACACTGATTTACACATAACATTACAAAACCATTCACCTGCTCTATAAAACATACTCAGTACAAACATTTCTTGTTTGGTAGGAGGCTGTTATTAAACTAGATTGGTATTGACAGCTCTCTCTGTGGAGAGTCATTATAGGTGAATTATAGTGACAGGTTTTGTTGGGATTGACTGTCATTATAAAGTGTCTTTATTTGGTTGATTAAAACTCCCTGCATCTCCCACTCCATCACATTTTTCCCTATTGTTCTCGATCTCAGCTTAAATATTTTGAAATCATTTAAGCAACTTATCCCCAATAGGAAAAACTTATCTTTTTTCATTTTTTAAAAGAGTCGGTATAGAAGTGAAATTTTGGGTTGCTTTTAACTTGTTTTTTAAAAGAGAGACATGGACATGACACTTTGTTCCCCAGGATTTTCTGCCACTTAATCCACATTTGTAAGGCCTTGCAGAGATACACAGAACTGTGTCATACAGAAAATGACAAAGGTGGCAACAAACTGGAAAATATCCTTGTCAGTCGTATTTACAAGTCCTACCAGTCTCCCTCAAAATTTGCATTAACACCTTGTCAGAAATGCAGCACTGAGAGATCTTTTTTGAAGTCCATCTTTCCTGCAGAAAACACCCTGTCTTCTTGCATTATTTGCACACATTAGAAGATGTTATTAGAGAAGAATAAATCAAAGAGTGGCAATTTCATTAAGTTTTAAATTAATGTACTATTATTTTTTCACTTCCCCCCACCCCCTGTGCTTGACCTGTGATTCAGTGCAACCCCATAAAAATTCTGCGATTTCACCTGAAGGAACTTTGCTTGTAAAAAACTGTGCAGTTGGAATTTCCTTAAAATCTGCAGCCCAGAAGATGTGAATGAAGGACAAGTACGAGATCCTATTAATGTTACAGAACATGTACCACACAGCCAACATTTCCTGAGCCTCACTTGGGCCCAGCTCAGGCTTTTATAAAGGTCTAAAAAGCAGCATTCCTCTATTTATAAACAGAGTTGATAACTAAAATTTTCTACACATAGAGGCATATTATGAAATAGTAAAATTAGAAGTTTTAAACAGAGTTATTTCAATGTGGTTTGCTTGAATAAGGAATAAGCACCCCACTCAAGATCTGCACTGGTATTTTTCAGCAGACACTTCCTGAGGACTGCAGGTGATGGAACTCGGAGCAGCCCTCACCTGTTCATCTGGTAAACGACCTGCAGCTTCATCTGCCCTGGCTAAAGGCAGGAAAACATAAAACTTCAAATTAAATCCAAACATACCAAGCACCCAGATCGTTTGTATTTGCCTTTTCTCCTTTTCAGCATCACACTGAGCTGCAGAGCTGAGTTTTCCACAGGTCACCCCTGAGCAAAGAGTGTTTCACATTCCCAGTAATTGGAAATTCAGATTAGTCAATGGGATTTCGGTTCCCAGGTAGAAATCTGTGAATTGCCCTGAAGCTGTTTATTCAAATCCCTGGTTGTTCACAGGAGTGGTACTGGTGAGGTCAGTGACTGCTTTTGCATGACAAAAGGACTACCATTCAGTCTCTTTAACCACAGTTTTTAAGTGGAAGGGAACCCACAATTCTCTCTCTTCTGCACAGATGATCTGCAGATCAGCACAAGAAATAATGATCTTTTGGGGGGGATTCAGACCTTTTGAACAGTGATAAAAGTAGGCTGTACCACTCCAAGGACAAGGGCATGAGCTCATAATCACCTTCCTTAAGGGAGATCCTGCAATGCACATTGTTTGCAGAGTGAAGATAAAGAGTTATGGATCTGGACACTGGTGTCCTGAAAATGGCTCATTACATAAACAACAATTAAAAAAAGGCAAAAAAAGCTCCACATCAATAAACCTTGTATGTTCATGCCATCAATAAAAGGAAGCATTCAGAGGTTAATTACTTAGAGCAGATATATCACTGAACTTCAGTGAAAACCTGCAATGGCTTCACATAGGGATTTTTGGTAACACCCTCTGATATTCATTCGCCACTAAGGTATTTTTAAAATGATGACCTGTCTCACCTCATGTTGGCTTTCTCCCATCTCCTCTCATGGAAAAGTGGGAAACCTGTACTTTTCTTGTCAAGTTCATGAACCACTCTAGTCACAAGGACCAGATAAATGGAGGGATGAGGTGAGGCTATCAATAATTACTTTCCCACCAGCAAGTATCTGTACCTTCTGACAACTCAGAAATAAGGCCCTGCCCTTAAGTTAAGAGCACTTTCAGTAAACCACATACTGCACTTACTGGGGATTCTGGTATGCATGCATACTAATGGCAATTCAACTCTCCTATCTGACAAACACTCTGCCTGAGATAGAGGTCATAGGAGATATATATATATATATATGGGGAGATATATATTAGATTGTTTGTGTTATGTAGAGCCTGCCCAGGCCCATGCCCTTCCCATCTCCACAAACAGCAACTGGATGGAACAAATGAGAGCATATAGCATACATTGTTAGCATTTGATGGATGTCCATGGGCCTAAGTGAAATGGATTTGTGGTCTCAGGAAATTTCCAGCTGGCCAGAATCCAAGCTGTAAAAAGCCACGACCACAACAAGCACCATGCACTCCGTAGCTCTCGCCAAGAGGCAAAGGCTAAGGAGGCTGCAGTCCCTCAGCCTAAAGGCTGTGGCAGATCTCAGGCAGTCAGGATAACATGCTTCTTGCTGCTAAATGCATTATTTAATTATTCAAATAAACCCATGAGGTTTTATTTTTATGGTTCCAAACTTGATTTCCCCTTTGGTTTTCAGTGCAGCACGTTGCAGGTACTTCCCTTCCCATAAAGCTCACTCTGGATTCCCCAGCAAAACAGTCCTGCCAGAGCTGGTTTCTAAAACTTGTGAGGCTACAATGAACATCAGTGTGAAACCTCCCGAGGAGCTCAGTGCTCAGGTACAGGGATATCATAAGAGGGAAGTGAGGATAAGAGGGCAGATCTAACCCCGAGTTCAGAATCAGAGCTGGAATGGTTTAACACACGTTATTACAAAATCCCTCTGACCCCAGGTGCCAGGAGCAGGAGGCTGATTCAACTACAAAGAGAAGGATAAAAGAGAAGGCAGAAAAAGGCAAATGAAGTGACTGACCGCTGTGCAGGAGATGACTTTATGGACCTGGGGCTGCTGTAGCTACTGTACAGAGAGCTTTGGAAACTGAGAAGTGAGACAGATGTTTTGATAAGTACAACAGAAAGGTTTACAGTTTGATACAGAACAGGTATTAATTCTAATCACTGCAGGGGCAGAGAAAACATTGCAGCTACCTATCCCAATCACTTAGCAGTTAAGACATACTCATTTGAATGCTTAATACATGTTTCTTTAAGAAAAAAACCTGAGGTTACTCCTAATAGCCTTGGTCTCTTCCATGATCAAAAGGCAGTTTGGTTCCAAGGCCTATTTGCCATTAGTAATTATATTTCTGTGTTTTAATTAGCATTTCATTAGTAAAATGAAAAACCAATCCTAATTTGCAAACACAACTCTCTTGAACAGCACATAATCCTAGATATAGACGGAGTGAAAATAAGATACAACTGATGCATTACTTTGTCACTAAGTATTCTTTGCTATGCTGGTACTCAAAATTTCTGCTGTGGTGATGAAAAGAAGTTTCTTCCATTCCCTTCTAATGACAGGGTACCCACAGCATAACAACAAAGAAAGAGAAGAAAATTAAAAGGCCAAAAAAAAAAAAAAAAAAGAGAAAAAAGATGCTTGATCTTGGTTGCTCTGTCCCAAATGGAAAGCTTAATTAAGCAGCAGACTGATTATTTGAGCAGTTCATACAGGAAAAATAAAAACAAATGCACAAACCGCAGAGGTTTTAATCGGATGCGTTCTTCCCTGCTTTTCCAGGCAGGCTGCACTTCAGCCAGGGACAGCACCACTGTCAATGACAATCCAGAAGGAAGTGCCTGAGTGTCCTGGCCAAGAGCTGCCTTTGGGAATGTCTGAACCCTGAAGTGCCCCCCTGGCTCTGGAGAGGGGCTCTGGAGGAGCACTGTGGGCAGTGAAGGGCTGCTAGTACTCCTGCTAAGGAGCTAACTGGCAAGGAATCCAATTTTTGGATGTATTCTTTACCCGTGACCTCCTTGAACAAACCCAGGGGTATTTTCCAGCCCACACGCTGCAGCACTCCTTATTCTCTCTCCCCAAATCCAATCAGCTGCATTTGTTTTGCAGTGACAGCTGTCATTGAAACAGAGGCTTGAGAATAGATCTGTCAGTTTTTCCATCTCAGAAAGCTGATGGACTGCTACTTCAAATGGATTCAATTTATCTGTCAGAACACAACATATATATTTTTTTTATTATTTCTTTTAAACATTATTTATGAAATTGTAACCTGCTATTTTATACCTCTACCAGCTGGTGAGTCTGTCACAGAGTCATCCTCAGTGTTGGACCAAAAGAAGAAAAGATGGAACTCTTGTTAATAATTGTGACCTCAGCAGCCTGACTGCTACTGATGTATTAAAGGAGAGAGGAGATTTGGAGTAGCAATCAGAGGAAAACAAGAAGCAAAATTAAAATCTCCAAGATGTGAATACTAATGAAAAAACTTCCAATGTACATTTCTGAAAGTGATCAGTATTAAAATTTTCATAAAGACAATCCTTTCTGCTGACATAAATCAAAGTGCAATATTCATCTATGGTCCTGAAGCACAGCTGTATCTGGATACCCCACACAGCAGGCTAGAAGCAGTTTCAATGCTATTTCTCAGTATATTCTACAGCTTTTTTTTTTTTTAATTACTTCTATACCTCCAAGTTCTTTGCATTTATTACATATTAATATTCTGATTTTAAAGATGTAGAAATTAGGGTCCCATGCTTAGTCCCCATATGATAAAAGCAACCAGGTACATTTTTTTAAAAAGCACTAAATCTCCAGTGTAAAGTAAGTTTTGAAGAGATTTGCTTTAGGCAACTCAAGGAATCTCAGACTTCAGACACACAAGTCCCAGCTTCCAATCCACTAGTATTTATGTTATATTTCAAACTGACTTGTATTAAGCGACTTGACAGGTAGTCCTGATATAATAACTTCCTAATATTCTACTATTCAGCACTTTTCTGTTAAAATACAGTTATTTTTAGTTTAGCTAGCATCAAGATTCCTATCTGTCATCAAAAGGGAAGTGTTCCTGCCCATTGCAGCAGAACACCCTCAGCAAGGGTCAGCAGCAGAGCTCAACAGCTGGCCCTGAATTTCAAGTGGCATTTGTGGAGCTCACAATCAGTGGCACAGATGTCGGGGGGTGGAATCACGGGCAATTCCTGTCACTCTTCCAGGACATATGTCTCCAAGTGGCCAGTTGCCAATGGCACAGCACAGCTGAGGATCCTCTGCTCCCACTCAGACTATGGGGCAATCAGCTTTCCCTTGTAAGAAGGTGAAGCATGGATGGAAGTGGTAGGGCTGCCACCATACACCCATAAGCCCCCTGGAATCATCTTCCTGACTCTGAGGGTGTGTTTTTCCTGCCAGAGAAGACAGATGTGGTCTTGGAGAAAGCGATTTACCCCTAATAATCATCAAGATCTACGTGGAAGAAAGGCTGATGGAAGTTGTAAGTGCATGTGGAAATTGTCAATTAAACTGAGGAGTCTCTTTACAGAAAGGCAGCAGGATGCAAAGCTCTGACAGGCACAGTCTCTTCCCTTTTTTGTCCCTTTGCTGGTGAGCTGCAAAATGTTCCTGTTAGGGTGAGATGACCTTGTCAAAGTGATATATTTATTACCAAAGAGTTCATCCATAAGAAGAGTACACAGATGAGGCCCCATGATTAGTGGCAGCAAAGAAATAATGATTTGTTTCTATTTTTCTGTGGTGGCAGGTAGAGCTGTTGCACAGCTCAAACCTCTCACCAGCCTACATACTCCTACTTCAAAAGGGCACCATTTTTCTTCTTTTAAAAAAAGGAGCGACAGAGAAGGCAAATTATTAGAATATTTAGCAGAAAATGCCGCTGACTCATTTACATGGAAGCAGAGAGGGAAAAGGGAGAGCTTTGAGGAGGACATAACAAGTATGGAGAGATAAAAGCATAAGGGAGGGAAAGAGGGCTAGACTATAAACCATCTCATGTACATTGGAGGAGAGGAAAAAAAAAAATCTTCATTTGGTGTTTGGCTGTCAGTGAAATCATAAAAACTCAGAGAGCTATATAATCTATAATAAGGTGGTTCATCTTTTCTTTTATGGCTTTGCTGACAGGTATAGCAGATTCAAATCTTTCCTTACAACAAACTGGGAATAATTTTACAGCCATGCTCTCCTTTCTTCCTCCCTTTACCTTGACACCCTTTCTTCAGTTAGTGCTGCCACTGACATTAAAAATTACTCCATTGTCTAACCAGAATCTCTTCAGCCATGGAAGAGGAGAGACCAGAACCCCTTTCCCTTTGGAACTCCGGCCCTCCCACGGGTGCCCCCTCTGCCAAGAGCCCCCAAGCTTGAACTCTCCATCACCTTTTGTTACTTCCTAGCAATACATGTCTCTAACAATTTCTTGTTTCTCCTCTAAGCTTTTCTTGCATGTCAAAATAACATAAAAGAGTCATAACCAAAAATAACAGGCTGGTGACCTGTTATTTTATTTAGTACCTATACTCACATCCCTCCCCAGCAGTCATTTAGCAATCTGTCAAAAATTATGGCATAATAAGTGCCTGGATGGCAAAGCTTCCTGTGCAGGCTGAAGTTGCTTTTCCCCCTCCCTTTCAAGAACAAGGCAATCAGAACAAGGCAGACAGGTCATGCTCTGGACTAAACTAATCACGTAGCTGACTCCAGTCTGTTCTTGAAGATTTCATGCTTTGTTATGGTGCTCATAAGAGAATTGTTTTTCACTTCCAAGGAGGGCTGCACTGCAGGGAGTGCAAGAATAAGGGTGCTCACATAGGTAAGCCCCACCAGGACACACTTTCATCAGATTTTTCAGTAAGACAGGGCAAAGGAGTGCTTTTAGGAAAGATGACTACAGGGAGTCTGATGCTGCAACAAGGAAAGATGGCATTTACTCATAAAACTTCTTACCACTGCTAAACATGCATCTCATGAAAACAGACAACCAGGAAAACATTTCATTAAATTTTTTGGAAAACAAGGATTTAGACTTACTTTTCCTCAGGCTGTATCCCATGGCCAAAACTGGTCAGCAGAAGAGACAAACTGTCTCAAATATTTCAATATTGTTAAACCAAACTGAGAACCGTATTACAAACCAAATACATGGAGCATGAGGCTTTCAAAATATTTAGCAGTATATTCATTATATTTTGGTGTAAATTGCTGCACAAGTGGCAGTTAAGTAGAGTGCAGTTTAACCACTGAAGAGAAAGGCAGAATTTAATTTGTTACTTGTAAGTTCTCTCTTCCTATAATCTGTCGGAAATGCAAGGAAGGGAACAAAAATTAATTTTTTTTAAATCCTACTTTTCATAAAATCCATCCTACACTGCTATTTCCTATGTAAGAGAGTGGCATGTACTTTATTATGGCTGATACATGAAAGGATTAAACATTTGCTCCTGACAAACAACAACCAATGATGTAAATTATGAGGTAGTTAATGAAAGCAGCTGGGAAGGGTGACAGGGAAAGGAGAGAAAGAAGAGGGTGGTGGAACACTTCCCTCCAAATGCTCTGCACATCAACTCTAACATGATTTAACAAGGTATTTATAGGGCTGCTTAGGTGACCAACATCATGCCTTTGCCTTCCACAGGAGTCAGGAGAGGTGATTTTGAAAAGGAGAATTAGAAAAGCTTAGAAACAGTTAATCTCTAAAAGTGTATCAGACAGGAGCAAGATGACTGAAGAAGGCTGGAAAGGTACATATGGAACAAGTAGGCAGAGTGAATAGAAAAAAATGCTGGAATTTCAAGAGGGAACAGTCATTACGTGTCGCTACAGGTGAAATCTCTCTAAATATCAGTATGAGGAAACTTTGCATTAAATATTGTCTTAGAAAACAAAATCTCATTCACAGAGCTGAAAGATTCCAAACGGACTTTGCTTTTACTCCATCAGTCATCACTTGGTTTTTGATATTGTTTTAGACAAGCAAAGCCATGATCAATAAATTCTAAAATGATAAAAGTGCCAGTTACTTCAAAAAGAAGTATTTGTAACTGCATATCTACAAACCAACAGCTACAAACACAAGATATGAGAGATGGAGCATGTATTAAAATGGGATCATTGACAAAAATTAAGAGTTCTCCACACCTGCAGCAATAATGTTTCCATTTGTTAGGTGGTATTATGCCCTTCACACCAGTGTGAACTAGGTGGTGCCTAGTTACTCCCAGTGCTCATTTCTGTTAGAAGACAGACTGTGGAGAGCACTACTTGCAAAATTATTGTCACATCTGCAGAGCAGAGCCCAGCCTGAAAAAAGCCCTAATTAATCTCACCATCACTTTGAGAACAAGTGCAAGAGTCACAAAATAGTGATGAAGACATCAAAAAAAAGCTACAGAAACCTCAAAGCATAACCTCTCCTTACATAAGAGATTTAAGGTAGAAGGCAGTTGAACACACCTTTTCCTCTCTTTTTTGTTTCTGGGAATAAATAGTTTCTCCCTAGATACACACATGGTAACACTGGGAAAGGGGAGATAAATCCTGTGTCTTCAGGGAAGTTGACAGGATGGGGATTAGATTTTTGTGGGACTCTGCTGTTTTGGGTGTTTTATCTATGATGGCCATTTCTAGGTTAAAGATCATTCCTTCCACACAACTGAAAGATATTCTGCAAGTAGCAGATTTCCAGGTATGGATGTGCTAATAAAGGATATTAAAGGAATAATTTTAGATCCGTTTGAGACAATACTCAGCAAATGCACAAACTGACATAACCACACTCAGTGTAAGAGGGCAACAGGAATTGAAAGCAGAGCTCAGTCAAAGTGACTGAGGTGAAAACACACAGGAGAGAAGTGACCATGGGCACGGTTTCTCTGTCAGCCAGAACTTGGTGCTGCAAGGTATAAAATGTTGCTGCAGAGCACAGCCTCGGCTCCAGGAGGTAGCAATCCCACGGGCAAAGCGACTTCTGACTTCAGTCAAGGGTTCTTCAGACATGAACACAATTAGCAATGGAAAACATGTTTTAACACATTTAAATTGGGCACAAGCCACAGCATGAGCAGTGTATTGCTATGACTGGCACATGTCAAATGTTAGACATTTACCAGCACAATAGGTCAGGGCATTAACAGCCTTTCACAATTTATGTTTGTTATATCAGAGAAGCCCAATAACCCAAAGAGGATTTAAACTCCTGTGTAAAATACAAGCAACGTTCCTACCTGACAAAGACATGTCACAAATAAAATATTAGCCTGTTACAGGTGGCACACTTAGGAGCAAAGACCTCATTGCAGGAAACATCAAGACCTTCACCCAGCCAGCTGCAACAACAAATGATGCCCCTTAGGAAAGCCGATGCCATAAAAGGTTGGTTGAGCTGCCTTGAGAACCACGCTGTAATACAGCAGCACCTCTGCCTGCTGAAGGAGGGAGCCAGAGCACGGATGCAGCAGACACACCCACCCAGCAGTGAGGACGGGCCCCCACAGCCCCCGAGAGAGGCGAGAGAGGCCTCAGTTCCTGACTTCCTGTGGTAACAGCGCCGCGGGACGGGAGCAGCCTGCTGCCAAACAGTGCTGGTGACAATTAAAAGCTCGCTACATTTGTTTCCCACTGCCTGCAGTATAAGCAGAAACCACTATGCCATTACTCAGCTCTAAACCAGACTTTATCACTATTGTGACATTTGATGACAGCGCTTCCCTTCTGCAAGGGTTTTATAGTGGGGCGATAGAAGCCACTTATCCAGCCACGGAATTCCTGTTCTGTTATTCAAATGTTATGTTGTTACAAGTTGTTGCAATGCTAGTTCACCTAGCAATAAGAACTACATAAAAAAAATAAGCAATGCAATTGAATTAAATCAATCACTAGGGGATTGCTTTGGGGTTTTTTTATTGGTTTGAAAGAATATGGGGAAGAAAAAAGCCCAGATGCTAAACAAAATAATTCAGAGAAAGAAATTATAAAGGCTATTACACAGTGATGTAGACTGTGAATCTGACTTTAAATTGTTAGAAGACTTATTCAATTATCAAACTGTTCAAAGTGAAGCTAAGAATAGTCGTAGAAAGATAATTACATTCTCATGGTTTAGTGCTGCCATTTGATTATTTGAAATGTCCTTTAGACTTTCAAAACTGATGCAATATAAGAACAAAAACACTTATCTCGTGCTCAAGTCAAAAGTGCTTTTCAAATATTACATGCTGTATAGTTTAGAATTTATGTAACAGTTAAAGATCTTATTGAGCTGGAAAATAAAGAGACTTTTCTTTTCCAATTTGTTCTTCGGTTATTTTCCAGTCGAGTAACATAATCCTACTTTAAAACTTATAGTGAGTAAAAAGCAGTTGACTGTTCACAAGTTTTCAGCAGTACAAATTGACAGTTATATTTGATAAAATATGTGGACCTCTGAAAGAAAGTTGTTCTGACAATTTTTAAAATATAAATTATGTAACTTCATGCATTTTATTGTAGTATTTTCCTGTAACTGCCTTTTATGTCACAAACCAGTGTTTATCTATTTACATGTGTTTGTGTACTAGAAAAAATGGTACTGGTTTAAGTGGAGAAAGAAATAGCATGCACACAAAAATGAAAAAAAAGTTAAAATAATTATACACGTAAAGAAAATTTGTGACCTAATTTTCATTTACTTAATTGTAAATATGCACAAAGTCTATACTGTGTATCACTGATGTAGTCAGAGTCATCTGTGACAAAATGATTAATATATCATAAATAGTTTTAAATGTTATCCTTTGTATACTTTATGGATAAACAGACACAGAAAAACACATCTCCGAGCAGTGCAAAACCTGAAATGTTTTGTTTCAAAAGCATTTCAAATGCTTCAGAAATACACCAGTTTTGATAAAGCTTCGAGCATGAAGCTGTCCAAGGTCCAAGGTGAACATTCCCTGGTTACTCCTGACTGAGAGACTCAAATTGAAAACGTGACCTTTCAGACTGATAATAGACATTTCAATAGTTCCATTTCACAAAAATATATAAGTTCTTTTGTTTCATTCTCACAAAGAATGCTCGCCAAAGACAGCTGCTGCTCTCCAAACATCAGCAGCAAGTCATTTTAACAAGGATCATGTCACAGTCTTTACTTTTACCTTTCCAAAAAAGCTAACAAATGGTAGGATGATGTTATTTGGGTTTGGGGTTTTCTTCCAGGGGGGAGGCTGTTGGTGTGGAGTTTTTTTGCTTGTTTGTTGTAATAATTACTGTCCTTTATATTGTAGAGACACTCAGTCCTATAAGCAGAACTATCATTTCTCACCAGCTATCCAGGCAATTAAAAAGGTGGAAAAATGTAAATAAAATTTAAAATTTTAACTATTGTTCTCATTTTCAGTAAGAGTTTAACCTAATCACATCGCCTTCCTGGAGACTCAAATGAAGATTGTTGGAATGTGAGAATTCATGACACCCATGGCACCCTGGCATTAGGAAAGCACTATTTAAAGTATTCTGGGCCTTTCACTAGCCACCCAATTCTTCAGCCATTTCAAGCTGAAATGGGTATTGGATATTAAGTTAACACAGTACATTCTGGTGTCCATTCTTGAGCATATTCACACCCCTGGTTGATGTGGTCGGGGGTGGCTGCCCTCCTCTACAGGCAGCGAGGGAGCAGCTGGCAGACACTCTCAATGGGATTTCCATTATTGCAGCCAAAAAAGGCAAAGCCCTCACACTCACAACTAAAGCTCAGCACAAGCCAGTCTTTCACATCAGAAAAATTAAAATCTATTTTTCAGCATCAGGAAGAAGCTTCTGGAATAGTAAGAGCCTATTAAGTGACCCAGACCTGAGCTCTGTTGTGAAGCTTCCATGGAACAGCTACTCAAGAAAGATGAACCTGACCTTTGACAAAGCCTTCAGCAGTTTCCAAAGGAACTTCCAGGAAGAAGAAAAAATTCATACAGTTTTTAAATACTAGAAAGATGAGGCATGTATTGTATATCATCATAAGCAATCTAGAAATTCTAGTACGGCTTCTTTTCTTCAGCTGAAAGGAAAATGTAAAGTCCCTAAGCAAAATCTCAGAACACAAGATTCAGGCAAGGAAGATGTGCAAATATTTATGAAGAAGAAGAGCAGGCTGCTAGTAGAGATGAACCACACATTTACACAGAATGGCTAAAGGAGTTTGCAATTACTGTCGTGTCACATTTTTCTTTTTTGTCACGTGCCTCCATTGTCTTCTTTTAGGTCAACTGGATTTCATAGGCTTCTGTTACCATACTTGGACTCAATTTCAATTTGGTAGATACATCCTTGCAGAAGTGTAAGATGAGACAGTTTTGAAAGAAGATATTTGATTGCAAATGCAGTATTTCAGGATCCAAGCCACAGATCTCCCCCTAGTCATGATACAAATATATGTATCATGTGTATATTTGTATATTACATATGTACAACTGCATGCATATAGTTGCATATATGCATAAAAATACTTTTTAATATATTATTATACATCCACACATGCATCTCTTTTATGAGGTTCTAAGCAGAAAGATTTCACTGGATCAATAGCTAAGATAAATTATTATCAAAAGAGTTGAAGAGAGAGAGTGGGACATGAGAAAACAGCATTCACAGCCACTTCCTGAACAATTCCCACAATTCCAGGGACATTCTTTGAAAGCAAACTCTGAGTGCCCTGCACCGAATTCATCTGAAATGAACACAAACCAGTTCAGAACATGTCAGGGAAGGTCTAAGGAGAGAGGCCACAGCTGATCAGGAACCCACCCAGAACTCTGCTGCTACTGCTTAAATTCACTCTGTGAATGAGCTGAGACTCGCCAACAAGCTTGTTTTCCACCTCTATGAAGCAATTAAATATGATACTATTAGCAGCATCAATTAAGGCAGATAAAGTAATAGTCTAATTGAATGCTCGGGAGGCTAATGGCTTTGCTTTCACTTGATAATGGATTGCACTCCCTACTCCTGTGCTATAAAGCCAGACATGGGATCAATACTTCCTTCTGCTTAGAAAGCCTGCTTGCCTGGAGCATAATAGATATCTAATTTAAGATTCTTTGCTCAGGCTTTCTTCTCTTAATCAAGGAATAATATATCATTTTTTAAAAAGTACTTTTTTTAGAGGCATAATTTCCCCATCATTGCGTTTTAAGAAAGTTTTAAGTAACTTCCTCAGCTTTAATTCCATGGAAGCAAAAGGTCCATTTATCTTAGGACACATTCCAGTGCTCACTTGGTAAAGGAGACTCCCCTGGACAGCTCAGCTGCAGGAATGTGTCTGCATCTGGAGCCTCATTCTCTCTTAAGAAGGGCTCTTGAGGGACTGCAGAATGCAGAGTTTGCATGTTCACAATAAAATAAATTGGGGGGGGAAATCGATTTGGAACATTTCATTGTTTTTCTTATTCAAGGAAGCATATGGGTTTTTCTCTTCCTCAAGGAAGGCTAAGATGAACAGATTTTGTAGCATTGCAACCCTGAATCAACGTAAAGGAGAAATCTCAGCCCCAAAATCTAACAGGAGACTGAACACATCCCAAAAAAATGTAGCTACTTCAATATAATTTAGAGTGCACATTTTCAAGGACAATAAATACATATTTGCTATTGATTGCTGGAGAAGTTTGTCATGAGCAACATAGGAAAACCTTTCAGGTTACTGTAGGAGTAAGAGTTTTAAAAGAAATGAGTCGTGAAGAAAGAAATGGTGATCTCTGCTACATTTAACTGAAAAGATGCTTGTATTAACAGAGTAACCAAACAGACTAAATGGTTCGAAACGAGGTTTCAAAATACTAAACAAATAATAGCATAATCAGATCAGCATTTAGCACTGAAATCAGTGAGTAGCTTTAGCAAAGAACAGCTTTTTTAAGCTGCTGATTGTGCATTTAGCAGAAAAATCAGCACAGTCATGCTCACAGCAGCGAAGGTATGAAATTTGTTCAGGATAAGACAAATCCAAGGCGTTTTAGGACACTGTCCATTCCTCAGAGTGACAGTATCACGGGTCTCTGGTACCAGTGCTTTGCTACAAACCCCGAGGTGCCCAGCAGAGGATGGATCACACTCAGTGGGCTGGAAGCAAAAGGAGGAGCAGGAAGGAGCTGCTGCTGTATCTAGGTGGGAGGCTCCAAGATATGCTAAGGAGGGCTCTCAGACAAGCACTGCACAGCCACAGCTGGATAAAACAGGAATCCCAGAGCACACCCCTCTGGGATTGTGAGAGACAAGCAATACCTCCAAGGAACCACTGCCAAGGAGAGGAAGGCTGAGCTGTTTTGGGGACTGAAAGCAGCCCCGGAGTTCAGGCAGTGGTTATAAATACTCCAAATGGTGTTACATAATGTCATTTAGCCACTGTTATCATGGCAAAGTATGACTGGAAAACCGTGCATTTGAGACTAACATTATATGATCCAGAGACAGCTGGAACAAACACTGAAGGAAGCAGATCAAGTACCTGGTCCCAGAGTGATTCCTAAAGATTCTTCAACCATATGCCTTTTTCAGGTATGCAATGCAATATACATTTCAAATATATATTATTTAAAACAGCCCCTTGGAATGACTCGCTTTGCTACTCTGAGGTGACAAGTCTGCATTATCAGTCGTTCTCCTGAGGAATTCCCAAACCTCTTCCACCACTGCCTTGGGTCTGAAAAAGCTCCACCTCAGTGCTATCTATATTAAATCAAGAGATTTAGCTCACAACTTGAAATATAGGAAATGCATATAAATAACTTCTATCACAGTAAGAAGTAAATTAATCCAGAAAATTCACTGTGAAGACTTTCTCATATATAAAAATTCTGCTTTTATTGCATTACCTAGACAAATTCCTGAGGTAAAGAATGGTTAAGGAAAAGGTTTCAAGTGTCAGTATGAAGCAGGCTGGCAATACTTTTTCAAAGATTAATGAGTATTTATATACCTTTCTAATACAAACATAGTAATCCTAGGAAATGTACACTGCTCGTACTGTTGCTTTTTACTTAGGGACAACTCAGGAACTCCTTTAAAAGTCCTCTTAAACTGGAAAACAAGGTGCCTGTTATTGAGAGGGAAATGTGGACAAAGAAGCCAAGTAAAAAAACTGGCCTCAGGAGCACAGACACCACATTTCTGATCTGCACATCCTGACAATGGACACTTGCAACACTATATTCCATTCTTAAGAACACAAATGCTCTCATGTCTGCACAGAGAACTCTCCAGAATTAGAATGAGAGAAAAGAGGTACAAACAGAATTATTTTATTGCCATTTAGCTCGAGGTCTAAGCAGAACTATTTTATTGCCATTTAGCTCTTCCCATAGGTGCCCAAGTTCAAAAATTAGGCCTTCAAAGCTTGTCTCTCCCCAGCCACTTTCTTGAAGTTCTTCAGCATATAAGGGTTTTCCAGTAAGCTCCCCAGGTTAACTGAGACCTCTCTGATTTCTGCAGTCATGCTCTAAATCCAAGATTATTTTGCTTTCATGGTCCCTCTCTCTGCCTGTCCATGGCCTCCAGACACATTGTGTTAAGCCATTATAAATCAAAAGTGAAGGAGGCTTTCTTTTTCCTCTGCCATCATTCCCCATTCCTCTCTGCACCCAGTCCAACAGCACACGGGCAAAACCATCCATCATATCGAAGTGTACATTTGTACTGCTCCTCCTTGAGGGAGTTTCAGTTCTCTGCTCACTCTCTGCAGACACAGCATGAAAGGGAAGTTGGGCTTGCTTCTGCACCCAGGCCTCCCTTTTAAACTGGAACCAGTTGGGTAAAGCACTCGAGCCTGCCCAGATGAGAAGGTAGGATGCTCAGTAGGAAGGAGGTGGAGACAAATTCCTGATGTGTCCAAGTGAGGTGTCTAAGTGACAGACTGGGGTAAAATGAGAACCAACACCACTATCAGAGCTTACTCCATGAATATTTCTTCATAAAGACATATTGCAGAAAGTCTGGCTAAATGCATCCTCTGCCTACTTTGAACTTAGCATTCTCAAGACACCAGCTGCATGTCATCTATGAAGCATCTTGTAATTCTAAAATTTAATTTGATAATCATTTCTGTCTCCTCTATTAACTCTAATGAAGCAGGCTCATTAATTTTCCAACAGGTACTGCTTATTTTATCAAGCTGATATGTCAAAGCCCAGCGATGAGAGGAGGGTGTTCCCTCCTCCTCTGGGTCTGAAGAAATTCGCTCTGAAAGGCAACGTGCACATGCCGGATTCAGCCCAGGGCCCGAGAACACCGCCAGACTTTGTAAAGCCTTGCAGAGTTATTACTCAGGACAACAGCACTTCCTCTCACACATGCAAGGACATGAAAGGAGTACTGTTATTCCTCTCACCCCTGACAGATGCATGAGTACTCAACAGAAAAAATTTAGTCACTTCTGATGCCTTAGCACAAGACATATTTAAATGCTTAGGAGAAGACACCAAATAGCTCTTTATCTCTTACATGTCTGAACTGTCTCCTGGTAGTTAAAAACACATACATAAATTCTGTCATTTCATCTCAGGTAATGAAACTGCCATCAACAAATCACCCAAATCACAGCAATGAGGAACACTGGCAAAAAGCTGGAGTGCACCAGAATCTCAACTACCAGCAACACCACTGAGAGGAGAGGCTGAATTTCCAGGAAAGAACAAACAATAGACTGTGGCTGCATGCTGAAACAACAGAAATGTGTAAATCCCTGTAAATCAGATGCTGCCAACAGCTTCAGAGGTTTTTATAGGAAAAAAAATATGCTAGCTGGAGTTTTAAGCATATAAAATGGAGACTGAGAGATGGCATTCTTGAATTGGAAAGGCAAAAAAATCATCATGCTTCCTAAAACTAGTTATGATTTCTCATTATACAAATGTGCCTTGAAGAGTCACATTACCGCAGGGTTATTACACCCAGTAACTACTGACCCCTGGGTCACAAATTAAAATCAACCAGATCTACAACTCTATTTAAATTATAATACACCTCTCATTTCATGGAGGAATCTCATCATGAAGATCATAATTGCAAATTGCCCACCACACACATTAGGCAGAAGTTGGATTTATTTTAAATTAAAAAGTAGCATTTCTTATACCCCACCAGCATACTATAAGGGTCATTAAAACATTTTAGAAAGCTCTAGTTTCAGTTTGCCTTCAACTTTTCTGCAGTAGAAAAATAAGTTACTTATTTGAATTAACATTCTTGATACATTACATTAACTGTTTTCTGGCTTGTCTTTTCTTGGGTTATCAGAAACAGTTAAATTTATTCTTCTACCATAAAATATCTGAAGAAATGTAAGAGCCTACTGCTAAATACAGATTTGAAAAAAAATATTTTTATCAGGTAGGCTTCATTAAAGTTTATGCTGTAAGGAAAGTAACATATGCATCCAAATAGGTTCCTAAATTCATAAAAAAGATATTAATGGCACTGACCAAATGTATACGGTTTGATGATCTGAAGTGTGTCAAGACAGGCAGAACTTTTCCACCAGAGTTGGCAATAACACAGAATATTTCAGAGAACAAAATATTTCAGTTGGAAGGGACCCACAACAATCATCTAGTCCAACTGCAATATATATCACCTGTAATTTTTATCCCAAAAGAGCTTAAAACATTTGTCTGACTTCATGCATAAGAATCACTTAATCCACTGAAATACAGCAGCTAAATTAATTAGGGCTAGAATTGAAGAATAGGGATAAAAATTTGAGAGAACGTTGTCATTGTTTCGAGTCTAAAACATTTGTTAAAGGACACAAAAACTAACTATGGAAGAGCACTTAAGAAAAAAACAAACAGGAGAATAAGCACTAAAAATTAGATATGAAACTGAAGCAATATACTCTGGACTTCAGTCTCAAAGCACTGAAGTGAATCAATGCCTAATAGCTTCTGTGGATTATATGTTTAATTTTTAGTAACAGAGTGAGACATTTTTTCTAACAATGTACATAAACAGAGCAGAGAAAAATCTTATTTTTTTAAATTTCCAGGAATTTTTTTTCCCTCCTTGTTTGGCCAAAACTGAAAAACATCTCTGTGACACAGTAGTTTGACCCCTCAGAGTGTGCAGGGTGCGATCAATTTGTCTAATGCCATGTTAGCAATTTGGTTTTCTTTTTACATTAGTGCTAGAAGTGTCAAGGAAACATCATACCCCTAAGTTCTTATGGTGTAAAATGAGGGTGAAAAAAAATTCAAACCTAAATCATAAACATTGAAACATCAGCTAAGTTGAACTATACGGGTGAAATTCTGTTCTTGAAGTACCAAATGATTCTGAACAAATGCTAATGGAAAATGAACTGTTAGCTCGAACTCTTTCTAGGCAGGGAATTTTTTGTGACTTGCCCCTGTGTTGCCTTGGAGAAAGGTAGAGAAGAGATTTCTCACTTTGAGCAGTCAGCCTTTAAAGGCTACCAACAGACTGGAGGGGAACAGAAACGCCCCTTTCCACACAGCAAACAGCACTGTCCAGAACTTCACTGCAGCAGCCCTTTGCCAGCAAAGCACAGGTTACAGATCCACTGCAGAACAGCCATCAGTGAAAAGCACCACCAGACAGAGCTGACTAATAGGGACAAACTGGAAAATGAAGAGGGACACGGATCATCACGATGGACAGCTGACATGTACACTGCCAGGATTAGTACAGTTTAAAAAAGCTGTTTGAAAGGATCAAGTACACACATTTCTAGAAATTTCTGTCACATGTACTGTGGGCTCAAGATGGTGAAAAAGCACACAGAAGTGTATTTGAGGAAAATGGACCTAGGCAGAAACCAACCTATGGGTAGATGACAGTGTGAAAAGTGGAAAGGGAAGCAAGGTCCTCTGAAAGTCGAGTTAAAATGTTTGATGGAAAAATTGGGAGCCTGCAGAGGAATAAAAAGCAAAGTTAAAAATGATCAGAACCACCAGCAGTACACAATCTTTTGGCAGTATTCTCAAATCATACACGAATTTGTTACAAAAATTGGGACATTAAGCTTTGGAAGTCTGCTCAGGGAGCAATAGAGCAGAGCAACATCTTAAAGATGCTTTGGAGAAAGAATCTGTAATGGTTAGATGCATTTCAAAAGACTAAGTTAAAGCAACTCAAGAAAACCTGAAAATGGAATATCAGAGCATGAGAGAAGGAAGCCAGTGCCAGTGTCCTTCAGAGAAAAGGGCAGAGACACAGTAACTTGTCCTACTCACTCTGAGCTGGCTCTCATGGCGAAGGGATGGGCAGTGGGGTAGACAGATCGAGTTGTTAGATCAGAAAGAAAACAATTCTGAAAGAGAACTCTATCTAAGGGGTGTTCACAGGAAGGAAATTATGTCCACATGTTCACAGCAATTCTTTGAGGTTTTCCCAGAGCTATGATTCCAACTCCACTCACAGGCACCAGCATCTGCCTACAAAAGATCATATTTTGAGAGACTGAAATGATCTGAGTTCTGCATTTCTTTTTCAAATGGCTCATATACCTCATCTACCTATCTGGCTATGTCAGAACCAAGGGAGGAAGGACATGGACATGTATTTTCTAGGCCCTCTGCATAAAATACACTCTCCAGAGCTAAGGCCCACAATGGTACCAGGTTCTTTTTCTTGTTCGAATTGGGTAAATACCAAACACTCTGCAGATTGCAGCAGTTTTACCTGAAAGATGCAATTTTGCACAAGTTTTGAAAGCTTTCTGTTGACATCAGAAGTTGTGTTTGCACATGCATGTCAAACCAGCACAGATACTCTTCACTCAGCAAGTTCACGCTACTCAAGGATGTATTCTCAAGAGCTCCAACCATCCTGATAACCACAGTGGTGATTTGTTTTCTTATTTCATTTCCTGTACTCAGAAACCATTGCACAAACTTTGCCTATAAATCTAAGCTTGTTTGGGTTTTAACCCTGATGATCTGTGATGATTTTAGGCAAAGCTTGAAGCCAACAGAATGTTCTGCTCAAGCCTATTTCCAAATACATAAAAGACATTTATATCCCTGCTCTACAGAAGCACCAGAAAACCACACCCACCTGATACCAAGGTATGACATCACACATGCAGAAACTACCCCAAGTCACAGCAATAATATTCCCTTTGAGTATCTCCTAGTGTCAAAGCTTAAAAAGAATCAAAGCAAATCACAACATTTAGCCTGTTTGTCCCTAAGAACATCCATAAATTCTTTCTCATCAGATTTTGTTCCCATCTTATCCGGAAGCACCCTTTTCCCTTTTTATTTTCATCCAGTTTTATCACTGGATGACAACAGGATTACAGAAGGCTCTGATCTCTGCTGAAGTATCAGGCAGACAAGTGCTCAAAGGTTACAGGTGCAACATAATTCTTACAGTGCTTAAGGTTGGGTTGATGGCTGTTTTTTCCCTTTGGGAGGTTGCTGGGTTTTGGGGTGGGTTTTTTGGTTTTTTTCATCTTTTTTTGGCTTGCCTTTTTTTTAATCCAGTTCTTCACATTCACATGTTTGAGGCAATGATTTTTAGGAAATTTCAGTGAGTTGCTTGAATTTTTCCAAAGTTACTTAGGTAAGTAAGCACTCAAATGCAGGTTTCAGCAAGGTAAATGCTGTAGCTGAGCACACAGACAAGACTTCCTAAGCATGTTTCCTGTGCAAATACTCAATGTGAGGAAGCCCACACAGACCAAGGTGGTTTGTCTGCCAGGTTTTATCCACACTGAAGGTGGACCTTCAAGAGCACAAGATAATGCCCAGAATTATTCTATTTTGCTGCATATTTGCTTTTCATAATTTCCACTGTTGAACCAGCTAGACTGCTAACCTAGAGAAATACCCTGTTTGGCTGGGTGTACCCACATACTTGGCTGTCTGGTTTTATGCAGCAATGTTTTCCAGTTCACAACCAACATGGTTGGTTTCCAGCTGACTGGAAAGGCTCAATTAGTACAAATGTTATGGTCAAAGATTATCCATAAAGCTCTGCAGATTTCTGTTGTTTGTATCAATATTCATTGTGCAACACAAAGTTCACACTAAGAACAACTAAGAAAACTCAGATATTAGATATTTTGCTGTTTATAACCTAGTCTAATGATTTAAATGGAATTTTAACTGTATTCATGATGAAATGTCCTGTCAGTAACAACCAGGGCATCAAATTCAGTTTTATTTTCTCTAGAGGAGTGGCAGTGAGCTGTTTCAATTATAGTGAAATTGTTTTGTCAGCACACTGTTTAAAAGAGCAATAGGGTGTGCTGTACAAAAATACAGATGCTGCTTACTGTGACTTACTAAAAAAGAGAAATTGCATAACCTACTAATCTCTTCAGAGTGCTCAGCACTATAAATATGTCAAAACTCCTGAAATCTCCATATTAAAGTATTTGAGAAGGTAGAATGTGAGTAGAGGACATTCTCAGATCAAATTACCATGAAGAGCCTTGGTGCTACTTTTTACAATGTCATTCAATGAAAAGCTAATAGAGATTTTTATCTTTTCATGATTACTAGATCATTACATTTAATAAATGTAATGGTGTTTAACCCTACTGTAAATGAGATGTACTTTTCCAATGGCCTGAGTAATCTTTTGCCTTCAGCTTCTTCAAAACACCACTTGCTTTGGACTGACCACTAAGTTGTGATTTCATCTATAAATAATTGACAGGGAAAAAAACTCTGTTCCCAGTCAAAAAAATAAGCAAGTTTTTACACTGAAAAAAATGCAAACCTATCCTGTACTGCTCCCTAATCTATAAATAATTAGATCTCAAGTGCTTTCTAAAGGTCAGTGATATTATCTTTTCCCTCCTGAGAGACAAACCAAGGATGCAGCAGAGCAATGTGGCTTCTCCAGATCCACCCAGTCAGTGGCAGACAAAAACAAAATCAGGTCTCCAGAGGTCTGATGGACTGCTCTACTTGCAGCTTTTGCATACACCAGATGTACCTCAGGTATGTCTGTGGCTTTAGAGAGATTAAAGGAGTCAGCTTTGACTCATGTAACTTTCAGATTAAATGGAGCATGTGAATTAAATGGAATACCTAAAACATTTTGAACACGTAATATGAAGCAGTGATTTTTAACTCTTACAGATGGAAAAAGGGCAGGTGAATTTTTATGCTCACAGTTAGACACAGACTTAGCTGAAGAAATTAAGTTTGTAATTGAACAAGGCACAATGATGCATACTCTTAAATATCTCTTGGAAACATCTGATTTCATTTAAATCAACACTCTTTTCTCCTCCTGGTTTTTGCTTGTTTTGAATATTCAAAAGCTCACCACCTTTCCGGTTCCCTGCACTTACCTTGACCCTCTCAAATCTGACTAGAAATGTCACTGAAAGCATAAGCAGGCTGTGTCCTCAGAGCATTCAGCTTTCAGTCACTGCTTGAATTTAAAACCAGCCTTCTCATTTGCAAATTTTTAATTAGATTAGCACTTTTTTTTTCCTTTGGATGCAGAACTCTTAATGAATTAGCTTGGTTATAGCCCCCTCTATAACTTTAACAATTACATCAGGGTGGTTGGAACTGGATGATCTTTAAGGTTCCAATACTCATCAAGTCCATTTCCATCATGACTATCACATTGTACCTTCTCTCCCCAAAATGCCACCTGAAGTGACACAAGGGGACCTAAAACATTCACCTGTGGCTTGGAGATCTCTGAACTCCTGAGACAGTTTAAAAGAAGCAAGCCCCAGAGCAAATATGGATCATCTAAGGAAAAAAAAGTTCTGAATTCAGCCTCAAAAAATACGACAGAATTCCATCAGAAATCTGTGTATTTCCAGTATTTCATGAAGTTGCAAAAAAAAAAAAAAAACTCCAGCAGGTCATCTGCAGAAAATGTTGTTCTGTTAGAACCAGAATACCAGAATGTGCTGATTGAAACTCATTCTTTTTTTACAAAAAGGAAAATTCAAAATGCAGAACTCAGACTGTTTTTACTATCTCATTTTGAGCTTTCCTTTTTCTCATTTCAAATTCCCTTGTTCCATTTATCTTTAATCCTCTCGTATGCAATGATATGAATTATTCAATTGCAGTGAAAAATAATGTATTCCAAAGTTCATTTGATTATTTCAGCCTTTCCTTGAAATATTTTGAGACTTTGATTTTTCACTATACATCAGAGTGAAATCACTAAATTGCTTGAAAATTTCCCTGTTATTTTTCCAGCTCATGAAATAAAATTATCACTGGGGAAAAAACAAGAATACTCCCTCAACCTGCAAAAAATCAAAGAAACAGTGTAGAAACAAACAATTTAAAAATAAAACCTACATGGTTTTCTAGCATGATGAATACACCAGATTAGGAAGGCATAGCCTTCCCATGAGGTCATGTTCCTTAAGTTAAAATGAAAGCCAATAACATTTTGTGTTCATGTGTGATCTTCAATATCTAATGGCCCTTCATGTCCTGTCAGGTTAGGAGGTTCACCCCAAACCCACTGCCTGATAAAATACTGTGAGGAGCTCTACTATAGGGTTTGACCTCACATAGCTCAAGGGCAAGATGCCAGTGAAGTCCTGTCACCACCTGAGGTGAAAATTCACCTCATTTCCTTAACAAACCAACCTGGTTTACATCCTTTTTTTTTCCTAGAGCTGTGTAAGAATGTCAGGACCTGACCTACTCTGAACCTGCTCGCTGAGGGACAGAGTGCCATTTTTTCTTACTGCAACTTTCATCTCTGAGATGAGGAAACAACCACTAGGGATGTCAGTTTTATGGCATGTCCTGGAATGATTTGAGACAGGAAGCTCCTCTTCTGAGATGAAAAGGCAGTTTTCTACTGAGTCTCCAAAGCCAGCTACAGGAAAAGGGTTATTAGCACAATAAAAATCATGAATGGTTCACAATCATATTCCAAAGTCAGAAACAGCATCCAGATTTATGAGCTATAAATGTTCTTGGACTCAAAGGAAACTCAGCATCCTTTGACTCTGTCCCTATCACTCTACCTTTTCTTCTGGGAAAATATGTAGTAGAAATAAAATGCATAAATAGAGTTGCCCTTTCTTTTTGTGTAGGGTTTGCAGATAGGTATCTACATCATACACAAATGTCATCTTTAATTATTAGTATCAGCCAGTACAACTGCCACCATATTCTGGCAATTTCTCACACCCCAAAGTCCATCCATTCACCCAAAAGTTCTTGACAGAAACACCCAGCTTGTGCTAAGAAAATTGGAATAGGCAGGCTCACTCCTCTAGAAGTTTAGCTCAAGCTGATTTAGGGCCACCTGGATATCCTGTCAGACCCCTCGCTGATGAGAGCTGCCAAATTAAGCTCTTCCCTCCAATTGTCACGAGTGCCTTTTTTCATCTGCAGCCTTGATTGCCCCCTTAAAGTACACCAGGGAAGTACTTGCCATGCACATCAAGCAGGAAGATGGAAGAGTGCAAAACACAGATCCAGGGCGATTATCCAAAAATCAGACTGCTGAGAAATGAAGCCTAATATCAGTTAAAGTGTCACTAAAACAGAGTTATGAGTATAGTCAGGTAAAATACTTGATAATTGCTTATAATTTTCAGTGTTTGGAAAACAATTTCCTGGCCAGATGTTTTCACAATGTATTAGATGTTTCACTCCCTGTCAAGTGCCTTACATTTTCCCTAGTTTATGATTCAAGGTGTTAATCATATTCAGCCTTTCAAGATGATTACCTGGTAACATTAACATACAAATGTACAGTGATTATCTCTGCTTTTCAGAATTCTTTGCATTTTGCACAAGGAAAACAAATAATAAAAGAAATAAATCAGTCTCCTTCAACTCGTATGATGCCTATTACAAAATGAAATTACTATGAATTCAGAATCTATGAAAATCAGGTATTAATCAACTTCAAAGTACAGAAAACTTTCACCTAAGCTTGAAAGTAGCAACACAGAGTTAGTGTCTTTCAATAGGCTGGAGCTGACAGGAATTACTGTCTCATAAAGCAAACACATTCCTTACCTCCAGGAATCACACAGTGCTTTCGGACTCACCAAGTGCTGAGTATCTGCAGCCATTTCTGAGGCATATACACCAATTTGCAGCATACAATCATACAAAATTAGGACACTATTTCAGAGTGTAGAGGAAAACACTATCAAACCTCCAGGCTTCTATCATGAAACAATAATAATTATGTAGTAAAATCGGGTCATGTTCAATCAACCACCTGAATCTAAAAAATCCAGAGGTTATTTACACAGGAATTTCATAAAGGCAGTATGATGGGAATACATCTCCAGTTTCCTCTGATTTCACATGAAGGATCTAAATTTCCTCCTAGTGGATTAATACAGTCATTTTTCTATGTCTGAATTCATTATGTCCTGCTGCTTTAAGGACACAGGAATCATCACAACAACAGTTCTGTGTAGAGTCATTGCTAGACACGTTTATGCAAGACTTGCATTTTGAACCCTCGTCTTGTTAGATTTCTTAATGAGTTCATCAAATAAACTTTAAACATCCATAGCACGTTGTCCTGTAACTATCAGATATCCAAATGGCTCATGACAGGTATTCAGGGGGAGAGAGCACAAGTCTCCTTCACTCCCAGCAGGAATCAGTGGTGAATACAAGGGACCACAGCCTCGGCAGGAACACAAGATCTAGATTTCCACACCCCCCCCACTAACCTGGCCTAATGCCTTGGCTAATTCCTGGTGCTCTGCTCTGCCCATTGCTCCTGCTTCTGTTTTTCTGTCGGGCCTTTCATGTTACAGCATCAGGGCTGGGTGATTTAAAATAAAATAAATCCGATTAATCTTTCAATCACTTCAGTTCATTTTTATTTCATTATCCTTTGCTCTCATAGCTGATACTCCCCCGGTCCTTTTGACCCCTCCACAGTTCTGCTACTGAAAGATTATTTTCAAAGAATATGGGAGAAAAAGCCATAGGGAAACATCAAGGCATCCACATTTCCCTTTGTTTTTCTTCACTAAACTCATATATATTTGTAATGCAGACCAACAAACAGCTTCTCTTATCAGGCAGGAGCCAGGATCACCTATTACAGAGTTTTTCAGTATTATCAAAACACCTGGATTCAAAAACAGAACTGATAAATCATCAAAAGCAGCAAATGAAGGGAAATGTTTCTCTAGGTTCATAAGAAAAAATATAAATGGGAAAGTCTGTATCAAATCCATTATAAATGAGTTGCAGCATTTTGCCAATAATTTATTAGTCCTGATTTCACTACGATGACAGTGCATCTACTCCTGCTCATTTCTAGATCTATTAGACAGTTTGCTTCTTCACACTGAATGGTATCTTTCTTTGCAAGCAGTGCCAACTGCACTGCCAAGCCAGACTTCGTGCTCCAATGGCACTGATGACTCCAGGACTTTTGGGGTGAGGTGCCAACAGCATCTTCTACGAGTTCCAGAAAACCAAACCTGTGCCTAAATCACTCTCCTATTCTCAGGTGCCAGGCTGATTCTCAGAAGTTAAGGCAAATTCCTGGTACTTTTGGCCATTTGCTAGTAATTTGCATGAAAACAGGATGTCACTTTAAATTTTGCACCTCACAGCCTCATTAAACATAGGATATGCTACTGAAAGAAATCCCATAAAGACAGTAAGAGCCAAAAGAATGAATCCTGCATTTTATTCGAGCCACAGGCAAAAGGATTACAAACTTCATGATGTGAAATGATGTCTGCACAGAGTAGGAATGACAATTAAGAGCTGGGTAAGGGATTTATATCCAACAGGCACAGTGATGACTGTCTAATGTCTTCAAGCCTACATTCTTAATACATTCTGCATTTAATATTAATTTTACTTTTCTCTACATCAATTCCATAATTTAGCTACATACATTTGATTTTATTTTTCTTCGGTTTTTTAAAGTCTAGCTAAAAAATAAAACCTGTGCAGAAATTACACCAAGCTTTGCCCACAGTGACTCACCAAAATCCCTCAACCATTTAAGAAAACCTGCTCAAAAGCTTATCAGTGCACAGCATGTTTTTTCCTTGACATATGGTCTTTTAAACTTTCTCTGGTGCACACCAGCGTGGTCTACTGAGTTATTGCCTTCAGAGCTGCATTCTCAATGAAGGAGACCAACTTTTGCTTGGCTATAAGGCAAGGGGGAAAAAAAGCACACATAAGCCCCCATCACTACCTTTCCTGAACCTTGTTTACTCTTCCTATGAGAGTTCCTAGAGGTAAATTAGTATCTGAGGAAAAGACTGAAAGAATTTTTCATAAAGGCTCCTCAAAAGAAGAACCACTGGCCCAGCATGTATTCACTCATTCATTCTCCACCTCGTATGCTGAATTATCTTCTATTCCATATGACTTTTCTTTAGTTCTAAGAGCGGTACCATGTAATAAAATTGGAGGCAAACAACCTTTAACTAGCTCCATTTTAAAGGAATGATTATTTCAGCACAGAATTTTACTTGGAATTTCAAGCACATTAATCTATATTTACACACAATGTTTTTCTGTTAAAACTCAACTGATTATTTAGAAACAATGAAGCAAAGTGAGTGTTATTTCTGGAAAATTAGCCATCTTTCAACACCAGCTAAGAGAAAGTCCCAACAAGTGTAACCATTTGAGGAGTAATTAATGCACTTGATGTCTATTTTTATTGCAGGACTACATGATTAATGAGCTGTCATATTCTTAAGGCATTCCCTGGCATGTTTCTGTAAGCTTGTTCAGATAATAAGCCTTAAGAGATGAATGAAGTCTGTCCTGCCAGATCTGCTGGGATGATTTCCTTGTACGATAACTGGGGAACACGAAGTATCTCAGCTACTCCTAAAAAAAAAATCTGTCTGCTCATTAATCAAATCCTGTCTCACATTGTGTGAGTGCTGTGACAAAGAAGAGAAGCACATGACAATAAGGCACACAGAGGATCAAACAATCTGGATCCTTCAGTTGTGTGGACTTCCCTGGGTGAAGGAAAGGTGTACACAGGATGATGTCAGCCCTGAGGGAACTGGTCCACAGGGCACAGTGTGCAGTGACCATCACACCACAGATAAACTCAGAGAAAGCAAACAAAACCTGCCTTAATCTCATCAACCATTTCCCAGGATGTCTGGGAGCAGGACTCTGTCAGGACACACACAGCCCTCCAATCCTTGTCCTGTCCTGTGGACTTACCTCAGAAAGAGTAGGTGCAGACAGGACATGGTGGCATCACTGCTCAAGGACTTCCTGACAAGTAAAGTTTTCCTCTGTGAAGCAGGATCAGGGTGATCCACTGGTTACTCTTGGCAGATCCTTCTGTAGAGACAAAGTCAAGAGGTCACTAAAAAGTGTTTTTAAAATAGAGGTATTCTACAGAGAACACAGTGTACTTTGAAAGCCTCTTTGCCTTTGTGGGTGGTGGTGTATTTTGGGGTTTTTTTTGTTTGTGTTTCCTCAAAAAAATAACCTAAACTATGACTTCCCTGACTCTGAGATATTGCATCTAAAGCCACAGGCACAGAAAGCACCGCCCACTATCTTAAGTTATTTGGCAAATTCCTGAAATGCACCTGCTGATATATTAGGAAATTATTTGGATGGCTTTAAACAAGAGTGGAACTAGGCACACTGAGAACTAAAAATTGTGCCCTGATGGTCCCTCTGTATCTACTGACTGAAGTAGAAACAGTGCAGCAGAGAAGTCATCCCAGCATCTATAATAATAGCTCTGGGTTATTCATCACTAACACCAGCAACAAATGCAAAATTACCAATTAGAAGTGAAGCCCTATCACCTCCTGGGTTTCTTTTCTGTACTGTCATAAGCAGAGCCTCATACTGTCTGAACAAAAAGGATAGCTTGCAATACAAGCTGTAAAATTTCACATCACTGTCACATCGAATGAATTTAGAGAGAAGCATCTCTGGACTGCAGTGTATTGCGAGAAAGTTGCCAGGAAACAAAGTATTCCTCCTTCCTTATGTTTCTCTAACCTGGTTTTCCTTTCCCTGTTCCTATTCATCAGATGCAATGGCTTGTCCATCTTATTTTGTACTACAGTATTTTGACAGACTAGAGGTTTTTGATAGTCAGAGGCTAACTAGGTTTACTAGTTTTCAATTGCAAAAGAAAATAAATCCCAGAACACCCAACATTTTTTATAACTTGCCTCTTTTTGTTCTATTTCTTCTATTTGCCAAGCATAAAGCAAAGACCGAAACTAGATTAAGATAATTTTCAGTGTGTTCCAGCAAAGCAACAGAAAGTCATGATGCTTTCTCTGACTTCCTAAATACCTAGAAGACAGGATTTGGTTTTTATGATTTGTTGTTGATGTTGTTTAGGGTTTTTTAAAATCCAGAATTAAAATCTGAAGGATTCATTTGAACAAAGAGGTTTTCAAAACAGAAACAGTTATTGTAAGGTTAGCTGCAGAGAATCCTGGTAAAGATCAGGGAAACTGGATGCAATGATTACAGCTCATCTCTTTACTGCAATCTAGGCCAGAAGAGAAAAATGGAATCTTCTAATTAGACTGCTATTTTTGCAACACAACTATCCTATATTGATGCTTATTAAACAGCAAAGTCTGTCCACACCAACTGAACGAAATAAATTTCCAATAACTGAGGAAATAAATAGAGGACAGGGGAAATCTCTTCCTATTCATTTTTCAGCTAATTGGAGGGGATAAGCTTTACTAGAAACATTTCTGCAGTAACAGGTATGGCTTAGTACATAATTTATTATGATGCAAGGGAATGCATATCTAAGTTTACAACAAGAATTAAGTCCAATATTATCGGATAATTAATGTGACATTGACAAAGCAGGCTGCTGTATGCATGTCTGCATGCATTACTTAGCAAGCTTGAGATATATTTGTCCTTTCCCAATAACCAGCTGTGCAATAAATCACAGAAGCATTTCTGTATAATTCTGCAAACTAGAACTTAAGGACTGACAGCACTAAATCAGGTAATTTCTAGCTCCCAGGATCCATGCAGTTTTTTCTGAACTGGTCATGGCCCCTGCTGGAGTGTAACCATGGTAGGCACCTAGGCCTAAGCACGGCAAAACATGGCACAGTATGGGCTACCACAGAGACAATTCCCTCTATCCAGCCCAAACCAGTACAACCACACAAACACATCAAGGCAACACCTATCAAACAAGGTGGTTTCAGTTCTGAAACCTGAGTAGCAAAGACCTCCCAGAACAAGAGAGACAGGCTCAAGAAAATCAATCTCTTCTTTATTCAAATGACAGACTTTGGGAGATTTTTAAAATTTTTTTTGTGGGGGAAGAAATAATTCTCTGTAGTCTGAAAAACAAAACATGAAAACAAATACATAGAAACATTGATTTCTTTCTGGAATTTACAGATGACTTTTCAGTAGGCTGCCTTTCAGCATCAAATTCTTCATCAGACTGAAAAAGGAGTGAGGTGCCGGTGTCTTAGGAAGTTTTTTAAAATACAAAAATCAACAAAAAACCCCAAAACATTTGCTAGAAAATAAAACAAGCTGCATCATTTCAAGAGGGTAAAATAAGACAAACCTGTCTGGGGTGAATATTATGACAACACTGTTTCTGTCACTCCTGAGAGCAGGGTTAATCAGGACTTGTCACCAGAATCACTTCTCAATCAATACTAATGTGCTACATGCAAGACAGACCATTAGGAGGAGAATAAACAAATGCTGGAGAATATCAGAGAGCTCCCGTGTCAAGCTGCCTGGAAGGCCCATGCCTTGTTTTGCTTTGGGCAAGATCACGTGAAGTCTGCTCCTAAGAAAGCAGAAGTTCGAGCGCGCTCAGGTTCAGCTCTGCCGTACGCAAACACGCGCTCCGCAGAAGGTAAAGCTGAGTTTATCACACGCTGTACCTCCTTGAACCGCCCCAGAAAAACCACCGACACCACAGGGTTTGTTTCTGGGGCCATGTGCCCGAGCACAGGAAGCACAGGAAGCCCAGGGCCCGGGGCCAAGCAGGAAGCGGTGCCTCGCAGCACGGGCAGAGCGGCGCGGCTCGGCTCGGCAGAGCCCCCGCACCGCGGGTAATTAAGGAGCCGGCAGTAATTGGAAATAGCCCCGCTTCTCCCCCGGTAAGTACCCTGCATTGCTGCCTGATGTGTCGTAGCTGCTGACAGATGACAGAATAATTTGTCTTTTATTCAACTCCGGCGCTGAATTATTGGAAGTTGGAGTTGCTGTGTCCTAGAGGGAGACATCGTGCCGGAGTTTCATTTGCTGTTATTGAAGGCAAGAGGTTTATAAAAGTTAATGAAATACAGCCGGCAAAGAGACTGCAGAGGGTCTCAGTCTCAGCAGCAGCAGCACGCAGATGCCTCTTGCTATTACACGGGGCAGCAAAAAGGCACCAGCCTTTCGAGCTGTGATGCCCCAGAAAATATTTAACATTTTCACTGGAACTGCTATTTTTCTATCATTTGACTGCTAGAGCTGTTAAATTTCCTGTCGTTCCTTTAATATTTTAAGTCACACACAGCAATCTCACAGAACAGACGCTGCAATGAAGAAAACAGCCCAGTGCTATGAAAGGTTTTCATGCCTTAAGAGACTGCCTCAGCCAGTCCACGACTGGAATTAGCACACTTCAAAATCTGTAATTAAAGATGTGTCCTGCACCAGCCAGTTTTTAGGGAGATGGTCTTTACCTAATGAACAAGTCACATGTGGACTCTGACTACAAAAAGTGCAAATAAGTTCCAAAAAACTTTCTGACAGTTACAAATGTAATCCTATATGAGGCACAGAAACTCATAATAATCCTAGGGTAAGATGAAAAGCACTTTGACAGAAAAAAAAAATTAACATTACTTTAGAGCCATCACCAAAGGACTTAACACCTGTTTACATGGCTTGGTTGTGTGGGCTTAAAATAAATCTCACTAATACTTTGGGGAAAATCATGATGCTATTTGCTTCCTGGGATATAAAAAGAGATTAAAATGTCAGGAAAAGCATCAAGTTTTCTAAGATGTACTATTTACTGATAATGGCTAAATAACTTTCTTTCATTACAAAGGAAAATGATTCTGTAGCAAAATATCCATGGATATCCAGTCTGATGAACTCTATCTTCACAGCAGCAATGCTTTTCCACTAGAATAACTTGAGGAAAAGAACTGCTCACACTTTTCTCTTTTAGGTGAAACAAAGGCAAAAAGATTGACCTTGAGTGTCACTTTTATTACAGCAGCTCCTTCAGCTTTGTCATAAAGCTCCAGGGTTAGCAGTGCTCTGGAACCCAATTATACTGCACATGACCACCAGCACCATTCTGGCTGCTGAACCACTTTCTGAGCTGGGCAGAGCAATGTCAGCTGGGCTCCAGGAGAGTTTCTCAGTGCCTTGCCTACAAAGACTCAAAGCCTGTCTCCATAACACCAAAGCTGTTGCCTGCACCTCTGAGCAGTGGCTCGAGGACCAGCCTCTCCTAAAGTGCACAACACTGAAATATTGCTTTTCTTCACCTGAACTCTCTCTCCAAAATCTTCACACTCTGCCTCTTCTGGAAGTACCACAGCAGAGCTGCTGCTGGAACACCACCTAACCCCCTTTCCATCCCCTGCAGCTGATTTTCTAGGGAAGCTGAATGTTGCAGTAATTCTTGTTCTGCTTTTGATTGTCTCAGTGAGAGAGGCAAATGAATAAAGAGAAAAACAGAGTGAAAATACAGGGACAGGGGTATAGGAGGCCAAAGGGGACAAGAGAAGAATAACTGCTCAAAAACACTAAGAGAGGTGAGAGGAGGAGAAGGAAGTGGCTGAGCAGCACTGCAGGTAAAGCTTTCCTGTTGCTGTTGATTCCTGCTATGAGCAAAGCTTCTCTCCAGTTAAAAAATGAGCTTTTGCAAACTGCTACCCACATAACCCCTTGAACTTCTCATTCATCCCTGGGTGAGCTCTTAATTCTACTGCAGCTGAGTACTGCTGGAAGCACCCTCCAGTCAAAACTCCTTATTCATATACGTATATAAAAACAGTCCCATACTTTCAAATATATTTACAGGTCCCTTCAGGGTTTTTTTTAGCATTAACGGCAGTGAGATATCAAGCATTATGGGTTTTAACTTGGAGGCTTCTGTATGTCTGAGTATTAGACACTCTTACCTTTAAATAATTGGAGGCTGTTCCTCACCTGATAACATTAGGCCTTAAGCCAGGATGAAAATTTTCCCTGCAGAGAAGTTCTGAGGAAAACAAGCTCTGTATAACTTACAAGACTTGCAGAAAGTTAACAGTATATTCAGAGCAGAGCAAAGTGAAAATTTTTCTACTGAAAATTGATGGAGGAACAAATAAAACTTGAAGAATAACTCTGATGTTCTATCAACTATGTTCTTTCATAATTACACTGTACTGAGGATTCATTTAGTACTTACTGTGCTCTGTGGAAATGCAATCCTATTCCCTCCAAGTAAAACAGATTTTTTTTCCCTAAGAATAAGCAGGATTGCACCCTTGCAATCACATCCCTAAGAGTTACCTATGTCCATTAAGCACTCTTGTTAGAAGTAGTTGTATCAGTTCCTCATTTCATAAAAGACTAAATGCTACATAAATCCCTGGAAACTGAACATTTTAATACTCTTTATACTCCATTTTCACTACACAGAAGAATGCTGCATGTGTGTTTGCCCAAAGTGTTCTGCCTGAAGATGCTCACTAGTTCTGCACTGGTGGAGAAACATGCTCAGGTTTCTGAAAAAAATGTTTCCCCTCAGAGTTTAAAGCATTTTCTTCTTCATTCCTGTTCATTCTTTGATATACCATCTCTACAAACTGCCTGTTTTTATGCTGCTCTCTAATCTTGTTCAAGCACTTGAACAAGGTGATCTGGGGGGAAGTTTAGGGGGATTTTTTTGTTTCTTTCTTTGATCAGTTTGTGGCATTTTTTTAGAAAATCTGTTTAGTTGGTTGGGGGGGTTTGTTGAGTTTTTCTTTGTTGATTTGGTTTTCCTTCTACTATCCTCAGTTTGGATTATTTATTCCAAATTATCTAGGTTCTCTTTTCTCACATTTCCCCCTTTTTTCCTATCCATGGAACCAGACTGTCTTCACATTTTCCAAATGCCACAATAGAAGCTCTGAAATCATAGGAGGCTCCAATGGAAGCTTTTGTACAATTGTACAGAATTTTGTTTGCCCTGAAGAATACTTTGTTAAAAATTCTGAAGGTTAGAACATGCTCAAAGCTGATGTGATGTTCAATTTTTTTTTTCTGCTAAGCCAAGCACAAAAACATTGAAATGCTTTTCAGATTATTGAGAAAATTGATAGTCTTCAACAAGCAAGACTCACCTTTCAGAACCTCACCATGAAAAAAGCTCTACAGGATTCCTACCCCTTTAGCTTTATTTCAAAAGTAGGAAAAACAAGTTTCTACAGCAGAAACACAGAACACAGCTTTCCTGTTCTTCCAAAAATGACATAGGAAAATATGATATGCACACACATTTGAATATATGTCATCAACCAGACACTACACACTGAACCAACAGCAGCTTCTCAGCCATGCACAAGGGATAAAGTTTATCCTGTGTTCCTCATTTAATCTCATTCCAAACACTATGCTGATGGGTAACTGTGGACATCAATAGGAAAACCAAAAGAAACCTCACAGGAAAGACAGCAAAATAGGCAATAAAAAATAATAATAATTTGTTTTAAAGTTTTTATTTAATGGCCCCATCCTTCAGGACTGCCAAGCAGTTTGTCCATTTCCACCTCTGCCCTGCACCTGAAGGAGCTGTTTAAGGGGAATGCTTGGTGTGCCACCCCTGTACACAAGGATGGGAGTGCAAGGTTCCAGCTGGAGCACTCCCTGCTCCCTGTGGCTAATACTGACTGACACTTCTCAGTGCTTGCTGTTGATGATAGTTCTGCAAAAGCTGAACTGGTTGGAGTGTAATAGTCCGTGCTCGACAAGTGCCTCAGGCCAGTATTTCAGCTGGAAGTTCCTGCTAGAACAGCCTGTCATTTTCAAGAAACATTATATTTTTCTCTTCACCTTCTTTGCCTTTCTCCCCACCCTGGAAGACTTTGTTTCATACATACTGAAATATAGCTATTTTTATTCAGCTATCATCAGATTTCCATACACATGCTCAAGGCACTGGAGTTTGATGGAGTGTGCTGAAGGTCATCCAGCTATACATTCAGCTAGTTTTTTCATGTCAATAAGCATTCACCTATATACTGAAAAGCCAAGTGATTTTTTTTTTGTTTGATTAGAAGTTTTATGCCTACTGTCACTGATTTCCCAAAGAGCTAAGCTTTTTAAAAATACTCACATGCACTGAACATCCAACATCTTGAGGTTAATCAACATTATCTGCACTTGATTCTCCTAGGAAATGAGGGAGGGTCTTCTAGAACAAACTGCTGCATGATGAACAGAATCCAGCAGTGGCACAGGTAAAATATTAGTTCCTACCCAGATATGTGTCAGTGTTCCAGTTGAACATCTGTGTGACTTGATGAGTCCTGGAAAAACTCATCTGTGTCCGCAGCCCGTGTAACGCTGCCGAGCAATGGGTGCTCACAGCTCTCTGTTCCTCTTTTCTCACATTTCTTTCTTCTCTCTCCCTGTCCCTGCCCTCACACCTCTGCTCCTTTCACCCTCCCACGCTGCCTTCAAGTGCAGGAACAGCCATGCCTGATAACTCTGCACTAGGAACAGGGTGACTCCATACAGCCTCAGTGTCTCTCTGCCCATCTTTGCAAGATGGAGGAACTTCGGGGTCCCTGAAGGTAAAGAAGTTGATTAATTAAGTCAGAAATCAAACAGCCAGCAACACTGTTTTCTTGTTGGACTGCTGTTCAGGCTGTGTACAAGTTCCCTCACTACACTGGGCTTTGATTCTTCTGCACCTCCTGTCTGAAGCAGACACTGGCCTTGTGAAAGAAGGCTTTTTCTGCAGTCCACACATGCATTAATTATAAGAAAGATCTCTGATTTTCATTATGTTTCCTCAGAGCAACTGAATGAAGAGTACCTGAAGAATTTAATTAAAACATTGACACAAGGGAAAAAAACAACTGACATTTCACATTCAACCAAAAAATGTGCTATATTTCTCTTTTGTGGCATGCAAAGAGAGATCACAGAACAGTTTGGGTTGGAGGGGACCTTAAAGACCATCTAGTCCACCCCTCTACCATGGCCAGGGACACCTTCCACTAGACCAGGCTGCTGCAAGCTCCATCCAGCCTGGCCTCAAACACTTCCAGGGATGGGGCAGCCACAGCTTCTCAGAGCAAAACACTGGAGGACACTGACAGAACTGCAAAGTAGTGCACACACATTTGCAGAAAAGTCATGAAGAAAACTCTCCCCCTTTAAACTTTCCATTAAGTGCTACACCTACTTTAATTGAAAGCAAGTCTTCCACACTATAATGGACATTAAATTTTCAGCTACTGCAGCTTTTAGACTCCTTGTCACAGGAGAGAACTCTCATGACAGACATTCTCTGTGGCCTTGCATGCATTTATTTTTTACATTCAGCCATTGACAAACACCATTGTAAGACTTTCTGAAGTGGATGTCCCTGCACAATAGAAACCATTGTCATTCTGGCAATTAGGAAAAGTCTTTAGCTTCAGCCGTGTTTAAGATGGGAAATACTCAAAATTACGTGACACGCCTTTCTCTGTTATGGGTATTGTTTAGGGAATGTGGTCAAAGAGCTGTCAGTTCCCATCCGTGGAGTATTTCTGCTGCAGTCGGCTTGGACCATGTCCTTTCACCAGGAGAGAGAAAGGAAAGGGGCAGAAGCAGACCCCAGTTTCTTCTAGGAGCTTTCCCAGGCAGGGATTTGGAGCATTTTACCACCGCCCCTGACCGGTTGGGTTCAGTCGATACTTTGTATTGTGGCTCTCAAAACTGTATCCAAAAGGGAGAAATGTGCTTTCTTCAGATAAAGATTGATTTTGCTACGTCAAACCCGAGGCCTTGTCCCCGCCGTGCACAGATCTGAGACAGCACAAAGTGAGGTTTGCAACACCATCTGACCACGGGGAAGCCAAGCTCCTTTCAGAGACCCTCAGATTTGGGAGGCTGTGAGCCCGAGCAGCCAAAATCTTAAAGGATCCTCCCCAACACCTTTTGAACTGATTTACAAGTCTGACTTGAAAAGCCCCCAACATGCATTTACAAAGCCAGTAATAAGCCTTTATGGGATGTGAAATGGCACTACAAAACTCAGGGCCCAAACATTTCAAGGCCCCAAGACAGGTTGGCATGAAAGCAAATTTCTTGTCTAAAAAAACTTTAAAGGCTTTCAAAGCTGGCGGTAAATTTTTGCATTCATTCCTTTCCCCCACCTTACACACTCCAGCGACTCAGCCCCCTTCTCACTTTAATTACTGTATCAACAACTTGTTTCAGAAAGAAAAACAGTTTCACGGCCATCACACAAACTACTACCTCTTCCTGCAGCCAAGTTTTGTCTATGCTTACACCTTTCATTTCATTTACTCCTCATTTTCTGTAGTTACAGCATCGGACTCAATCTTTATCCCTTTTGCTTGAGACAACACTAAAATTAAGGCATTTCTAAGCAGATGTTTGCCAGTTTACAAAAAACACAGAACCTCCCAAAGAAGTTACAAGTATTTGCCTCTGTTAGAGATAGTTCTGTACTATCTCTAGTAAGGACTACGCCAAAATATAACTCAGTTAAGATACATGCAATTTGGTAGGTTTGTGCTGAAAAAATAAGCGGGGGTTTTATACAGAATAACCTTGAAGTCAGCTGAAAAGGTAACTAAGCCCAAAGCTGGTTCAGAATTACCTATAAGAGTGTTAAGAGTCTAAAAGCAATATAGCTAAAATGTCATGTTTATTTTGGTTTTTAGTTTAGGAACTAAAGGCTCTCTAAGAAAAGATATCTGCAAGTTTACCTGATAAGAGCTGCGACAATGGTAATAAAGAAGCCAGGGTAAAGAAATTCTTAATTAGCCCCATGCCCTCACAGCTGGAAAGGGCAGCCTGAGTGAATACCTAGGACTGCTTTTAGGTCCACCTGAAACACCTGGTTGGCACTTGAAGGTATTTCATCTCCTGCCTTCACAGCAGCCCAAGCATTTCAGTATTGAAGATGCCAGATTTGGACATATATACCAGAATTTACATAGTACTACACACTTCAAATAAATCAAGACATAAAAAATGCTGTCACTGCTTTCAAATATGCTTAGCACATACAGTGACACACAACACATGTACTTCAGGGAGCACAGATATTTTGGAAGAGAGGTCAGGCTGCCCCATGGCTGGAAGACACACCAGTGCCTGTGTTAACTGGGACCTGGAAGGAGAACCAACCAGGCTGTTCAACCATGTGAATTAATGGCATCCTCTCAATAGATTTTTACATCTCATACACACATAGCCACATTTCTGACAGCCATTCTGCTATTAAGACATGTTAAAATAGGAAAGGGGGAACCAAAATTTCAGCACGAAGCCTAAAAACCCACTTTAACCCCCAAGGAAGGAAGCAGCACCACATGAGCACAGACAGCCACAGGAGACCCTGAGGTCTGTCCCCACTGCCCCGGCAGCCCTGAGAGCCTCTGCACGGAGGTACCACAAGGCTGCACCCGCTGGAGCCCNCAGGCGCGCGCGTGCGGGAACCGCCGCTCCCCCTCAGGCGCCCCCGGCCCGGGGACTCGCCCTCAGCCGCTCCCGCCCCGCTCCCGGCCCGGCCTTCCCGCCTCTCCTCGCCTCTGGTGTACAGGTAGGCGAACCAGTGAGAGAGATGTGGAAAGGAGAGCGATGAAAGACCAGAGGCAGCAGCGGTGAGCGGAGGTGAAGGCGCGGGAACTGCGTCCCTGAGACCTCGCTGTCGGCGGTAGCCAAACTGCCCCTGTGCCTCGTGTGGCGCTGCGCAACCCCGGCCAGCTGCTTGTTCAGGTTATTTTCCAATTGTGCTGTCTCTGTGACTTTTCTGGCCTGGTGGGCAGGCTACCCCTAGGTCTTTGACAAGCTCTTAATTGTAGATCACAGGCAATATCACCAAACTGTTTTGTTAAANGCACATACAGTGACACACAACACATGTACTTCAGGGAGCACAGATATTTTGGAAGAGAGGTCAGGCTGCCCCATGGCTGGAAGACACACCAGTGCCTGTGTTAACTGGGACCTGGAAGGAGAACCAACCAGGCTGTTCAACCATGTGAATTAATGGCATCCTCTCAATAGATTTTTACATCTCATACACACATAGCCACATTTCTGACAGCCATTCTGCTATTAAGACATGTTAAAATAGGAAAGGGGGAACCAAAATTTCAGCACGAAGCCTAAAAACCCACTTTAACCCCCAAGGAAGGAAGCAGCACCACATGAGCACAGACAGCCACAGGAGACCCTGAGGTCTGTCCCCACTGCCCCGGCAGCCCTGAGAGCCTCTGCACGGAGGTACCACAAGGCTGCACCCGCTGGAGCCCACTGGAGAGACTCGAGAGGCCTCAGCACTGAGCCATCACGGCCACCCCACGACAACTCTCCTTCCCTGAATGCCGACAAAACCAGGCTAATCAAGCATCCGTACCTTCAATGCTGCAAAAATCCCCTCCATCCTTGTCTCTTTTCTGATCAGCTTCCCTTTCCCGGTGCGGGGGACCCCCGTCCCTCGACGGTGCCGGCACCGAGGGGCTCCGCCTCACGCTCGATCCCACCACCCTCTCACCTCGCCCCGCCCTGATTGAAAGGCCAGAGCTCGCTAAAATCTGGCGAAGCGAAGTGGGGTATTTCAATACTTGCTTGCCCCAAGCCGCCTTGCGTCCATCTCTTACCTTGGAGGCTCTTACAAGTAAATAATACGAATTTACACAGCTCCTCCCTCTCGCCGCC
>VZRX01021252.1:194966-279133 GCA_013398075.1 Notiomystis cincta
AGAGGCAGCAGCGGTGAGCGGAGGTGAAGGCGCGGGAACTGCGTCCCTGAGACCTCGCTGTCGGCGGTAGCCAAACTGCCCCTGTGCCTCGTGTGGCGCTGCGCAACCCCGGCCAGCTGCTTGTTCAGGTTATTTTCCAATTGTGCTGTCTCTGTGACTTTTCTGGCCTGGTGGGCAGGCTACCCCTAGGTCTTTGACAAGCTCTTAATTGTAGATCACAGGCAATATCACCAAACTGTTTTGTTAAATCCCAGCTAGATATTTAAAATATTTCCTAGATTCTTATACCATGTGGTCATTAGTAATAACAATGTTCTCAGTCTTACTACCTGTAACCTCACCCATATAACCTGGAAGTATGAGTAGTCTCTAATTAAAGTCTGGTTGCATAAGAATTGATAACTCACTCAAAAATCCAGAAAGTCTCCGTGCAGCAAAAGGTCTCATAGCTTTAGCAGAGAAAGTTTGGGGAATACAGAAGGGTTTTGCACCAGTACTAAACTTGGTACATTTTGTACTCTGTGTTTTGCAGCGCTTTGCACATTGAGGAAGAGCAAAATTATTACCCGCTTCCATCTTGGAAATCAGTAGTGGAAAAGCTAAACAGGATTAAATAGGCCAAAATAAACCTGAGAGAAACGTGTTATGTGAAGATTAGAAAAATTAGGCCCAGTTTTGAAGGAAAGCTTTACCAAACCTTCAATCGATGCTTTTCATGGCAATTACCAGCATAGTTTTTGTGAACATTTTGAAGATTAGCTTCCCTCAAAAGGCCCATCCCATTTCTTTGGCGATAAAGCTGATGGGATTAAGAATAAATCCATTACTGTGAATAATGCATCATATGATGAGTTATATTGGTTGAGTCTGAGTAACCTCTCTGTCAGAGGTAAATTTAGCGCAGGAAACACTGCCTACCCACTTTGCAGAATCCAGTTCAGTCACATTAAGCTTAATGTGTTACAGCAGAAGACATCAGGCATGGCTTTTCCAGCAAAACACTGTACAGGAGATTGCAGGTTATGAATGTTTCACAGAAGTCAAGTTAATTGTAGCATTAAGAATCAGCTTTTTGTTGGTAGGATGTACCACAGTCAGGCTTCAGCCTGTGCTGCCCTGGGTGTTCAGACGTGCAAGGAAACACTCCATTAGTCAGCTCCCAGTAGGCCTCTGCCTTTTCCCTGTGTTAGAGAATTTTTAACAGCCTATTTCTAAGCATAGCTTTCTCCCAGCCTTCAGAGCAATCTGAATTTGCAAGCAAAGCAGGAGTTTAGGGGTTAACAACAATTGGAGGAAAGAGTTCACCCATTGTAGTTGTTAAATGTGGATTTGTTTCACTTTAATCACCCTTTAATGTTGAAACGTTATTTGTGTGCCTCTATATAATTTTTAATATATAGCTCTATACTTAATGCATGTATTTAAAAGTGTATAAAGTATATGCATTTATAATTCATAATATATAATGATATAATCAAGTTTTAGCTTCTGAAACGAGCAGTTCATTTACATTTTTACCAGGTACCTAACAGAAATTTGGAAATGCTATAGATTAGCCTGATCTACTTTGACTCAGATTATTTATGGAATGAGTAGATGGCAGTGTGTATCCCCTGTGATGTGAAGTGCAAGGAAGGCTCTAGCACACCTCAAAGGGATTTTGTTTAATTCATGCAAGTCCATGGGTCTCAGGAATGGGTTTAAGGCTTTCTTCATCTAATTTTATGTATCTACTTCCCTTTTTATTGTGTTACTGTGCTCAAGGGGCCACAGCCCAGGGAAAAGTGGTTCTGTTCTGTTCATGGCATTTCAGGCTTAAGGCCAAATGGAGCTACACAGGTGTAAATAAAGAGCAGATTCGTCTCCCAACGTCCCCTGTGCATGACCTGAAGCTTAACTCATAAGAGAAATAAAAAAGTGGACTGAGTTCCTGCCTTATTTAATTCCCCTAATAACTACTCTGTTGTTTAATTACATTTATGTAATTGCAGGACCCAGGAAAAGACTTAAATTTAGTCCATGTGACTGGAGTTTGTGCTTTTAAATTTAGATCACTAACTCGTTAAATATGTCCTGCAGTTGTATGGCCAGGAACTGACTTACTGTTAATCTGTTTGACATTATAATTACTCCTGTCACTGAGTTTACAGCTTCTCCTCTGAACAGGGCACTTCAGAACCATCCCTGCTCAGAGACCTTTCTGCTGAACAGGGCTGTAGTTTAGAAGGTCTGCAGTATTGCTGATATGTGAGCCAGCAATTAAGGTCTGACAATGTGTGTGCTGGTAGCCATTGACTCATCTGCATCTTCAGCAGCACAGGTACACCAAAGTCTGTGTTATCTACACATGGTGGTCCTTTTCCATGGATGGGCTGAGTAGAAAATGCCCGTTTATTTTTCCCAAATGGAAAAAAGGATATCAGGAGAAACAGGCATTTTTAGGTTTTGCCTCACAACTACGTTTGACTTTTCAGTTTCAGAGAACTGATCCTGTTTTTACTGAGAAAAAGAAGTTTAAGAGCAATCATTCTACGCCTCCATGCAACTTATCCTTGTGCCAGGTTCTGGTTCCACTAAAGAAGGAAAATATTCTTGTATTTTAGACTTTGCTCATTAACCAGAATTATGAGATAGCAGACTCTGAACTTGAGCTATAGAGGAAGCAGAAATGGCTTTGACAACACCCACTGCAGCAATTTTGCTCTGTGGGTATTAACTTAGACAACATGAAAAAAAAATGCTTAAAAGTTCAGGGCTGCACTTCTCTTGCCAAAAGAAGTAATTTAACTGTGAGAGTAATTCATCACATTTTCAAAACTGGCTCCTGGTCGGTACAGTGGAAAAACACCATCAGGATGTTCTTTAGCCAAAAGGATGGAGTCTGCTTTTCTAAATGTGAAGTCCTCCAGTCTCTGTTGAGCTGGTACCTGACTGCCTGGCATGAAAGCACGTGAGCTGGTTGTAATGCAAGACATCTTCATCCTCATGCAAATAGTTAATATTTAATTTAGGCATGCCCAGTGAACAAATACATAAGTGTATTAATTCCTTTGCAGTCTCCTGCTGTATACAGCAGCTCTGTGATTTGATTTGAATTGATTTTGCTGCTAACTCTGGTGACCTCCAATAAAAAATTGTTGCGTTCGCCACAAAGTGATTTATGATGGCAGAACTCTCTATTATATAAATACTTTCCAATGCATTAGTCAGAAATCCACTATCTTACTTCATTAAACCAACAAATACAATCAATTCTTATCTGATTTACAGTTTTTATGCATGGAAAAATGATTTTACCTTGATGCCAGATGGAGTTGAAATGTAGATCATGTAATACGAAATGTCTCTGCCTCAGTGTGTAAGTGCCACTAATCAAAATCGGAGCCGCAGCTCGGGACTGAAGCTCTGATCACTCTCTGGCTCGCACGTTACAGGAGTGAAATGCATATGCATGTTTTGATAAACAGTGCTGAGCATTAGCTCTGTGCCTTTCTGTAGCTACACACCCACCTGGTTTTAATCACAATGGGAAATGAAAGGCATGGCTTGAATACGAGCATGGAGCAAACATTAGGAGACAAAGTGTTTGCTGGCAACGCATTAGTTACATGCCTCTCCTCTCAAAACATCCCCCGGTGCTTTAATATCTGTCTTCTGCACGCTGACATTTCTATCTTAAAAATATTATACATAGGAGTCACTTCAGTTGGACTTGAAGTGCAGGTCCAGGACTTGCTCCCTATATGTATGTATGCAGAATAAAGCATTTTCAGAAGTAATGTGTCTTCTGATTTAAAAGAATGGATGTACTACTGAATCTATGGCTCTTTGTTACAACACAGAGTCAATAAAAAGAGCTCTCATCCAACTGCTCTGCAGTCCATCGATAATTCTGCCAGAACCACTAAACCCTACAGTGCCCAGAGAATCCCTCTGTCCCAGTTATTTGCATCATAATTTTGAAGTAAAACTATTTGGGGCGAGGTATTTGGTCATTTTACCCACACTGCCCCCAGCCCCTTGTGTTTAGAGTGTGGGGGACAAGGGAGGTTTTAAAAACCTAAAGCAGAAAATGAAAATAATTGAACATTTTCTGTGCCTGAGTGATTTAGTTACTGAGATACTGCAAAGAGATGAGGAGCAGAGGGAGAGTTCTGTGACGTGTCCTCTTCCTTTGGCAGATGTGCTTTACAAAGAACTGGTGGAACCGCCTCAGCCTCTGGGGATGACCTCCATGCTCAGCCAAGGGAAGGGGGCGCTTTGTTGAGGAGTAGCTTCAACACGACAGAGCTCACCGTCTCCTGTACTTGTGGTAGCTGCCGGTGAGCGTGCGGTGTCCAGCCCGATGTCAGGGGCTGCTCTCGTGTGTTGGCTGTGCTGAGCTCTGCAGCCGCCCGGCTCCTGCTCGCGGCGCTGTGGGGCGCGGCTTTGCTGTAACCTTGCACTGTCTGGAAACCCGAGACAACCTGCGTGGGCTCTGAATGCTAATGCCAGGGCCCGCTACCCAAACACCAGGCACGCTGGAGCCTGAGCCCTTTTTAAGATTCTATGCAAAGATGAGTGATTAATAGCAAATCCAAGTCATGCTCGAGGTTCTGCTGATGCACACCCCTCCCCGCTCTCCCGTACTGAAGGAGGAAAGGGTCCTGCCCGTGGCTACTGCTGCAAGGGCTCTGCATTTCTGTAACATCAGCTGCACCTCTGCAAAGACACATTTCAACTGCTTGTAGAAACCTGTGTGAGTCCAGGAGAGTGAGCAGCTGCTGCCTGCACATACACCTGCTCCGGGCTCAGCAGGAATCACCCGTGTGACTTTCAGCAACAAAAAACCACTCAGCCCCCAACATCTGCGCTAAAGGAGCAGCTCACACACAGATCCATTGCTAGCATTCCTGTTCTTTTGGGCACTGCTTAGACATCAGTGGGAGACTGCTACCAACACACTTAGCATTACATAATTGCTAGACAAGTTATTTTTGGGCTCTTAGGACCCAACACTTCCAGTTCCACTGTAGGCTTTTTTCTGTAAGGAACGGCAGGAGCCTGTATAGATACCTGGAATGTCATGGGATGCATGCAGAGGAATGAATCTGTTTCTCTTTGAGCCCCTCAAGCTACAGCAGCAACTCTGCTAGCTGTCAGGAAATAACAGCCCCCTCTCTCTCTGAAGCAAAACATCTGATCTTGGTCATACAGTCTGTACCCTACGCCATTAATAGGAAAAAATAGGAAATCCAGGAAACACTTGATGGCTGGGAAGGAACAGAACCATAACTCTTTGTGGCATCTAAGAATAGTGGCTTCCATTTCTGCTCTATGATGCAAGAACAAGAGGGAAAGGATAAAAAACCACTGGTATCAAAGGATTTTTCTTGTCAGAAAGGGTGCATTATTGTCCTTACTAAAGGAATTCAAAGTGGGTTTGATTCATCTAGACAGTTCAATTATATCTATACCTGTCATATCTGTGGACTTTTTCCAGCTGATACATTTTTTATCAGCAGGTAAAATGTTGGTATATCTTCCAGGAGTTCTGAAAACTAAACTGCTGTTTCTGGAATCAGAGATTCTTTTATACGTGATACAAGCAGTTGGATTTCTATTAGTTCCAAGGGATCTACCCAATTCTATTGCAATATACTATAAACCCATCTTCATGAAGATAGAATTAAGAAAGACACCAGCTGAATACATAGACAAAGCCTGACTTCCAAAACCAAAGCCCATTTAAAGAGGTATTTCTCCTAGGCAAAGAGATTATTCAGCCTGGTGCACTGTCAGAGCATTTTCCTGTAAGACTGCATTATTTTTATGTTAACTTCACGCACAACTGTGTGCAATTAATAGGTCAAAACTATTTGTTTCATATTTTCTTATGTGTTGCTGTGTCCTTTTGCCCCCCATTACACCATGGCACTGGAGGTTCTGCTTGCTGCAAGGTCCCACAGTCCGTGCTGGGGCGGGACAGGTCAGTGGACACTCTTGATTACAAAGTACCTGAGGAGTGGGTCAGGTGTAAGTGCAGCTCTGTAAGGGCTGACATTTGGAGAAAGGTCAAAACAGAAACTTCTAATTTGGCATCCCCAATTTTGCAATCCAGTCCTCCTGCTGAATGGTAAAATGAAAAGCAATGACATAAGTAGCCCCCAAGGCTCTTAAAGCTGGGGCTGACCAGCTGTTTCAAACATAGCTGCTCACAGGCAGAGGGTAATGAAAAAAAGGAGAGCTTTATAACTGCCACAAAAAAGCCTTGATGGATGTTCATCTGGCTTTGTTTTTCATTTGTTGGTGGAAGCCTGTGCTTGGGAGTAACAAGCAGTGCCTGAGCTAAGTACCTGGTACTTGGCTGCCTGTGTAAGGGCACTGAAGGGGGGGCATTACCCAGGCTGGGGTTACAGAAACCCCATGTGGACAGAGCACTTTCCTGGCTGTGCACTGCCCCAAAATGGAACTGGGAATGAATAAATAATGGTTTGGAAGATGTTCTTGGGTATGGAAAAAGTAAGAGTTTGCATGTGTTCTCAGTAAGATGAAGGACTATTTCTTGCCCATCTCCCCATTGAGAGCCCAGTTGTAGGGATGACTGCCCCTGCCTAATCTTTCCAGGGAAAGCCACTTAGCATGTACTTAAAACACTATAGCAAAATATTGCCAAAAAAAAGGGTATTAAATAAGTTTGATGTCAGTTGCAAACCCCCAAGTTTTCATTGTGGGACTAGGTGAGAAGCTTACATTAGCAGGTGCAGTACTCTTACAGAGAAAGAAATGGCATTTTGAAATTACAACCCACGTGCTTTCTTCAAAGTAAATAGCCAGGGGCACAAAAAAACCACCTCTATGAATAATGAACCTCCTGTTAGAGCAGTGTGCCTTGTGTTTAGATGTTTGGCTAAAAGGGTGAAAAAATCACCTCCTATGGAGCTTTTTTAGCACAGTGCCAGAAAAAGTCAGACAGAAGAAACTTCTTGGTGGCCTAATAGTACACAAGCCTTGCTTAAATGGTATTTTGCTATGTGAGATGTATGTTTCTAGGTATTATCTATGTAGATACTTATTTCAAATGTGTTTTCTCCACAAATGATTTTGTCCTCAGAATGATGTGAGACCATTTATCTATGAGTTTCAGGCCTATCACATGAAATTAAGCATCAGAATGCTCAGTAATTAGAGACCTCACCCTGGAAAATAGATAATGACAGAGTCCTTGAAATCAATGAAGGTTAAAGCTGCCTGTTTATAACAACACTTCTATAAAGCCAAGATAAGATGTTGATTAGGATATTGTATCAGGCACATAACAATTATATTTAATGCTGTAGAGAGAGTTTATTTTGAGCATTGCACGACTTCACAGATTTATCCAGCAAATAACCTCCCTACTTTCATGCCAAAGACAACAAATATTGTGCTTTGTACAAACTCATCCCATGTCCATACACTTTTCACAGATGATCATTTAGGAACATAAAGTACACATGAGGGGTTCCTGAAGAGAAATGCCTGCAGAAAATCAACAAGTCCAATGGTTTTTTTCCCAATAGGAATGTGTAAATGAACCATATGTCAGCCAAATCTCAGACAGAAGTTCCCAATAAAATAACTACAAATTGTATTTGGGTCAGTTTGAGAGCTACTGATTGTTAAAACAAATCGATGTGTTCTCCTCTTGTCCTGCCTGTGAGCCTGCCCAGCAGGTGGCAGATACCCCAACCCTGGAAACATTCAAGGTTAGACAGAGTTCTGAGCACCCTGATCTAGCTGAAGATGTCCCTGTTCAGTGCAGGGCACCTGCACTAGATGGCCTTTAATGGTCCCTTCCAACCCAAGCCATTCTGTCACCTTCCCAAGGGACTTGCATGGATAAACAAACTATTCTTGACTTTTTTCCTCATGAATTCTCATTATTAAGTAATTACAGCTTTTGGAAATATGTTGGTTTAAGTTCTGCTTTTAACAGAAGTTTAATAAATATTTTATGATTTTGCTTTCATATAAGAATTTTAATCTCACAGGCAATAAGGTTCTCCAAAATGATCTATACAACCTCATATTACCCCTGAGCAAGAATCACACAGGCAGTACCTAATGCAAGGTAAGCCCACACTCTAATTTCTCTGTTTGTGTTCCTGCAGTTAAACCTTAACTGTACCTTTAAAATGTTAGGAAAGATCAGACTTCCTTAAAATTTGATGTGTGCTATTCATAATGAGTTAAAGATTTCAGGGGAGGTGGAGTTGTTTTAGGAGTCTTCAGGACCTAACAAGCATTTGGGTGTTTGCAACAAGATGTGTTTTGTTTTCCTGGTCAAGAACTGAAAGACAAAATTATGAGGGGGGAGAAAAAAAAATCTGACCTTCTCTAAACACTGCAATTTTTGTCACCTGAAGTCAGATCTACCTTCCATTATGTCCACACAGCATGTCAGCATGTACATGACTAGAAAGATGAGCTCTAAATCCTTCTGAGAAGTTAAAGTCCACAGGTTTGCACTGCATCTTCCTTTGTTCTCTTTTGTCTTTAAATTTGCTCTCATAAAGAATCCATGAACTATAGAATTTGATATATTATTTCTCACTTCTGGCTGCATTCAACTTTTCAAGTCAAGGCCCTGATCTAATTTTAGTGGTTGTGAATTGTTTCTTTGACTGAAAAAAAAATCACCAGAGAATTGTATTGAATTGCCCTATCTCTTAATGAACAGAAGTAGTGCTGCTCTAAAAAGTTCCAGGTTTAAAAGGACAGAGGTTTTGAGTTTAAATAGTCCATATTGGCCAGCCAAAGACTTCTTTCTGGCAATGTCAATAACCTTAAATGCTGCAGATCTATAATTTATGGAACCTGTTAGATGAGAACTTACTATAGATTAATTGTTATGAAAAGTACTCCATGCTAATACTTTCCAGCTCAGCATAACTCTGTTATTATGCCTTGTTTATGATTTTTAAGCCAAGGCTCATCTGGGATTCTAAAGTGAATGAAACTCAACACTTGCAGCTAGACAAGAGGGGAAACTTTCTACACTGTGCCTTGTTTCTATGCCAGAGACTAAATAACCAAGGATTTCTTTCTCAAACATCCCATGTAGAAGGTTATATTGTTTAAATAACAGCTTTAGACCCAGACAGATAAAATAAGATACATCTGTTATTTTTTCCTCTTAGCCTTAGTATCTGGGTAATAATAAGATTCATTCTTTCAGCTGAGTCAAAGCAGCAGGCTTGTTCCTTGTGATTTTTCTGCTTTTATTGGAAGGTAAGTTAGCAGCATCAATTGTATTAGTGTTTCTGTCAACACCCACATTAAATATGTTTCTTTAGGGGAGACATCACATTCCAGCCTACTCTGGACATCTAAATTTATAGCTTTCATCACATCCATATTGAAATCCAGCTACCACCTGGATTCATAGGGTTCACTTAGTGAAATGTTCAGAATAGTTCTGTTCCAAATATCAAATTAAAAATTAACTGAAGATTATATTTAGGCAGAACAGCCAGTAAACCAGAGACACTTTCTCTGTTGCTTCTTTCTGCTTTTTTGTAGTGCCAGAGCAAATTCCCATAATCCAAATCAGAATTTGGTACATGCTGTGCTTTTTTGCTATTACTTTAAGCTGCATTTATTTTCCCTTATTTTACAAGTTTAGAATGCCTTAGTGGCACTGCAGCCTTTTGCACTCTTTTTCCACATCCTGTGAAATTTAGAAATGGATATGTGAATTTCAGCAGGGTTTTCTGGGATTTTCCTGTTGTATTGACTGGAGAGCTTAGGACAACTATTTCAGCTGAGGGCTAAATTCCCTGATGTCCATGCAGTCTCGGGTCTGCCTTACAGCCTTATTTCAGGGAAGAAATACTCTGGTTTTATGAGCTTCTAAATAAGACTCAATAAGAGCTCAATAACCACAGTTCCAGAAATGCAGAACTTTTTTTTCTCCCCAAGTTATTCACACGCTTCCGAGTGATTCTTGTTTCTAATTTTACTCAGAAGGTCTCACGGGCTGCATTTTTCTAATCTTCCATTATTACAACTGGAACACAAACATCACGACACTTATTTCAAGGGGCATTTTCATATGGGCAGGGCACTTTCTTCTGGCAAGCAGTCACAGTTTCTACTGAAACAATCTCATCTAATCACTGAAAAATACTCCGTGCCTCCCTTTAGAGTACAGCCGTGTTTATGGAGCTACAAGCAACAGGAACCATTATAACAAAATTGCATTAACCCCTGCATAACATGTTAATTTGGCACTGTGATCAATAGCTTCAGTCAAGTGCCCCTTGGCAAAAATAAGCACAGACATGAACCAGTGAGAGAGTTATTTGATCATTCTCCGAGCAAGGAAAAAAACCCCAAAACTTGGAGTCTTAAAAGTGTATTTGCGTTTGAATTTTGGGAGCTCCAGACAGTTCTTGCTTTGGCTTTGTATCCTGTTTTAAAGACACCGTGGGATGGGATTTCATCTTTTTCTGCAGAACCCAGTTATGTTCAGACCCTGCTTTTTGGACTTTAGGGAGCAGATATGTACCACACACCCCCCTACAGCCATCTGGGGTCTATTCTTTGCATTCCACAATAGGCCATTACTGCTTCTGTTCTATTTCATTGCAGATGCCATTTGTTCTTCAACTTGAACAAGTTATCTCATTCATCTGATAGAGCCACAGTCGTTAGCCACAATTATATACAGACCCCAAAAGCAGCTCCAAAAGGAAAATATTGCTGCATATAGTTTTGTTTGCTGATTCCTTCTAGCTTTTTGTAAGACAAGACACTCTTTGATTCAGGCTGGGGAAAGCCTCGACAGGATTGAAACTAAGGTATAAATTCTATAAGCCTATTAAAATCCTAGCTGAATGCAAAATTTACCACATGCTTACCTTTAAATGTTTAACTAGACTTGTTTTGCTGAACTAAAGGTCTAAAGCTCCCTACTTATAATGGACAACATAATTTAACTTTAAACTCAGGATCGCTGTGAATGAGCTAATGCAGAAATCAATGGTAAAACCTAATGGAAAGTGAGAAGATTTGAAGTTTCACTTTTTCTTTTGTTTCCTTTGAATAGAATTATGCCCTTTTAGTGCTGGTTTTTCCTCACTTATAAATGCACAATTAAGAATGCTAATTAAGAACATATTCAAAACAAAAACAGTAGAAAGGTAGACACAGAAAAAGGGTTCAAGCACTAGAGAGCAAATTAATACCCATAAAAAAGAAACAAAAACGGGAGAGAGAAAATAAAAAGGAGAGAAGATAGTTTGCTATGTGCCAGTAAATAAGCTGAAAATTACATTCCCAGATGGATACCAATGGCCTTTTCTGTCAGCAGTACACCAGTATTACTGTCACATGATTGAACATTATATATATTTCTTGAAGTTTAGAGGACTTTATGTAAGCATCTAGCAAAATAATTAAGCAGCCGCTCCGAGCTTCACCCATAAAAGTGCTGTGGTATCTGGTTTTGCAGAATAATAGGGTATTAAAGCATCCATGGAAATGCCTATTTACCTGCTAAATGGATGTGTGCAGCCCTAAGTGTGGATACAAATTCTCCAGGAGCAGCTTTTCAGCTGTCATTTCAGGTGACGTCTGATAACAGCACAGTGTGACTGGGCAGAAGCACAATTGCTGTGAGAAGGCTGAACAGATGTGGGACACTGACTACAATTTTCCTTTTGTTAAGGTCAAGGACCAAAATTTCTACTCTAAAAAAATTATTGCAGGTAGCCAAAACAGGTTAGTCATTGTAAACAACACAGCTACTGCTCAGAAATTCTGATGAACAAAGTAGTCTTTCAGTTATCTTTGAGCACTTGCTCTGAAGTTTTGTTCATGCACACAGGTATTTGTGTTCAGGTATGCTGATTTGGTACCATGGCATGAGACTGCTGGATCGTGTGGCTATTAGCATTTGGTTAACGGAAATATAAAAATGTGATGGGAAGAGAGCACAACCCCATTTGATCCTATTTGATTTCAAGTCTTTTGAACAAGGCTGTATGATGTGCCATATCTTAACCACCTATGTAATCCATGGGATTTCATCTCAGTCTTTGTTTCACATGAGATTCGGAGGTGGAAAGTGGCATTTTGGTATGAGTGCATGGGAAAATACCTACAAGCAAAGAATAATATGTAATGTAGAAAGAGTGACTCCTTGTTCATATTCAACAAAGTCAGTAACAGAAGCTGTAAAAACATTATTGTTACTTGAAATGCTTTTGTAGTCTCCCAAAAAAATTCATAGTGGCCATCAAAAATTCATTAGCTATACCCAGATGAAATGGAAGGTCAAATATTAGTGGATTACCTATAACAGATGATGAGTATGAGCAAGGTAATTTTTATGCACTTCTAGGGACCTATTCAGAAGAGACTAAATATGAGAGACACCACCACGGGAAAACACATGAGCAAAAGAACTGCGTGCTGTAAAAGGTGTTAAAATGTGTCCAAGAAAACACTGAAGGTTTGTATTAGCATTTGCCTAACTGCTAGACCTGTGTGCTGTCAGGAGCCCCTTCCACCTAGTTCTCTGTGCCTAAAATTGCTTTGAAATACCAGTCCAGCCAAAATAACAACATTGGCTGAGTTGGAGCTGTGTCCTCGACTGGAACTAAAGCTGCAGGTCCTCCTACACCAGAGGAGTTTTACTTCAGTCTCAGTTTCTCTGGGGAAAATGGATGAGTAAATTGCCTTTAGGGCAAGGACACCTATAGGCTGAGCAGAGTAACAGGCCTTACTGCATCCTATTGCAGGATCCAGGAATAAACTTCCTAAGGAATGCCAAGCCAAACAAAAGAGACTCTGACAATGAAAGTACAGTCCTCCTTGCTGACAACTCAGCATCTTCCCTGCTGCTGTGATACATTCTAGCTCATTTTACAGGAACTGACACTGTCTGCAGCACGTGGTGGCTTTGAGTCCCAGAAGTTTTGATGTTCCAAAGTGCTGAGTGTTCATTTCTTGAAAACCAGCTAATTTGAAAATGCTCCAAGTTGAGGAGCCAAAACCACAACTGGTCTTAAAACTTCAGGTTTGTTCCAGGGAATGCCAAACACAAAGCTTTTCTAATCTTTCCAAGGATTTTTTTCCCCCAGTTATATTGTATGGTAAGCCTGGCTTTCAAGAGCCAGAACATAGAAACTAGCTAAAAACCAAAATCTGATTTTCTCCATGTGTAAGCTGTGCTAAGTTACACACTGAGAAAATGCAGCACAGCTCTCTAATATTTCCAGGCTCTTTGTAGGAGATACCAAGGAGCTCCATTTAAAGTTAGATATTTAATATTCTGTCTTATTTGTTGGATAAAACATTTAATTTCTTGGCTTCAGATTATTCATGAGGAACCAACATTCAAAATGAAGAACATTTTGATGGAACATTTGGTGCTCTCAATATAGGTTGCATCTTGATTGTATGCAAGTTCTTGGAAAATCAGAGCCCTGATGCTTGCATTCACAATTCCAAATTTAATTGCTGTAACTGTTCTCCAATTGTTGCTTTAAATGCTCTGGTTTGACTAATGCTCATAATCCCACAAGATGAACTAACACAGTTGGTTCAAATACAAAAGAACTTGGTGATGGAGGATGAGGGACAAAAAACTCCCTCCATCAATTTTCATGATCGGTTTCTACAATAAAAGTCCAGGAGTCATATTCACCAGGAAATCACATCCCACAGCTCCAAGGACAGACTCATATCACCTGCAGTGTACTCCCTGCACTTTCCTGGTTACTCTCTTTCCCACTTTTGCTCAGACAGGGAAGGTACCCAACTGATGTGTCCTTTGGCACTGGAAGCTGCTCTGTCTCATGTCTGGGACAGCAGCACTTTCTCCTTAACAGTTTTTCAACACTCTTTCCACCATTTTTCCTTTTCCCTTTCCTCCATTTTGAGATTTCCAGTACGAGCAGGACTCCTGTTAGCTACTGGAAAAGTGAAATATCATTAAATAATTTTGCTGGGTGGCAATCAACCACACTTCTCTCACCCGTCACTCTTCAAACGTGCAAGTAAAGCAGAATAATTTGGAATAGACATCCTTTATTTTTATTTTCTTTCTTCCCCCCTCTCTCTCCTCATTGTGCTTTATTGATAGGTGAAAGGCTAATTTAGTCTCAAGAGTGTTCTGTGTCCACCCCAACTATTTCATTTCAATAAATAACCTTGCTGTGAATACATTTTAATTAGTGATTTCATACTTGGAATTGTGCAATTGTAATACAGTAGGCGTGAGGACCTATTGAAATCGTATAAAAAAGGCATAATTATTTTCAAAAGCTCCATTGGAATAATGCAGGTAAAAAATTCCCCTGCTGGCATCTGTTTTCTGTGTCCAATGTATCATTAGCACTTCACATTCTCTCTGTATTTATGAAAGGGTAGACTACAGGTTGTGCAGGATGCTCCCACAGTGCTGGAGATTTTTCATTCTTTGTTTGCTGTTCCTTGCTGAGATCATTATAATGAAGACAAGATTTTTACTTCATTTGACAATTTCGGTCTAATTGACTGAAAGATATTACAAAGAAAAATGGGAACAAAACCCAGAGATTCAGAAAGATTTTCCCGACTCTATGGGCCTGGCCTGGGATTCTTTCATGCAATGTAGAATAAGTAAAGTAGGGCCTAAGAATAAAAAATCAAAACCTTGTCATACGTGTTACTGCTGAAGGCAGGCTGACAAAGAAGGGCATTGAGGAGTGAGCAGAAGAAAACTCTTAAAAGAAGCATAAGCTCATTTCAGATCTGACTTCGAACTTGCAAACAAGATGCTGGGCTAGAGGAACTTGGTATAAAATTCAGGGGTGTGACAATGCATAGGATGGATTAAATCAGGCAGTGGTTACCTTTACTAGGCTGCAGCTCAGTTAATTTGGCCACTGCTCTCAGGACACACTGTGGCACAGAAGAAAAAGGGTGAGAAGGCCAAGTGGATTTTTAAAGTAGGCTGCACTCGATGTACACGCTCCCTTGAAGGCCCTTTTTGTCTTTTATGCAAAACTGTCATGTTTAAGAAAACTGCCAGAACTTCGCTGGCATGTCAGTGAAAACAAGAAAGTTGTTCTTAAAATGTAGGCAATTTACACCTACTTAGAGTGACTATAGTTAAGGAACACGTACGTATAAGCTGTCATATCTGCTCCCTTCAACTCCCTCATCATGTCACTGTGGACATTTTGGCAAGATTCCTGACCTGCACACAGTCTGAGGGAGTGGGCTGCCTTCAGCTGTCGAGTGTGCTGGCATCTGAGCCAGCTCTGCCAGCCCCGGGAAGAGCAGCCCGGCAGCAGAGCACCAGGAGAGGAGCAGCAGGGGCTCTGCAAAGAAGGGAGCAACGGGATATTCCCAGGCTGCTCCTCATTTCTGGGAAAACTACAGCACCAGTTATTCCTGCCCTACCTCTGTGTTCCCATCTCCCTTTGGTTTTTGACTTTCAGTCTCAGAATTAAGACGGGAGGTAGCTGCAAAGCTTGGATGCGAGCGTGTCCAAACGCAGCCCTCTCTCTGCTGCCCGCGGACACCAAGGGCTCAGTGGGCTCTGGAGCATGATGGCATTTGCAAGGGGGAAATTTGCTGCCCGTGCAGCCACATTTGCCTCTGCACAGGGAGCGTGGCAGTCCTTAGCTCTGCTCTCCCATGGGCCTGGAAGTGGCAGCTGCCACTTAATGGAGTGTGGTAGCATCATTAAAACACAGCTGACTCTACTCATGCTTTAGCCGGTGGCGTGGCTGCTTTGTCAGAGATTTTGTGTTCACAGCTCTGCTGAAGTACCGAAAAACAGTTAGTAGGGAGAGAAAAGCTGATGGTCTCAAAACCAAATTCATAGGAAAAGCAGTGAAATGGGAGTGTTGATACTCCATCTGAAACTTCATTAGTTCTGAAAAGGAGACTTCTAAAATTTTGTGAAATTTACAGATTACAAAAGCAGTTCACTGAAACTGCCATGCCTATTTGAATGTGTATCTCACTGAAAAGGCTGACAGTGTCTACTTTTCCTCTTACAATGCAGACCTGGCCCCTGCATTCTTCATCCCTCATTTGTGTTCAATTGTTTCATAGTTTCTCCTGACTAGCTCTTAAATTTCTCAACTCTTAAACACCAAATGAGAGGAGCAGGGCTGACGGAGAGAAGGAGCTTTCTTGTGTGTGGCCTCCTCAGCACAGCACAGCAGCATCCCTCCCTGTGGCAGCAGACTGCTGCTAATTAATTACCTGTACACGGCTCGAGGCAGGAAGGTGCTGTCATGAAGAGCACCAAACAAATAGGAGTCCTGTTTCCAGAGAAACCTCAGGGTAAATTATGTACAGATGTCATGAGATCGCCTGCCTGAATTCATCAATATTAAGAGGTTTGGAAGAGGAGGAGGAGGAGGTTGAAAGGTGGGGACTGGGAGCTCAGAAAGCAGTTGGGTCACCTGAAATGCAGCAGCCCTAAAACCTGGGGTCAAAAACAGGGGAAAAGGCAAATATTAAAGAAGAGTCCCAAGTATGAATGTTTAGTCAGTGATGCAAGAAATTAAGACTGAGGCAGGTTTGCCTGTGCTTTTCTATAGAATGCTTGGGAAGAAGTCTGAGAAACCTGCATAAACTTGAAAGGAACATGTAGTGAAGCAACTCAACAGTAGAGAGTTTAAGAACTCCTAGAGAGGGGTGGATGAAGAGATAAGATATAAAGGTCACTCTGCAAGGGCCGTGCAAACTCTGTATTGTGTGCATTCTTGACTAAGTTTTAAAAGGGAAGAGAAGCACACTGAAGTTAAAAAGTGGGATAGACTGTGGTCTGTTTTGTACAGATAAAGCTTCCAAAATTATGTGTATCGCTGAGGAAATCAGAGCACAAAAGCAAGTTCTTCTGGGAAAAATAAAGACTGAAATCAAGAAATAAACAGGAAAAAAAAAAAAAAACACATTTATCCCCACCTGCTGCCTTGCAGTTGATGGAAATTGAACACCTTGGATGCATCTGTCTGCACTGGACAAATAATTGCTGTTTACCATCCTAGGGGAGAGCCAGGAAAGCATGGGGAGGTCATAATCCTCAAAGCATACCCCTCCTTTTCATAAAGTGTGCTCAACGAAGCTGTGATCATCTAGAACACCTCCCCTGGTGACCAAAGCTCAGCTTTTCCCAGATATGGCAGTCTTAAAAAGAGAAGAGCAAGGAAATTGTCTACTGCTCCATTTATATTATTGAAATCTGAGTTAGGACAGGTACTTCAAGCTGTTCAAGAAAGGGCAGAGGGATGCACTTTGTGTCTTCCACCTCCCTCTCTGCTGCACTGGGCTCACCATGCATATTAGAAGGAAAAGAGAGGCTGAGTTCTATTCCTGCCTGATATTCCAGTGTTCCAGAGAGGAGCAAGTACCCAAGACTGCACACCAGTCTTACAGAGATTGCACTCTGGTCCTATAGAACAGCTACCCCCTTCTCCTTGTGCTTTATGAATGAAGAATTAGATGTTGGCCCTGTGTGGTTGAACGGAGGGAAAACAGACTGGCGAGACACTCTATATTAGCACTACACTTTTTCGATTTCCAAATTAGGATGCAAAAGAAGAATGCAGTCTCTGCCTTAGCCAAATGTAAAGGGAACATTTTTGCATATTTTTGATATGTGATCTTATCAGCAGACAGCTTTTTCTTTTCAGTAAAATAAATCCTTGTAATTCCACAGTACAGAAATTTGACAGTACAGAAAGTAATCTTTATGATGGCTAAAAGTCTTTGCACAGCACATATTGCAGCTTACGATAATTATTTATTACTGGTGTTACCATTACTGAGCCTTTAATGCACTTGTGGCCAGTGGGCAGAAAATGAGCAATCCCTGGTGACAACAGCAAGAATGCACTTCTTCCCATGGCAAGTAACTTTTTAAAGTTCCTGTCAGGCTGTAATATTTTTCCCCTCCATGCAAGGGTATTAAAATAAAAACTTTGGATATATAAATCAGAGTAGGGTGAGTTCACGCCTGTGCCAAGAGGGAGCCAAATGAATCCTGTGGATGTTAAAGCTGAGAGGGGCCTCCTAGATCATCTTGTTGTGCCTCCCTTCCCCTGGCGATTAACAGCTGCTGCTGTCACAGGAGCAGAATCTTAAACAGCACAAGGATGGGGAAGGAATGCCAGACTCTCCCCTCCGGCTGCTCATTAGTGCATTAACATTTTCTACAAACTCTTTGCTACAGCTTTATTTTTTCTATACCTCTCTATTTTCTCATGTACCTCATCAACCACTCACATCAACGCCTCTACAGTGAACTTTCCCTACCTAAGTTATTGTAAGACTGACCTTCCCTCAAAAAGGCTTTTCTCTCCTAAAGCATAAAAAGAACTTTCTTTGTTCTGGTTCCCGTCCATTACATCTTTTAAATACTCAGTAATTCCTTACCATCTTTATTGTCACTACAGTTAAGATATTTATAGACAAGCACATCCCTCCCTTTCTGCTTCAGTATGGAGGCACAGAAGTGACAGCCATATGATAAATAGCCAAACTGAGGAACCACGCGGGAGCCTTTCAGAGCCATAAAGAGGAATTATCCATCCCAAGTGCAAGCATGTGTGTACACACACGGGTGTGCAAAGGCAGAAGGAACGAGAGAAGGGATTTGCTGCATGACTAATATTCCTCCTCGAGGAATGATGCTTCTAAGGTGCTTTCACAGCAGTGAGATGGGTCTCTTGGTACGCAATTTTACGTATTTCCACTTCACAGAAACCGTCACTGTGGAGGTGAAATAAGTCCTGTGAGGTGATCCCGGCCATCTCTTTGCCATTAGGCACTGCATAATAGTACCTCATGTTTTCTGCATTTAGCTGCCCAAACCTTAAACAATAGGCTCTCCTTGCTTGCCTGCATCAGGACCTGAGGTTTAGCTAAGCCATGCTTCCTTCCCTGGCTGAACCAGGACCAGAGACCTGCTAGTGGTCAGTAGTAGCTTCATCCCCTTGCCCTCTAGGTCTTCTCCAGCTGCAGCACCCAAGTTATCTACCACCATTTCCTTTACATGGAATTCATCATCCACACATGACTCTCCTTCCTTCTGGTTTGATGGTACCTGTATTTTCCTTAAAAGGGCTATTGCAAATGTGATCTTGAAAGAAATCTATCATGACAATTTTATGCTCACAGCTGACTGCATTTTCTGGTTTTCCAAAGGGTCCAAATTTCTTCTCTCACCAATATGCTTATTACAGCTTTTGAATATCTTTAGACCATTTACCTGGTATTACCTTTCTGCCTCCTGAACATCAGAGGACTCACCTAGGACTCTTGTGGTGGATCATCTGAATGCAGGCTAGTATTTCCCATTACACAAATATTTTTTTACTGAGAATTTGATCCATTTCTATGTATATTAAAGAGTATAATGGCTATTGTTATCAGTAGCTGCAACTTGCATATAACCCAAAACAAATACTGTTAATGCTGGTAATAGAAGCTTAGTAAAAGATAAAACTTAGTAGAAAGTGTTGGAAAAACAAAAAAAGTCCAGTAGGTTGGGAAGAAAAGGCTAGCTGAATCCTCAGAGTAGCCAATTTAAATATTGCTAAATATAAAGTTTTATCCACTATAAAAACTTTCCAGAATGGTCTCACTTAGGATTTCAGTTTAGTTCAGGCCTGTCATTTTCAAAAAGACTTCTTTTGCTATAGTTCAAAGCTCTATAAAGTAGGTGCAGAGATGGTAGCATAGCAACCACAAGAAAGTAAGTTTAAACACTGAGAAAATGAGCTTTTAGCTTTCTAATAGCAGAGCTTTCATATTCATATCTTCTTGCTGGGTTTGAAACACCTGTTTCTATTTCAGCTGACTTTGCTTCCTTCTATCAGTAGAGAAAGCTGCATGGCATTACTGAACTACAATTAAATGAACCTGTTTGATGTGAATATTCTTTGGTCATGGACAAATAGAAAACTGAATTGTGAATGGTGAGGAATTAATTTAGTTTTTAAATTAAATTAGCATTTCCTTGAAACAGAAGAAAGGGGGTTTTTTGTATGAAGCAGAATTGGTTCCCACGATGGACACAAGAATAAACTTACTTTCTCCTGCTGACTCAGAAAAATTAAATAAATCCAAACATTCACCACTGTGATTTTTAAAGCCAGTTTTGAGGTTATATATGCCCTGTCTGCGCAATAATGTGAAATGTCAGAACAGCTGAGAGACCAAAAGTTCAGTGTTTTGGCACCTTGGTGACTTTTCCTGTTCACCTGAACTGAGTTTAAAGCTGTGACTGGTCTTGGATTTGCATCTTTGTTTGAAAATATCTCAGTGACTGGAGAAGTGGATGTGAAATGGTGATTTAAATAGCACCTCTGGCTGGTAACATCTGCCTGCCCATGTAGCCACAGAGCAAGGAAAGCAGTGGATAATCATCAGTGAACACTTTTAAACTCTTATTTTGAATCTTTGTTAGTCTTGAAGCCTTTTATCTTCTCCATTATATTTTTAATGAGGGTGATTTTTCCTGCTGATATATTAACTCAACAGACACAGAAGATCTCCTGGGAGTTACATCACACCAGGCACACCCTCTGGCTTTGATTTATCCTGAAAGGGAATGATTTCTGCCCCACTGGAATCTCACTATCGCCACACTGCAGTTAATGACAAGGGGTCCGTGGTCAGTGTAGTTTGACCTGTTCTCCCTTCTGAGCAGTCAGCCTCACAAACATACATAGAAGCCATCTACTCCTCTAACAGACAAAATTAGTTCCAAGTACACCACTGCAGATTCTGCAGTTGTGCATGATCCTCCTTAAGGTGGGAATGCGAGAGATGGAAGAGACGTGGCCAGGGAACCTGGATCCCTGTTGGGGTGCCTGTGAAAGGCAAGGGCTGGGATGAAAAGGCAGGAAATGACTGAGCAGGCCTGGCTGTTCATGTGATGGCTTTGCTTGTGAGTGACCTGGAGGCCTTCCAGCCCCGCTGCTGTGCGAGAGGCTGAAGAGCCGACAGCTTGCTGCACTCCCCCCTGCAATTTCCACACCGCCTGCAGGGCCCCAGCTGGGGCCAAGGGTGCTCAGGGCCCCCTGGGGCGCTCACAGGCCCGCAGCCCCTGTGCCAGCAGAGCCCCAGGACAGGTGGCTTGCTTGTGGCCGGGCCACGAGGCAGGATGGAGAGCTGCTGGAGTGCCCTCAGACGAGCTCGCACCTCCAGGCTTGTGCAGAATGAAAATAATCCCTACTCTTACATCCTACATGCAAGTATTAACTTCCTCTCCCACTTTTTCCATACCCAATTTTCCACAAAAAGTCAAAATTATATGTTCTTGAAGAGAACCCCACCAGTGAGAAGCAGCAAGCTGCTACCACTTAGAAATAAGACCTCAAAACTTATAACTTCAGTCAATCTTTTGCATGACTAAACTTCTGGGACGCACTTTACTATGTGGCTTTCCATTGCTAACCCAAACTTGAAGTTTTCCTCTTCCAAACAAGAATTCTGCTGGCAGCAGTTCAATAGTTCTAGAAGTGGTGTTATAATTCTTCTCACCAACCCATGCAAAGCCTCTCAAATTATGGAGCTTTACAATGAACCTAAAATTCTTACGTCCAGGTTAGAGAGGGATTATCCAAACCCCAGAGGTTATGCAAAGTGGCTGTAGTTATGCAGAGCAGAGCTCTGAAGAACATACTAATGTCCTTATTCCACACCTCATTCCTGTTTGATGGAAGACAGATCCAGTGCCATAATCAGTACTCTTATTTATGACTTACATCAGTTTTCAGTATATGCTACTGGCACATCTTCATTTTCCATAAACATTTTGCATTGGAATGTCATTGCCAATGACTTATTAGCAGCAAAAGAACAGCAGTACAAAGAACAGCTGTGTTGGATAGTTATTGATTATTGAAAAATGTGTTATTAAAAATGTCAAGTGTTCATGTCATTCTAGAAAGCCTCAAATAAATTTATCAGAGCTCCTTTCTAAGTGTTCTTTTGGGTCTAATGTTTGTATTGTATTTACCAATATAGAGGCATGTTGGGAAGTGTTTATTTTCCCTCCTGTGTTTATAGAAGCTGGAAATGTTTAATTATTTAACCAGTGTTAAACAATATGGCTGTTGAGAAGATACAAATATTGAAATCCAAGAAATGGTTGTGGAGAAACACTCCACTGTGTGCTCCATGTTAAATAAGGATCATATAGATTGATGGATACAAATGCAATGAGGTGTCATTAACTCACTTTTAAATAACCACTGAATGTGCAAATTAATGAGACGTGAACTCCACAGAAGTGCAGAAAAACCCACTCTGCCAAATATCACATTAGTTAAGGGCTGAAAATTGTCATTTACAGAGCACAGACCCTTACATTAACTGCAAGTTTCCTGTAATTCTTCTCTTTCATTGAATCTCCCTATTTTTGGGACCCTGACTAGTACAGCCAGCCACGACCTGCTCTTTCCCACTCTTTCCAGATTCCTGGAGTAGCAGAGAGCAGAAAATGAGACATATGGCTCCAGAGAGAAGGCACTGGCTGCCAGCACAGACTTCCACATCAGCAACAGGAGAGCTCCTAGGGATGCATCTGGACTCCCAGGAGGGGACCTGGCTTCCTGGCTTCAGGTACAAGACCTGGATGGAAAATTTAACTCAGAGTAAAAAAAAACCCCAAAAACTCCCAAAAAACCAAAAACACACATACACCAAAATATTTGATAGCCCATACTCAAGTCTTGGACAAAGATTTTTTTTTCCTACCTTCTATTTTGTGTCTTATTTCTGTTCCTGTTGGTTACTTTTCTTTCCTATTCTGTAAAGAATTCCAAGATGCCAGCAACAAGAAACTGCTGTAAGCCTCCTTGGATCACTTCTGTTTGGAAACAGTCAGTGAAACAAAAAGTGCCACAGATTTAAGCCTTGCTTACTGAGCTCCAGGGTTGAGTACAACATTTACAGTGGGGCTTGTCATTAGTGTCAGTACTGGAATAGAGATTTTTAATAAAAGAATTTAAAGATATCTGTACTTGCACAAGGTAGGCAAGATAACATAGGAGATATTTCAGTTTCAGGCAGTAAACAAGTATAAAAGAGAAATTTAGGATATGGACTTGTTTTAAAGGGGCACGGATCTTTCAGTGTTCTGACAACCAGGGGGTTGAGGGAGATGGAGGTCAGAGCCTTGTGCTGGCAACACAACAAAACCAGAAAAGCACAGAAGTAAAGGAAAGCATTATGATAACTTTGTCCATATGTGCCACAGGAAAGCAACACTGGATACAACCAGAAATGCAGATGATTTCATGTACCCCAGGCATATCTCTCTACACAAACTCTGTTTCCAGGACAGGCAACACAAACTTGGGTGCTCTTCTTACGGGTTTGTTCAACCAGCTGTCTTAAATGAGGGCACTTGCTGTGACTTGGTTACTGAACAGAACATTGTAAGCTAAAATGGGACTTCTTCCCCCTACAACCTACAGTTAGGTAATCTACAAAATTAATTTCCTTCACGTGTAACGAGGCTCTGTTATGTGGTTTGGCGTGCATTATTGTGTGTATTAGTCACAGCCTGACTGAAGGGAAATGCACCATCAAATTTACTGTAACAGCAATTTTCCTGAAGGTATATCAACACAGATGAATTGGCAGACCCCTAATACATGGCTTAAAACTATCTTTTATACAATATTGCCCTCTATGGGAGCCCAAGATGTAACAGATTTGAAATAGGCACTGCTGCTCGTTGGTCCTATTAATTTTTTTAGTATAGTATCTACTTTCCTAAAACACTTCTCTTTAACATAAAAAGCTTTATGCCACCAGGAAAAATCAACCTACTATCCTTTCATCATTTATTTCTTTCAAGCCTACACTTCAAATTGTAACAGATATACCTATTACTGGTATTTAACTTTTATGTGATAATTTCAGTTCACAGAAGGCCTGGTCCAAGTGTGTCAGCATTTCTTTCATGCTTGAAAACAACAAATAAAAGTTAAACCAAAGCACTCACAACCCAGTAGCCACATCACTGGTATGAATAGGCAAACAACATTTGGAATATTATTTCTAACGTGCCCTAAAGTCTTCAGAGAGCAAAGATGTAACTCCAAAATATCATTACAGATATTTTCAAATGTAACCTGCTGAACATTAGTGCCACGAGTAAAGTAGGAATGAGCATGATAAAGAAGGACAATGGTTAAGTATCAAGTTCTTATTCACTTGGAGTGCTCTCTGGGTTATTCCATCTATGTTTTTCTTTGCTCATTTTAATTAAGTCACCTTTGTTTTCTTTCCATGAGAAAAATATATTTTAAAAAGGAACTTCAGTCAAAAGATGATTGGAGAGCAATGATCACTGGGCATTGTTCACATTGAACTGTATTGCATATTCAAAACAAAAAGCACAACAATTCCTTCTGCTGCCATCCTGATATTTTAAGGTTAGTGCTGAAAGTCTGTAAGCAGTTCCTGCATCTAGAAAAGGGAATCAATAGCAGTTAGACATTAAAAGCATTTCTTTAGCTTATTAAGTCTGTTCTAACAGATGTTGCACAGGGATTTCACATCTCTAAAGATGGCCAGTTCAAAGTAAATATGACATCATGATCTTGATTCCCTCTGTCAGACTACAGCATTTTTAAGTCTTTAGCCTCTCTTTTGCTGAACCCAGGTCTGTGTGTTTTTTTTTTTATTTTATTTTGAAGCACAGCCTAGTACATCAGTCTAAAAATAGACCTTAGGGCATCCTTCCATTTCCCATTTCAGGATTTCCCACCTTACTAGAGAATTAGCATGAGGCCTCCTCCTATAGCACCAGATAAAGCAGAAAACAAATTATAATAGGATGACCTAAAATTTTTTTTAAATTGCTAGCAGGTGAAACAAAACACTGTACAACAGGATCCATTTATTACGGTAATTCTAGAATACCAGTTTGGGAGTGCTTCAGTAACGGATTTTTCACTTTGAAGGTTTTTTAAGTTTTAAATTATGGTATATAAAAAGCTCTGCTTGTGAGAGCTAACCTAGAAAAAAGTCATCCTTAGAATGCAATGGAAGCTTGATATCTAGATCGCAAGGACAGAAGAGTAAAAAGAGAAAGATAAATGTTCTTTGTAGTTCCTCCTTTGAAACGACCATTCCTGGTTTCACCTTTTATTCAGAAGTGGATTAGAGTATTAAAAGAGCCTCTGTAGACACGTTAAAGGGGACTCCCACTGGAGCTCTGGTCTAATTAAGCTACTTTATGAATCATTCCAGTTTGACTAACTCAAAATGTCTTTAAAAAAAAAATCACTTAATACATTAAACCAAGAGTTCAAGCTTCTTTGTTTTTAATAATCAAATAAGAAATGCTTAGGTCTGAGATTTGTAAGCTATCACTTCATTTTATGGATGATACCCCTTGTTATAATCTCTTTGCCAGCAGCTGGCCTGCATTGCTCTCTATTAGAAGCCCCCTTTCCTCTGCCCATCTTAGCAGCCCTGCTACAGTTCAGACCTGCAGCTGACAAGACAGCAGAATGCTGGTGTTACACAGAGGCAATTGTTCCAATTCATGGAAATCATCAGTCAGATGCTTAAATCTGCTCCCTGCATTAGTCTCTCCTGCCACATTGGACTGGGAAAAAGCTCTTCCCTCTATTCTCCAGTCCTACCCCATTTTACTTCCCAGGAGCTTTCTGTTACTTCAGGCCAAAGCACAACCCGGGAAGGATTCCATGAGAACTGTGGGACAGAGCCCAAAAGGCTTTATGGATACACAGACATCCATCTCTCTCACATATCACAAACCCTTGTCTCAGTGTCACACGGGAAGTGGTGACAAAGATCAGGCTCTGGATTAAGCACAAACTCATTTTTTGCTTTGATGGTATCTCAATAAGAGTACTTAAAAGACTGCAGTTTATATTTTTATAGTTGAGTAAGCACTTAAGGCATAAAACAGTAATGTAATTAGAGATATGTGGAGCAGCTCTAATGCTAGATGTAAATGAATGTATGTTGGTTTAACAGATATTTCCACATTAGTTTCTATCAGCACGCTCTCTGAAATGAATACATCCAAAGCCATACAGGAACAAAGCTGCACTAGGATATCAAAGTTATCTTACAGAGGAATAAAAGTGTAAGATAAAGGTCGTTACAGAACTGCTATGCACTGATTTGCCTTTATCATCTGTACAAGTGTGCCCAGACATAAGGAGGGGATAATAGAAGCTGAAAAAGAGACTGTTTAGCTGGAGAAAGTCAGCAGTCAGGGAATCCAGCTATTTTTTATATTTCTTAATTTTACTTTAGGACTGAGCAGCATTTTTGCTGTTGATGTTGTTGCAAATCAGCACTACATGCTTAAGTGGACCACTGGTAGCCTTTTCTCCCCTGACATCTGGGAAATAAGAGTGACCCATGACAAGGCAGGCGCTGCCAGTAGAAAACATGAATGCCTTAACCGAGTGATAATGCATGCAACTCAGCTCCAAGTCTATCCATGTTTCATCCCTACATTTCTGATTCTGTAAAACCTCTAACACATTTTGAGCCAGAGCCAAAATATTCAGATGGAAAACTAACAACTTACTGAGACATCAAGAAAACAAAATAGACTTTTCTTAATGAAATATATGAATACTCAAAGAAACCCAAACCACATCCTGGTATGCCTTTATGTTTCTTGCACTTTTGATGTGAGTATAATTAAGTTCTGCATATCTCAAATTGCTGCTGGAGAATTAAGACTAATCTATAACTCTTATAAGTTGTCATAGTTCCTCTGAAATCAATGGATGTTTTGACAATTTACACCATCTGAGGAACTGCTCTGTGTGTCTAATAAGACACACTGCTGTCTAATTACAGGGAGGTTCATACGGAGTCTCCAGAGCTCAAGAAAAAGTTGGTTCTTCCAGGAATAGTAATTTTTTGTTCTTTTAAACTCCTCATGAACTTCGGTGTCAAAAGCCATCTTTCTTTCAGTAAAGACCATAAATGTGTCTTTAGCTGAAAGAAATGGTTCTATGTATTGCAGTCAGTTTTGAAGCGTGGCCTTGGTGCTATGAGGAGGTTTTTGAGAGGAAAAGTAGGGAGTGCCTATTCCAGTGTCATCAGAGAACTGAAATAACAGGTGAGGAGACAGGGAGCAACCAGACAGCAGAAACTCGACGTAGGAGCGAGATAGTATCGATCCAGATACTCCAGTGAAAGTTTTCAGATAGTCTGGAAGAGTGAACCAGGGAGATACCATGTATTTACACACAAATTTCTGAAAGGATTTGCTTGCTCTGTATCATGTTTAGGAACGTGGTTGAGTGGTAGGCTTGGCAGTGCCAGATTCAAGGTTGTACTCCATAAGCTTAAAGGTCTATTCTACTTAAATGGTTCTAGGGTTCCATGTTTCTAACCACAGAACTGCAGGAAGTGTGTTTTCCACATCTCATGATGTGAAGAGGAATACTTTAAAAATGTGCACAGACATTGTAGTGAGAGGTGTGTAAGCTGCAAGCAGATTTGGACAGAACACAGCAACATTTGCTTTCACAAAGCCAGCAAAGCACAACAACGAACAACCACCCAAACCCCCCTCCTAAAACCCAAAAAGCCTTATCACCATCAAACCCACAGCTCCAAAACCAGAAAGTCATGTTTCAGAAACACTGGGCAAAGTAATGGTAGGTTTCATCTATAGGTTTTGAGCTACCAAAATTAGTAGAATAAGCTGTTGTGATTGCCTACCAATATAGGGAGGAAATAAACCACATGAGGATTAACAAGTACAGAATAACATACACCAGCTAATGCAAAATCTGTGCTGCAGGTTAAGAGCCAGAAAAACATATATCCTGTGGCAAGGATTTCAGCATAAGTGTGCTGGCTGCCTCATTAATACAGTATTTTATTAGTAGAATTTATCTTCTTGTTTCTCTCCATCCGTACTTAATTTCTGTTTCTTGCTGTCTTGTGTTCTTTCTTGTCTATTTTTCCCTCAAGCAGAGCTTGAGAATTATATCATGATCAGAAGGACATTCTAGGTGACTCGAGTGCATTTGTGACTGAGCTGGAAGAGTTCAATTCTCTCCACTACCCAAAGGAGAAGGAAGTGCAAATTCAAACTGCACTTTTCTCCCAAGGGTTGGTGTGCTCTTTCTGTTACATAGAGTTGGAGCAATGCTGCCAACAGATTCCCACACGTTTCTCATGAGGGCAGACCCTGGCACAGTCATTCTCCTGATGCTGCACTTAAATGAATCACCAGCAGAGCAAACAGCTCCGGCGGCAGCGTGACTCCACAGCCCTGCTCCTTCACGTTGAATTCCTCCAGCGCGGTAGCGCTTAAGCCAAGGATTTCGGTTCAAAGAGTGACTTCCGCATCTGAATTAAAACACACTCTCAACAGTTTGTGCAACCACTTGGCCGCTGGCCCGCCCGGGAACATCTGCGGCGGTGGCTTCCAGGGGGCCGAGCGCCGCTCCTGTCACATCTGGAGCAGCACAGCTGTCCCTCAGCCAAACCCTCCCGCTCACAGGCGCCGCCGGTGCTCCAAGTGCAGCCGGGAGCCAAGGATAGGGGTACAAAGAGCACCAGAGAGCTGGACTTTATCTCTTCACGCCATCAGATCAGCGATAGGAAGCGCTGGCAGCTTTCTGACAACGTGCACCAGAAGTTTTCCTTGTGTTGGGAAGACGCTCTGACTCAATTTGGCTGTTTTAGTTTACAGCCTGACTGAAGCTCTGACGTTCACACAGGATGCAATGAGGCACCTGCTCAACACCCAGTTACAGTGGGATCCCCACACCCAACATTCACAACAGTCTTTGGAAAACAAGTCCTCACTCCAGAGCTGGCCATAGGTGCAAGGCGTTTTTAAAACATCTTCCATTGAGTGCTTTGTAATTAGAAATTGCAGGAAATTACTCAGACATACTTTGAATTTTAATTTTCCCTCAGTTTCTAATTTAGCCAGAAGGAATCAATTAGTCCCCAGTTTGGAATCTCTACCATCTTTGAAACTTGGATATTCACAGAAAGCAAATAGCTCTTCATGTAGAAGGTCCCAGCTGAAGGATGTAAATGGTGAAGTGCATGGAACACCATTTATTTACACTGTTTTGGAAACACAGAAGGTTGAGCTGACCCTCCTGTGATTCAAATCTGAGTTTACAGCGTCATTCATCATCTCAGAATGGGTTTGTTCCAGTCTCCTTGAACAAAACTATTTTCTCCTCGCATTTGCTGCACAGAATTGGCTGAATTTCAATTCCAAGGTGTATTGTACGAAGAACGGTTTTGGAGTGAAAGATGTCAAGCTGGCAAAAATTGAAAATTAGATTGGAATAAAATCTAATTCTTTTAATATAGAAAGTGTTTAGTTTTGCCTCTGTAATATAATTTGAAGTCACATAGCAATCATGTTTCTTGGCTATGGAGGTAGGTTTCATCTCTAGCTGGATGAAATAAAGGATTTTAATAAGAAATTATGCAACAAATAGGTGGAACTTGCGTCACATACAGCAAGAAAATACTTTTCACCTCTGAGCACCGAGTATTTGCTGATGTCAGGGAGATCATTTATAACAAACTTGCTGGGTGACCCCTGCTTGATTTTGGTCATGCACTAAAACCCACCTTTTATTGTACCTGGTGATCTTATCAGTGACCTAACAAGACTAGGAACCAGAAAGTCTTCCAGTGCTGTGATTTTGCTGGGCCTCCTTTAGCACCTGGAGACTGTGAGGAGTGATGGGGGGCACTGGGGGAACAAGCATCCTCCTGTCAGAAAAATGATTCTTTCAACTTTTCCTTTCTCCTAGGCTTTCCGCTGCAGAGTCCAGGTGTAAAATCAGGAGCTGGAAGTGGCACTTCCCTCCCGCATTTTGGGCGGGCAGGAGGGGAGGTGGTCCAGCCGCACAATGACAGATTATGCAAATCCTCGCGGAGCATGGAATCAATCAGGGCGGTGGGAGAGGAATGCAGCTCATCTCCGAATTAGCCCCCGCCGCGGCGTCCTCGCGAAGCATCCCCCCCTCGGCCGGAATGACATCAGAGCGGCTCCGAGTCCTTGAAAGTCTGCGGGTTGATTAGCGGGAGGAATCGGCCGCTCCTGCCAATCACAGCCCTGCGAAGCCGCCTCGCTACTCCTGGAGCTCGGCGGGAGAGGGAGGCTGACTCCGGCACACGGCAGCGCGGCGCGGCGCCGGCGGCAGGACCGCGAGCAGCTGCTCCTCGGCTGATTCAATAGTTCTCGCAGCCTTTCTGCTGGAGCCTGGCGGCTCCCCGGCGTAATCCCCGTGTCCAAGAAGGAAGCTGCATTTTGAACGGTGTGCCGAGCAGAGGTTTGAATCATTCCAGCTGGCTGCTCGCTCTGAAAAGGACAGGCTGGGTATAAATGAGATGTGACTGTGCCGGCAGAGTTCAGTGACTGGGGCCGGAGCAAGAGGAGCCTTCCTGGGATGCCGCTCACAGCCGCTGGCAATTGAAAACTCCCTAGTTTACCTGGAGCCCTGTGAAGAGCTTTGAATAGCAGATGTCTCTTTGCTTTGCGCTAGGAAGAGAAATCCTTCTCTAGGTAAGCTATTGTTCAGCTTCTCAACCTCTACTTCTGGTATATATTCATACAACCACATAGACAGTGCCTATACTCAGAGCAGGTATAAATATCCACAGAGAGTGTCAAATGATCTGCCTGGAACCTATGCATAGTAAGTACTTCCGAAAGCTGCCTAGAGCCTGGCATTCCGAGGATTATTTGGAAGTTTGAGATAGTCTTCGCCACGTTTGCATGCAAGTGCCCCCGATGTAAAGGGAGGCGCACCCTCCGAGGGAAACAGCTGTCTGCCTAAATAGATGAAAGACCACAGACGGGAGAGCATGGGAAGTTATGTGAGGGAGGAAAAGAGGATACAGTTGCTTCTTTAGTCTACTCCACATCTTTTGCTTTTATTTGCTACCATCTAGCAAAGTTCAGCAGAACTACTGTACTAAAATGATATGGTGGAAGCTTTCCATGGAGGTATATTAAATATGCACTATTTTAAGTAAGACTAATTGTGCTGTGAGGAAGCCAAAACCTACAGGTCTGCTCTCTTCCAGCAGTTTGATAGCAAACAACATCTGTCAGCAACATTTTTTTTTAAACAGCATGATCATTTATAGAGTGGAAGCAAGGATTGTTAGAGGTAGTAAGAGGTAAACTGAAGAAATCAGTGTGGGCTCCTCAGATCCTACAGAGCCAGAGTCCAGCAGCAGCCCAGCGTTTTTATCCAACAGCTGGCACAGGGGCTCCAAGTCACTGCTGCTGGGAACAAACACTCACAGGAAAATGCTTAGAGGTGAAGAAGTCTCTTCCTACAAGCACTGCACTGTTGTAACCACATGCACCTATGAAACCCCACGCTCAGCAAGTTCTCTTTTCCCCAGGGAATTTACTGGTCATTTTTTACTATCTCCTGTGGCTCTCATTCACATTGCTTGAACTCTCCCTCCTTCCCTCCATGTGAATAAATGCTGCAGAATCTGGCCTACCCCCCGTAGCAGGTTACTCTACCTTTCCTAGCTTTTAATGCTCTCAGACAACAAGCTAAAAAGAGAAGTAACTCATTTTCATCCCATTCCTTCAGTAGTTTAAATCATGATCCTCCTGCATAGGATGTTCAGCCTGTGGAAGGACAGCAGGATCTCCTTGTTCTTAAAGTTTCAATAGTTGGCAACGTTTCCAGGTGCTCCTTGTCTTGCCCCATCCTGTCTGTGCACTTTCCCCGTGCACATTTTCCCCTCCACCAACCTGCACTGTCGCCCTTGCTTTCGAAAATGCTGCTCTAAGGGCGGGGCTGGGGGTGGGGTGTGAACTGCCAAGTCGCATTTAACTAAGAAAATTCTTGGCTTCGAGTTTTCTCCTGAATCGTATCAATTCAGATAATATGATCTGCTCAATTGGGTTAGATGTTCCTAATGACATTGTTCTGTGCAGAAGTTTAAGACTGTCTATTAGGTTTTGTGCCATTTCCCCAGAACGTGGCCCTTTTTTTTTGATCCATAATAGATGCCTAATGTCTGAAAGCCTCGGAATTGAAAGCAGGAGTATCTTAATGTCTTGTTGACACCACTCTCTTCTGCAAGGCTGGGGAAATGCTCTTCTAACTTGCATTTTATCAGAGTAAATCAAATTCAAAGGGTTACATTTAAGAAGAGAGCAGGATGCTTTAGTGACTGACCACTTGAGCACACACACACACATACATACCCCCACATATAAATCCTTTTCAGCCTGAACACCCTGTTAAATCACGCTATCAAGTTCTAGAAGTCCTATTAAAACTTTATGGGTGTTTAGAGGCTGTGATATCTGCTGTATCACTCTTTGTAATGGCCATGATCAGACTTAGCACCATGCAGGAATCATGAGCTGCTCTAGAGTTCAGCTATCATATTCAGTATGAGCAGGATGAAAATATGCTAATAGTAGAGATGGGGTTTTTTTAAGGTTTGCAGTACAGGAATTATCCCAGCAGTATAATGAGATACTTTAAGGAAAATGTGGCCATATATTGCAAACCCATGGCAATACTGAGCACAGAAAATGCTGATGAGTTACTATTAGTTCTGACTATGAGTTTTCAGTTAGATAAACAAAAAATTGCATTTAATGATATGTCCCCAGAAAAAGATGCCTCATTTTTCTACAAGCAATAAAGAAAAGCATATCATGAACCTTCACCAAAAAAAAAGAGTATCATTTCTGTTCCAAATCGTTCTGATTTAGCCCACAAACAATTTTGCTTTGATTGCCTCTATGACCATAGGGCTGGCTGAGCTTCAGCTGCATGTATACACTGCTGTTTGCTTCCATCAAGTGTTTGCCTTGCAAAGCTTCCATAATAATAGAATCTAAGAATGGTTAGGATTGGGAGGGACCATAAAAAGTATCTAATTCCAACCCTCTTTCTGCAGCTTCATTGGTGCATCCAAGAAACTGCTTTCTATACCTGCAAAATTGGTTTCTCTGAACAAAGCAACCCCTGGGCTAAGAGCAGCAAAGCATTGCAAGCTGGGGCCTGGATGGCTGAAGGAACAGTTAACTTGGAATTGTGCAGAAGGCTGTACTTTGCCCAGCCTGGGGAGTCATTTAAGGAACAAGGCACTGAGCTTAAGGTGAATCAAGGGCTCTCCACACTTTTCAAGGTGAGGGGAGCCTGGACTGAAACCATTTTCAAGTGTTAAGGAGTACAGTGTACAGTAGCAGTTTATCAGATCCCTTGTTCTCAGGCCTGGGATGCAGCTGAGGACCATTAGAGCTGCTGGAAGGGCTGGACTCTTAGGGAGAAGGAGAGTCTCTGTTGGAAATGAGGTCTTGTTTCCCATTTTGAGATCGGCTGAAGAATGCACATCTCACAACAGTAAGTCTCATTCTCCTATTGAGATGTTAAAGCAATGCCTCTCACGAAGGTAAGCCACCCAGAAGAGTGCTAGATGGAAATTCAGAATCAATTTTCCATCTATGTCAACATTTAAATTAGAAAAATTGAGCTATTAAGAGTGTCGGGTGCTGGAAGAAAATGAAAATCATGCACGTCAATCCCAAACATTTATTACAACTACTGTCAGGAATAATTACAATGGAATCAGAATTTCTTCTGAAATTAACAGTTGCTATAGAAAAATAATAATATTTTACCTAAATAGCCATGCCACCAGAATTACATGGCAACAGCACACCAGTGTAGAAACCATGCCAGTATTTGATAAGGAAAACACACTGGCACCAGAAGTCATGAATGGTCATTTAAACTCAATTCTGAAAGGAACAGAGAAGTATTTAAAGCTATTTCCTTCTCTCTGGCTACAGAAGGGGTCACAACTGCTCTCCCCAAGTGGAGGCAAAGGGAGCAAATTAATCCTCCCTCCTCTGCTGCAAGGATGGGTTTTACAGAGCCACAGCAAATACAGAAGTAAAAGCCAGGACAGGGTGAGCTTCCTTCATGAGGAAGGAAGCAGAAAGGAAGGGATTCCCTCTTCTTCCTCAGAATCTGGTGAAATAAGAACTGTTCTTAGCTTACTTAGCCTGGCCAAGGGAGATCAGGCTGATGCCTCCATAGCCACAGACTTCTACTAATGGCTCAGTTTTCATCTCCCACACGTAAATATCATTACCAGACACAAACAGCAGAGAGAATAATGTGGACGGGCTCTTCCCTGAGCAGAGCTCTGCACAAAACCTCCCCTCCTGAAGGACTATCCACAGCTACTTATTCCAGCCCGCACTCTGCCAGGCTCCACTGAAAGGATTGCATTTAGCTTTTAGTGTATAAATAAGTGTTCTGATAAATAATTAATAGTAGCTGCTGGCTGTAAAAGAGGCGGCTGTTTGGAAAGTTAAAACAGTCTGTCATGAAATATGCACCCACCTCCCTCCTCTGTGTTCTACTTTCAGGGGATGTTTTAGCCAACATCTTGGCCTTTTCCATGGGACCATATTGAGCAAGGAGGAGGCCAGAGCTCAAGTTCCAAACCCTCAGGGTATTCTTGAATTTATTCTCTCTCACTTGGGATATAGATCGCCCCCTAAATCAGCAGAGAAGAGGGCAGGTGGTCAGTGATTCACAGAGAAATTTCTGGAAATAAGAGGAAAGTGCAGTGTTCTGGGCTTCTGGGTGAGATACAGAAATTAGACTTATTGATCACACTTGATTTTAAAGCCCTCATAGCTGCTTGGGTTTTTTTAATTTAAACCAAAAAAAGCAGGGCCCTCTGCCTTTATATTTTGCCAGACTGCCTGCACTCTACCCACCTAAATAGCTGGTGTAGCTATAGGGCATTTTTATTCATTACTACTCGGTAGACTGTATTTGGGTTGCAGTTTTAAATGGCTTCACTATTCTACCCCCATACTGTCACACTGTTAAGGGTGGAACTGTACATCAGAATCCCGGTGAATGAATCACCTGCAGAAGGGCATGGCACTATTATTTGTACCCAAAAAACACAATTCAAGAGAATTCTGTGATATGCAATGTCCACATGGCAAGCAAAGTGAGCCATGCATGCCTCAAAACACCTGACAGACTCCCATGAGACTAACTCTCCATCAGCCTTGGAGCAAGCTCCATGTGCCTGCATCAATCACAGGCAATCATTCTGCATACTCAGACTCTTAACTGAAGGGCCTCCTAAAAGGCTTTCTCCTCCATGGAAAAAAATATTTGTGTTCAGGCAGAAAATGAAGTCTCTACGTATATGTTATCTAAAACTGAGCTTTATGCATTACAACATACTGTGTCCAATGATGAGACATAATTTTGTAAGCCCCTTCCATAACCCAGAAAGCCAGGCTGGATTTCCTCGTCCATGATACACCCAGGAGGTTCCTATTGGAAAACACAGTACAGATGTGCACCCAGCCCCCAGGAGAAGACAGCAATGTAAAGACAATTCCAGCCTGATTCAGGACCAGTATGTTCAGAAAGACACACAACCATTTGGATTCTTTTTATTCCACACTCTCCCCCTTCAACAATAAGTTAATGCCTCAGTAGTTCAATAAACAGAGATTTTTCACGAAAGCAAGAGGTTAATCAAAGCCTCTCTATTCCATCACAGAGCTCTAATGGTATTAGTTCTAGTTCCAGTCTCTGAGCTCAGCGTGACTCAACAAAAAAATCCCTTGAATTCCCAAGCAGGACCCTTATCCTACTAGTGGCATTTCCAAATTGAACTTTATCTAGACAAAACAAAGAATAGATCTTTCAAAAGGAAACATTTGTTTATATTTTGAACCAAGAGCAAAACAGTATCTATAGGTCACAGATGACATACCAGAAATCTCTAAAGAGATCTTTCATTTGGCTGACAAAGTGGCTTCTCTCGGAGAAACCCCATAAAGCAGTGGCAGGAATAAACACAAAGGAACTTAACAGGGTACAAAGAATAAGAAGAAAAAGGAAGCAAGCACAGCAAACACATTTGCCTGCACATGAAAGTGTGAATTTTGCACTGGCTTTCCCAAAGGCACACTTTGCAATATCCATGCTCTACACATCTGAACCAAACATGAATCATCTTAGAACATTTTACAGCTAATGCCCATGTAAAGGTAGAAAAGAATATTATTCTCTCAGCAAAGACAAGAAAAATGAAATACTGAAAAAAATCAGTTGCCTCCAGAGGGCCAAACATGATGGTGGCAGAGACAGAAATCAAAGGTTCTACTCCCTGCCTTATCTTTTCACCATAAAGCATTTTCCCTCTTGATAGGCAAACAGTATCCCTCCAGTCATTTCAAGGTAAGAATTTGAATTTGTGTTAATAATCTTGCATAAAACTCCCTCTGTCTTGTCTGCAATACTTAAGTACATTAAAGGGGAAGTCTCTTGGATATTGTAGTGTTTTTATTACGTGGCCGAATTTCTCTGTCTAGTCAGTAAAAGTAATCAACAGTAATGTGCTCAGCTGTAAGTGGTCCCCACAAAAGGCTCACCTTGCCTGTAAAGAACTGGTACTAAGACCCAGAATTTTCTTGAAGGACTATCTCAAACCTAGTCTAGAACTAAGACTAGGAAGAGACAGGAGACCTATTACAAACGCAGCTTCCTGCTCCCAAACTGCCATGCAATAAAAGCAGTGATAAATGCAAGTATTTATGAGCGAGGTGGAAATGACTGAATTCAGAAGCTGTTTGGAAGTCCAAGAAGCACGCACACACAAAAAGAGGAGGCACACAGGGAGGGTCACCTTGGCTTCATTCACTCTCCTTGCTTCGCTTTGCTTGAAAGCCACTACTCGCCAAGCCCTGCCAGCTTGTCACCAGCACTGGTGGCTTGGATGATGCTCCAGCCCACACATCTGCTCTAATCAGAGATTGGTGGGACCAAACTCTGTGTATTCTCCCTCTTTTTCTACCAAATCTTCTCAATGATAACAAAGCCCTTCAGCCAGCGAGGGCAAAGATGGGGAAATGGGACTCCAGGAGAAATTACTTAAAGAATAAATAACAGGAAGCTGTTATAATGAGAATTAATGTATACAGAGCTTGGAAACTGTGTCTGACTGGCTGGAAACTGGCTTGAGCAAACTCAGAATAAACCTCTGTTTAAATTTCATGTGGCAAACGTGCTGTACTAAAGATTTAAGTACCAAGTCTTTGTTATCTGGGTTTAAATAGACTTCCTTTGCAGTAGCAATAGATCATTACTATGTGACAGCAGTAGTCCCTCTGAAATAAGTTAGTGGCCTCCTTTTAATTCCTAGCACAGATGTGACCACATCTGACTTTCTCACAAATAGTCCCTGTGACAGGATACAGACACCACAAAACATGCTATTCAGTCAAATACATTGTCATTGGTATAAGAGTGGACACATTTTAATTACTTCACATGGTAGCAAACATTTTTAGCTCTCAGAAAAGCAACAGAACAACAGAAAGCATGGGAAACAATTAACTATTAAAAAAAAAAGCATAAAGATCAAATAGTTCTGCTTCTAACAGGCTATTCCAGATCCTGGGACTGTATCTCTCTTTTTTTGTGTAAGAAGCCTCCAAAAAGTAAAGTTTTAGTAATCATCCATTAAATCTGTAATCCTTGGTAAATTTTCAAAATCAATACAGAAAATCTGCAGTTATCTGGTTGCTAATAGAACTATAAAATAGGGTTTTTAGCAATTTTTTTTAATGGCTTAGCTTGTCTGTCCGATCAAACAACATGTACAGAGTTTGGCTTCTGTATTGATTGACTTTAAGGAGTCCTAGTTAGGCAGCCATTCTATTGCACAAATGTTGTCTCTCAGCTGAGTTCACAACACAAATCATTCTATTGGAACTGGATAGCTAATTGACAGCCTTATGAGAGTGGAAAAGAGTACCAGAATAGATGGACTGTAATAAAACATCTGATACAGCGTCTCGCAAAAGTTTTATTTGAAGAGTTAAATGAATTCAAATTGGCTTCCATTGAAGCATTAAACTATGAATTGGAAAGTGATGAAGAGCCATTAACCAAGCGAGAGCAGGAGATTTGTTGCATCAAGTCAGGGGGAATGTTTTGTAGGCTGCCTCAGAGCACCGTGGAAATCCTGCTTTTATTCCCCACCTTCACTCACAAGGACTGGGGCACTGACAGCGTGGTAATTTCACCTGCACTCTCCATTAATCCCGCTGGGAAAGCAAAGCAAGGGCTTGGTCCTGCAGGGCACACACATCACCGGCCCAACTCCCTGCCATGACATTTTGGCTCTGTCATCGCGGCTTTGGCAGTAAGCTGCTGACCTTCAGATCATCTCTCAACACCACCTTTTCAGCCTTTTTCTTTCCTACACACGTCATGAGGGTTGGAAACATCTGCTGAAGGGCATTATACAAGAGCAAGGGGCTGTTGCTTCCAGCTCACACATGGGTCCCCAAGTGACCATGGGAAAGTCAGGCTTGCACCCATTAATGCTATTTAGCTTTCTGAATTTTTGGTGAGTTAATGCTATTTAGCTTTTTGAATTTTTGGTGAGTTACTGGTAAAAAGTGGTAGATCTTAATACCATCACGCATGCTAAATAGACACATTTATTACAAACTGCATTGAGAAGGTGCTTTTAAAAATATATTATTTTAAGTCTGGCCTGGTGACATCAAATTATTATGTGTATTGTGGTAATTGGTATCACCACACAACGTCTGGAGCTGCTCTGAGGGTGAGTGTGGTCACTAACACTTATCTGTTGTGATGGTGACTAGAGCCACTCCATCAAGAAACAAGAAAAACATACATAGATTCTCTCTTCATGCATGATTCCACTCAGACTATACCTAAATTACTGACTTTTAGGAGCTTCCACTCCTGACACTCCAGAGAAAGCAGCAGTCAGCACTTTCTGAGGAAATATTACAACTACTCGTTATGTCCAGAAGTATTGACGCGTTAGAGATCCATAAATTATGCCATTTGGAGGAAGCCTCACTGAAACATCCCAGGTGGACATTTATGGGATTTTCTGGGTGGTCCAAATGACTGTGGGACTGTTGGAAGTTAATGGGTCAGAAGAAGGAAGCATTGAGGCTGAACATCAGGCAATGCTCACCAGAAGTGTGGTCTGGTTAAGTCTTAAAACACATTTCTGCTAGGAGCTAAGCAACAGCAAGCGTCACATCTGAGCTGGGGGACCAAAGGATATGCATGAGAATATCCCTGTGAGCTAAACTCATCTCCAAAACACCCTCCAGCCACTGTTTCACCAGGGAGTCTTCTCACCACTCTCTGAAATCATCTGGAAAAGTTTAAAGCCAAAGAGAAATAGAAGTCAAAAGGGTCAAGCAGCTCCTTTCCAAGTATTGTTTCACGCTAAAATCACGCCAGCTTTCATCAAGTGTGCAAGTTGAAGTATTTCAAACTCTTTGCTTTATATTCATTGATTATTGACTTCACCCTCTGGCATCATTTAGCTTTCTGAAATCACACAAGATTACGTGTGCAGTATAGACTTGATCAAATGGCTGAAAATACCGAAAAATTGGGGGTTTAACTTACACATGATTATGCATTGAAAAGAAACAAAAGAGGTGAAAGTGCTGAGCAGCCTCTCGACTCAGAAATTATAAAATAGAAGTCAGAAGGTCTCCAACAGTCTTTATCAGCTGAGAAGCTGGCCTTATGCTAGATAAAGAGTTTTCTAATACCTTGGGATGAGCTATGAAAAGTCTTTACCAACACCCCTCTCAAGCAAAGCCACATTTACAAACACAAAGCACATTGCAGCTTTATTTAATTTGGAAAAGAAAAAAATGCTGCTTTCAAAAAGGATATAAGTTTTGGGAGCTCAGTCAAAAACTCGCCTGGAAACTTTTCTGAGAGAGAGAAAAGAAAAATGTTCTTTTTTCCTTCTGCAGTGAATAGAAACCCTGAATTTTTGCTAATGGTCACCAGGAGTCATTTATCACTCAAATCAGTTTGCTTGTTTCTGTAATGAATGAGGAGTCACATGCAAGGAGCAGCAAGGCAGGTATCATGATTCATTGGGCTGCTAGTAAGTGACAGGAGTCATACAAGCCTAGAAAGGAAAGAAAAGAGGAAAGGCTTTGCATTAGGATTTTAGCCTAAAGGGGAGTTTTATATATAGACAATAAAGACATTCTGACTTCTGATTTATGCTGGAATAAGGAAGGGAAAGCTCTGGCCTGCCTCCAGGTGAATTACTCCCAGCAGAGCACTCTGGTGCAGACAGGAGATTAGGAATGGCCACACTGCTGTGGAGCAGCGAGGGTCCTGCTCCTCTGCTCGGCCCCGTCAGCACTGACACGCTCTGAACCCACTGCAGATGTGAAGTCCATGAGCTCCATAGCTCCATCCTCAGGGTGAATGAACACAGCTGATGGCTTAATATCAATATTGCTACTTTCATAAGCTGAAGTAGCTTTGCCTCCCCATGATCAGAGGCAAGAGGAGCTCCCCCAGCCCACACACCGAGTCTGCTTGTTCAGGCACCAAGCCCTGGGGGAAGCTGTGCCTATGGGAACTGGCCCACGAGGGAGTCAGCTTTAATTCCTGATGCACAGTTAACACATGGCATTAATAAGGGGCTGTTTCTCTTCTCTGTCGTGCTATCAGTTTTAAATAGTCAAGTCCTAATCTCCCAATCAATCATCTTCAAAATCAGTACACGCTTTAGTCATCAATCAAATGCGTTTTTGCGGGCAAGCAGGAAGTGTTATTTCGCAAGGAGGCAGCAATTTTTAAACCTCCATTTTTCTTCAGCTGCCTGAATTAAAGAAAAATTAGAGTCCCTGCAGATGTCTCTGACATCACAACAGAGTTGTACTGCAGAGTTCTGCCCTTGCTGGGGAAAGGCCCCACGGTGAGAAATCGGCTGAATGGACAAGACCTACTGAAGGACTGACTCTGGATGAATGTAGCCTTGATTCCTTGACCAAATGTGCCCAGCTTTGGGCTTTACCCCCCTGAAGAGTCAGTGAATGCTGATCAGTGACCACAGGAACACAGGACCTCAAACACCAGTTTCCTAAATGAAACTCCATTCGTAACACTAATTATGAAATATGGCCTATTTTCATGTTTTTCAAATTAATACAGCACAGGAACTCTCCGAAGATAGTTGAATTCTGGAGCGAATATAAAGCTGTTGAACTTTAAGGGGGAGAGTTTCAAAGGCACAAATGGCACTTAACTTCCAATTATGCCTTGGAAAGAGTCCCACTAATGGCTAATATAGCTGATTTATTTTCATAACCTTTAATTACTTCACACCGTTCTTTTTTTTCTGAACAGTATAATCAGTTCAACAGAGCAGTTCAAACACAATGTGCAGACTAAAAAAGATCTGCCCCATGCCTGGTTTCCATATGCAAGTTTGAATTCCATATCAATTCTATGTATTTAGATATCTCAGTAAGGGGGAATACCTGCATTTGGTTATAACATCTGCATACAACAGATAGCAAGTTAACATTAAATCTGATTATTAGTATTTTATCTGGATGAGATTTTACCTGTGTTATTTGGAGGAAATCATTAGGAATTAAGACCATAGTTTTATTTTGGCTAGTATAAAGTCAGGGACTTCCCCTATTTTGGTAATACAAGCTATAAAGTTTATTGTTTTGGCAGCTTGCCATACCAGTACCCAGGAGATCCAGCAAGGCCAAACACTGAGGGAAAACAGTGCAATTTTAGGTCTCCTCGCATGCTATTCCCTTGTGCCACAGGTGGAGGCTGAAACATTCGCTAAGCATCCAGGGTGATCTAGCGGTACATTTCTTAGAGCAGAACTCCTGATTTTATTTAATTTTAAACACAGGAGTCTTAATTAAAGTGTTTTACGTGCCCTGGGGATTTTCGAAGCCTTCTGGCGGGAGCGTGGCCGCAGGCAGGGCTGTGTACTCGGTAGCGACGGGAGAGCAGGTGCTGCCTCGCAAAAGCAAGAAGCGATTGCCCTCTAGTGCCCAAAAGCAAGCCGAGGATGCACAGTCCGAGGATGGGGAGTTGAAGATTTTTTCCAAGCTATCTGCCTGTCTCGTGCTGACCAAAGAGGCCTTTTGCAATCAGCTGTTTAAGGGGGGACACATCACCGCGCCCTGGAGGCTGCCCCTCCCACGGAGAGCAGAGTGCTGATCTGCTAAACGCTCGGAGTCGGGCTGAGTGACTCATCAATGTCACCCGAACTCCAGCACTCTCACAGAGGATGCTTCACTTGATCCAGTGTTATCTTTGGAGGAAATCTTAATTGGAGGTTTAATAAGAAGTGAAATCCCAGCAAGCAGACAATTGCAGAACAAGGGAAGCACCAAAGCGGGGCAAATACTTTTAAGATTATTGGGATGACTTCAATTTCCTAACGGTAGCTGTGATTTCTTTTATATTTCTTCTCTCATACATAAAAGAAAAGTGTAAATGCCAAAGAGGTTTCTTATTCCTGTCCCTACATGGCTCCCCTCTTGGTCAGTTGTGTGCCACAGCAGGGTCACTGATGGAATAGCCCACAATCTGGGGGTATCAATCTCCTAGCAAGCTTCCAACTGAGGAAGGTAAATCAGATAAGAGCTTGAACCTGACAGAGTCAGAAATGGTCTCAGAAACAACTTCCTCTCTCTAAATGCTTCTTACAAGCACTCTTCAGTTTTAGGTGCAAACTTTAAGATGAATGAATAGTTTTCAGAACACAAGTCAAAAGTGTAATCTGAGTTAATGGAGGAGGACACATCAACTGATAAGTATCTGCCTGGAAAAAGCGTTTCTTCCCTGCAGTTCCAAATCAGTCATGTTTACCGTCTAGCATTGTTCCAATAGACAAACAATATAAATAATTCAGACAGATGTTAATTCCTACTTAAATCCATAGAGCAGCACGGGCTATTTATTTAGTTAGCTTTAACTGCCTCTGAATCATAGGGCTTACTGTTACCAATGGCAGTTTTTCATGAATTTGGGCAGAAGTGCCAGGAATTGCACAAGGGCTTCAGGGCAATGAGCTTTAAGCACCTCGTACTTTATCCATACAGGGAGAGACCAGAGGCCCAGTGCTTTAGCCAGAGGTGTCATGGACCAGCACATGCACCTACTTGCCCACCTAGCACTAGACAGCTCCCTTGAGGTACATTTCCTGCTGCATAGCACCTCCCATTGATCCCTGATGGAGGCAGAGCCATGCACAGCTGCACCCTGCAGTTGTAGCAGCCTGCGCATTCACATGGAAAATCCCCACAGAATCTTTATAGTTCTTAAAATGGACCACAAAGTACTGATCGCTCCGAGTGTGGAATGGAAACTGGAGAGAAAGCCCTACAAGTCTTTCCTCAAACTCCTATCACATCTTTCACTTTGGCCATGTTAGTTTCCCAATCCAACACAGAATTTATCACCCCTTCAAAATACCTGTGCAGTTTGAAGTCGACATGGAACGTGGTCTCGTATTTAACGAAGATTCACTTTGTCCTAATTTTGCCCCGACAATCTTCCCTTGCTCCCATTTGCAATAGCAACGACACACTTTAGATAAGAAATGCTGATAAGTAAATGCACATCCTCAAAAAGTTATGTTCAGCCTTAATTTCTATATCCTAAGAACGCAGGGGAGCTGTTTAATGCAGCTTATCTTAATGCAGCAAGAAAGCAAGTGACACTGAGTGCTCCTTGAACTACTCAGAAACTTCCCTCTTTACTCAGATTACCAGTATCAATCACCGGCCTTATTAACGTGTGTTTTTAATTGCTCTATGGATTTTGTTTTACTTACTCTTCTTTTACTTCTTGTTGCAGATAATGTTAAGAGTCCTCTTCATTGATTATTGGCAGCTGCTGCATTCTGAGAAAACCTCTTTCAATTTGTCTTTCCGGATCCTTTGACTTCCCACTCCAACAGCTTTACAACCTCCCCGAACGCTTCATAAATGCACTGCAATGGTCACATGAACATCTTGGAAGGGGAACTTCTGCAACTCCTCCTTCCTATGGCACTTTAGGAAGAGCACCCGGAAAAGTGGCAAGTCCAGCGGGAGCTGGAAGCCCTGCGAAAGATGAATCTCATCGGGAAGCTCCGCAGAAGTTTCCGAACGCTGGTCATTCTCCTGGCCACCTTCTGCTTGGCAAGTATTGTCATCTCTGCCTATTTCCTCTACACTGGCTACAAGCAGGAAATGGCCCTCGTGGAAACCACTGGACAAGCAGAGTGTGAGGACCTCAAACTTCTGCCCTACAGATCTGCGGAGCTGAGAACACCTAAGCCAATTGATCCCTCTAGAACTGATCCCACTGTGCTCCTGTTCGTGGAAAGCCAGTACTCCCAGCTAGGGCAAGACATCATTGCCATCCTCGAGTCCAGCAAGTTTCAGTACCACATGGTCATTGCACCAGCTAAGGGGGACATTCCCCCTCTCACAGACAACGGGAGAGGGAAGTACACCATTGTTATATACGAGAATATTTTAAAGTACGTGTCCATGGACTCGTGGAATAGAGAGCTTCTGGAAAAATACTGTGTGGAATACAGTGTTAGCATAATTGGTTTTCATAAAGCCAACGAGAACAGCTCGCCGAGTGTCAGACTGAAAGGGCTGCCACTGCAGCTCTACAACAACGTGGCCCTCCGAGACTGCGTGGTGAACCCTCAGTCGCCCCTGCTGCGCATCACCAAGGCGCCCAGGGTGGAGAAGGGCCCCCTGCCCGGCGAGGACTGGACAGTGTTCCAGTTCAACCATTCCACCTACCAGCCCGTGCTCCTGACTGAGCTGCAGCCCGCCAGGCCCACCCCCGCCACGCTGCCCAGGGCTGCTCTCTATGCAACCGTCATCCAAGACTTGGGCCTGCACGACGGCATCCAGAGAGTCCTCTTTGGAAACAACCTGACCTTCTGGCTCCACAAGCTCATCTTCATCGATGCCCTCTCTTTCCTGTCGGGAAAGAAGCTGACGCTCTCCTTGGAGAGGTACATTCTGGTTGACATAGACGACATCTTTGTCGGGAAGGAGGGGACGAGGATGAACATCAACGATGTGAAGGTAAGGCAAGGACTGCGGGATACATCCCAGACATGTGTATGCACCAGGGCTGTTTAAAAGGAGACAAAGCTGGACAAAGCTGAGAAGCTCCTTTCCCTGGTAAAGGCTGAAAGTGCACCAGTGCAGCCAGCAGATACATAAACCACAAACTGAGGTTAAAAGCCATTTTGCCCACATACATACAGAGATGCACTTAGGGATGTGTATATGTAGGGGCATACACATGTGCATTGCACATATGTACATATATATATGAAATATCTTTTAGAGGTCTTTTCTGTATTATTTTTCTCACTATTCCTGTAAAATAGACAGAATGATACAAGATGGTTGCCTTTTTAAACCTCCCCATCATTGAATTTAAAAGAACAAAAGGAGCCTGAAGAAGTTACAGCCCCAATAAGACTTCTGTGCGTTAGCAGGATAATTTTCATTACCAGACTAGCAGGTAAGCATTTAAAGTTACCAGTGACAGGGTGGAAGCACAGCATGCACTTGAGCAAGTGACATAACCATCTGATAGAATGAAAGGCCCACAGACTACTCACTGGGGGCTCTTCTACACTTATTTTCTTGATCTGTAGTATCCAGGGACACCATTAAATTTGTTCAGAGTAATTTTCAAAGATGTGTGCAACTTGGAAAGAATAGACAGAAGCTCAACAGCATGACAGTTATTTCTTGTCATTTTCCACATGTGGGAATCATAGTCAGAGATTAATTGAATCCCTAAGCATGCAATATCACATTCTCCAGCCTTTATTCCAGAGGGGTTTTTTCCTGTAAATACCCAGTGCTTTCAAGAACAATAAGCAAGCCTTTTGTTTTTAAAAGCAGATTTCTATTTAATTTCTAACCCCCTTTTTCCATTTCTACAATTTCTATATTCATTTGCCTCCTCATCCAGACCATTGAGGTATCCAAATACCCAGCAAAAGCAGTAGTCTCACATACAATTGAAACAATTTTGCACATCAGAACACTTGGGGTAATTCTATTAGCCAAACCAGGCGTATGAATGCTCATCAGGGCTGATTCTGAGCACCAGGCACTCCAAGTGCCTGGTGCCTTTGAAATCTGAGCACTGCGCACAAGCTCAGCGATCAAGTGCTCTCTCTCTGGAAATATATGGGAAAATGCTCTGAGAAAGGGCTTGTACACAAGAGGAAATTAACTCAAAAGGCAATTGTGAAACAAGTTTTTCAGCAATAGCTTCCCGCCTGCGCCGTTTTGAGAGCATCTTTCTGACGTGGTTTGCTCCACTAAGGAAGCCTGTTACTATTGCACAGTGGTTAAAGAGCCCCCTTTGCCAGCAGAGGAGTGTCCATACAGAGACACTTGGAGATTCAGAGCAGAGTTCTCACTGGAATCATCTCATTATGCAGGAAAAAACCCAGTCACCTCCATTATTATCCAGCAGTCAACAGCATTGCTCGGCAAACCTTTCCAGCTGTGCTCGGCACAGCAGCCATGCTTCCATGGTCATTACAGGAGACACAGCAGAAAATTCCACATCCAGGGGCTGCAGTGGGAGCTGGATGCTGTTAAAAGCATTCAGCATTATTTTTATGTGCTGCACACATTTATCCATCTGAAAACCAACCAGTCCATGCTGCTGAATATCTAGACAATAACAAGGAAAAACATCTGCTAGGATTCAGACCTTTTTTAGTTTATTTTTTTCCAAGCAATGCATGGTGAGCCTTCTTTCATTCATTATGTTCGAGACAGGGTACAAAGGGAAGCTTTCGTGCTTCCCACATTTCTCCAGTGCCAAATTAGCAGCCCACTTTCCTCACAAAAACACCAACAGTGCCACTCACAGGATAAATCCCCTCCTCACCTCACACAAGAATTCATGCCACAAACAGTAACCACGAGGAGAAATCTTCTGCAGACGCAGGCTCAGAACCAGCCTTCCCCTCAATCTCTCTTTCGAGGACAATAAAAAGTTTATCTCCCTTTTAGGTGAATGTTTCACACATAAATCCACCCTGCAAGTTGAGCACCCATAGATACTCTGTCCTCAACATCACAGATTGCATTTTGAATCAGTTCCTCGGCACAGATTTGTTCCTCAGGGTATTTCACAAACGCTTGCTACATGAATCAGTCCATTCCTACAGACTGGACATTCCCAGAATACATTAACCCACAGAACACAATCCTGCTAATGAACAAAGCACCAAAAGCAGAGTTCACTTTGGTTAGTTTACAGAAAAGGATAATTACAGCCAGTTAGAGAACAATTTCCCAAGTCACTGGGGGAAGGAGGCAATTAAGAACCAGCGGACCTGCCTTCACCCTGTAAGGCAGAGCAGCTTGGCTTGAGAGGCAAAAGTAACAACTGCTTAGGAGGTTGATATTTCAGCGATGGCAGAGCAGTGCCCAGCCTTTGGGAGGAGTGGCTGTGGCTGCTCACACAGGGTTCACTTTGCAGAGATGTAGGGACTCTCTTCTGGGCTCTCTGAAAGTGCCATGCACACCCAAATCCCTTGGGAATGCTTTAATGCACAGCGAGTCTTCTGAAAACAATATTGGCATGTAACAAGAATAAGACAACTAAACCTGTGCAATTAGTTTCTGCAACCTAAATGTTTTTATTCCCTCACAAAGCTGTTTCTCAATTAGGTGCTTCAGGGATCTAATATATATAGTTTTATAAAGGGTGGCATTAGCTACAGAAAGAGATTAGGGAACAGGGTTATTATGGGCTCTGTTTACCATGGAAGATCTCCTAGTCTCTGGTGTTAAAGGAGTTGTGCAAGGTCGTGTCTGGCTCAATAATTACCAGGAACTCAGCAGAGCCACAGAAAGCTGTTTTTCTGAGCTTTGTGGAGATCTATCTTGAGCCTAGTGAGCCTCTGCAAATGAATTTCTCCCTTTCCTGCCTGCCAACATATTATCTCAGTGCTTGGTTTTAGAAGGCAAAAGAATTCATCAGTTAATTTGCAGAAACAGTGAATTTGTCTACTTGTAAATGATATTGGTTCCCAGCCACACAAGTTCAGTATCACTGGCATCAGTGATTCGGTAAAAAACCTCTGGAAATGTCTTGTTATGCTGTGTCTGCGAGTACCACACAGAAAAAATACAAAGCTTTCACCTTTTAAGTTTCCTTTTAACTGAGCACAAAGAGAGCTGCATTACCCAAACAAGGAATAAGAACTTGCTGAAGTATTTCTATTTTTTCTGTTGCTATAGTATGAGCTAGTATAATATTTACTCACCCAGGAAGAGCTCAATGCAGCCACCAGGGCTTTTCCAACACCTTTCACAAATGCACATCCTATCATTAACTCAAAAGCCCTGCAAGAGCACAGTGCAGGTTAAGGCATTTACCCTTTAATAAATAAAACAAATAAAAACCCCCTCCAAACAAAGCAAAAAGCCTTTTACTTTCTACCTTTCTCTTAGCTCTAGAATTTAGACTGCAACACACCTTCTTCCAGGTGGGCTCAGGAACCACCTGTTTGTCTCTGCAGCTGATAAGATTATCAAGGAGAAATCTCCTGTCCCAGCACCACCATGTCCCACAGCCCCTTGCTCTAAAAGCTGTATTTTCCCTTTCTGTAGTCCCTCTAATTGTCTCTATAAGGGTGGGAGCATCCTTGGGCTTTCTGAGCTACTGTAAATTGATGGAGCCATGCTTGGGAAGGTCCTTTGTGTTAGTGCTGCCTGCAGGCCTTCCTTCTCCTTGCAGCCTGTCTGCCTTCTCCTGCTGCCTCCCCCTCTGAGCTCCAGTCCACTTCCTTCAGTGGAAATAACAACCACATTAGTCTCTGACACCTCCTCACTGCCACAGCCTGCACTTTGTCTTTGACCTTCACCATCATTAAAATGCCTGGAACACTTAAAGCCTGTGATTTCTGGCTCACTTCAGTGTTTTAAAGACGAGAATTCATTTTGGAGTTGCATCTTTCCTGGCGATTCCGAATTAAAAAGTACTGGCACAGCAGGAAGCTGAGCTCAGCCACTCAATCTCTCCAGCATATGATTATCCCTGATTTCTGTGCAAGGACAACTGCTTTCAGGTGGAACTACTGAGAATGTCTGGGCCACAGCACCAGGCATGGCAGAATGGTCAGTCCTGAGATAGAACAGTCACCCTGATACCCTTTTAATAGTAATAAGCCCCTGCCAGTAAAGTAACCACACAATGGCCAGTCCAGGGAGAAGCTGAGCCCAGGAGATGTGTGAGCACAGGAACCCAGAGGAGACAGCCAAGCATTAGTCACTACAGGCTGGGTGGCACTTCTGTCACCATTTGAAGCACTTGAGAATGACAGTGAAGAACACAATGGAGTTCTGGAGCTCCCACTTTTGGATGGTCTAAAGTCTTTAAAAATGAATTTATAAAGCAGCTGAGAGGCATTACATGAAAACTTTAATAATCTTTTTTAAAATGGGAGTGCCTGCTCTATTCTGCTTCATCAGAGATGACAGTTCATTCAATATTTTCCTTGTTCAGGTCTCTTGAATCACCCAGTTCTTTCTGTAATAATTTGAGTGTTGAATACTGCTCAAGTGCCTTGTCAAGACACATCAGACAAAGTGTTTCATACTTCTTTTGTTTCAATAAGGCCTGTTCTTTCATTCAGAATTTCAGTACCAATGTCGTTAAAAACCACAATTCCCTTGCCACCAGCAAAACCTGAATTCTTCTCCTTGGCAGCCTGATGGATTGACTATCTATTGGAGTACCCTCCCTGAATTATAAGAGATTTGGGGTTCTCTCATCTGCCAGCTTCCCACTCAAGATTAGGTGGCCTTGACAGTGTTTTATACAGTCTTGCCAGAAAACAGATTCTGGTGGCTCAAATTTTCTACCTCTTGAATTTATTAAACAATTACATCCCAAGCAAGATTTTCCTGAATGTTTGAAAATTCACTTGGTATTCTGTTCCAGAGAACACACTGGGTTTTGGTTTGCAGGGTTACATGACTCCAAGGAGTTCAATTGGATATTGTTTGTACAAGCAACACAGAATTATCTCAGATGTTTGGGGTATTTTCCCCAAGAAAAACAGTTCAATATTCCACAAAGCAAGCAAATAAATTATTATAAAAAAAGAGAGGGGGAAATCATCCTTCCTTCTTCCAGCTTTTTAACTAGCTATAAAAATTCAAGAGAACTTAATTTTGAAAAAAAAAAAAGATATAAAAAATTGAAGTTTAAAGAGAGTCACAATACATTTTAAAAGATAGAAATGGCAGGTTTTTCAGGTCCAATTCAGAGCTTTCTAGTGCTTACACATCCTGTGCCAAGCACCACTGACTTGTGACACGTTCCTCTTCTACACTTGCACTGATTTCCTGGATTTGTATTTATTTCTTGAATCCTTTCTCCAAAATAATTCTGAAGTCATAGGTTGTATCAAACTCGAGTATATTTCCGGGACACACGTGGTACTCTATTTAATTTAGCTTCACTTAGGGAATCCATAGGAGCCAAAAACCACATCTGCTTTATATCAACCCCTCAAGAGACCTGCATTAACCTGAGCTTTAAAACAACGCATATTAGTTAAAAAGGAGCACTAACAGTTGCTTCCTGCACAGAAAACAACACTCTGAAATGATGGAATAGCCTTGTAGAAGGGCCAGGCAGTGCAGACTGCAAGAGCAGTCATAATTATTGCCTTAAAAGCACTTGAAGCAGCAATAAACACATTACCAGGAACCCATCTATAATGCAGCTCCTTCAGGAGCGGTGTTACTTAAGTGACTTTAAATATGCCTTTGTCATCCAAATGGGAGCAGGAGGAACACTTAAAGCAAAAGCTCAATTTAGCACCGTTGGCATTATTCAAATGATGTGCAAGTGGCAGTGCTCAGGAAAAGGGAGGTCACAGGGAGGATGGACAAACAAGCGGGGAACAGAAAAAATCTCCAAGAGAAAAGGAGAAATTGGAGACTTAAATTATTTAGCAATAATTAACTAGGCATCTTCTCTCCACCTCAGTGTCACAATGCAGTATAAAACCAAATATTTGACTACATCTGGCTTCAAATCCTTAGACATATCCCTCTATCCATTCATCCCTATAGCTTTATGTACATACCCTCACAGAAAGTAAATCTTCTGATCTTTGTCTTTTCTGTGAGTATGGTCAAAGATCCCTTCAATACTGCTTTTGCTTCCCATGTTCTACACCTCCACCCATCTTCTTTCCCTCCAGGCAGAATAATCTAAGGACTTTTAGGTATAAATCCCAAATCCCAGTTTCAGGAAGAGTCCAGCAAGAGCTGCCCCCCAAACACTGGGCTTGGTGTCCCTCTAAAGTGCCAAATTACCTTTAGTAGATGGTCACTGTTAATTGTCATTCCTGAAGGCAAACATCACATGGCCGTAGGTGGGACTCCCAAAGTGCTAAGGCAGCAGCAGCAGGTTTTTACACCTCAGGATAGAATAACCTTCAAGCCAAAGCTCCTGCTCCTGTAAAATTGCCTTAGGTCAACATGTGGGATGTGCCCATTGCTGCCTGTGAGCTGTGCATTCACCCACAGGGACATTTAGGCTTTCCCAAAGGGCTGCACAAGCTTCATAAATGTTTCCTTTTCCTCTGGACATCTACAGAGTCATCAGAGCAAATGACCTTCTGACTCCATCGTTCAGTAGGAGTTAGGCATAGCTTGGAAGAGTTGGAATGAGGCATGGATGGCTTTCAGCAGCTTGTTGGAGAACAGTGCTCTGCATACCCTCACTAGGCCTACAGAACTTAAATAAAAAGGATTTTTGATTGCTAGTCATTCATTTCTCAAAAAAACCCAACAAAAACCCTCCAAAAAAAAAACAAAGTACAAAAGAATTTTTTCACCTCATGGGAAATTCTAATATAAGACTATTTAGTAATTTAACTGTGTCATTTTGTGTCGACAAAATTTCTTATGTTAAGTATGGTAATTTATAACCTAAATAGTCACACCCATTTTATAGATAATAGCTTATAAAAGTTAAGAATTTCTCTCCAGAAATGTCAGGGAGAAAACAGAACAATTTTTATTAAACTCCATTAAGAATTTAAGTTTCAAAATACACAAATATTTAAAGGATAAGCTATTAACAATTTCCTGCAAACTGACGTGTGAGTTCAAACACTCCGGGGTTTTCTGGGCAGTGTTTATGATCATCAGGATTTGATTTACTGCCACACACTGCCTGCACTGGAGTGTTCTGATCTCAAACTGCAGCATTTATCATTGATGAGGAGAGCATACAATAAGAAGCTCCTGTATTTGCAGCTGAGGCTGGCACAGAAGGCAGCCTGGTGTCCTTCCAGTCTGACAGCTTCTGCAAGAAACTAAAGTTCCCCCTTTCAGAGTCCAGAGTTTGACCTCTTTAGGAAATAAAGCCGTGCATTAAGTATTTTTTTTCCCCTCAGAAGCACAAGTTATAAATATCCTTTACCGAGCCATGACAATTTCTCTAAATATTTGCAAACCTTACTCTTTTCTGTGTTTTTTCCTTTCTGCTAATTACCAGCACTCTTAGTCTGCTGTTTACATTTCTCATCCAGACAGCACCCAAACACAAGTGGGAACTGTGGTGTGGTACACACTCAGCTCCTCTAGCACATGACATCCCTGCTATTTTGAACACTTCTGATTGGAAAGGGCTGAATCCCTTATCCTCAGAGTTTATTTTTTTTAATTGATACAGTCATTTAATTGGCATTTTAGCATTTAGTTTAAAAAAACCACAAACTGCATCTATTAAAACTGATACCACCTTCCCAATACTTTCTGACCGAGGTATGGAAGATTTCAGAGAGTTAGAGGCTAGGATTTTAATTTTCCTTCCATCCTACTTGTTTAGCCATTTATCCTTATACTAAATGAGTGTAAAATCCTTCCAAAATGGCAAAGGGGCAAGGCAGTGGAAAATGAAGTTTATATTCTTGTTACTTGATCAATTTGGATTGCTCCAGTGAAACAGCTTCCTGTGGCAAAATGTTGATTTATGAAATCCAGAATGTTTCACTGGAATATGATTCAAACAAAATTGTGTTCTGCCAGCTCATCTGCTCTGGCAGACTAAAGGAAAAGGGGGCAGTTTGTAGAATATTAAAAAAATAAATAAATTCCAAAGATCATAATTAAATGTAGCTTTGGAATTGCTGATCTTCCAGAAATTAAAAAATGCAAATAATTCACACTTTGCTGAGAGACTTCTTTAATAGGAGAATATCCCAGGAAATTGATATTTCAGGTTTTTACTGCCTCTTCATTTTACATAAAAGCCAGAATTCTTAATGTAGTTTTTACATTACATATTAAATCTAAAATACCAACACTGAAGCAATTCTTAAAAGTTGTCTCAATATTACATTTGAACTGCCTGGATTGACTCAGACTGAATTAAAGCCATGGACTTCAGGACCTGCATGTTTTTCACCCCAAAACATCAGCCCTGCAAGTAAAAAAAAAGGTATAAAAAATGATGGAATTCACAATTTTGACAGGAGACTGTATTTGCCTGCCTTGCCCAAACCTCATGAAATATTGGCTTTTAAAGCTGTCAGTGATTCTTGAAAGCACAAGTGCTTTTCTGGTGGAGACCCAGTTGTTTTAAGAGGGCAAATCACATGGGCAGCAGGTTGTACCTGGGGAAAAACAGCCTGGTGGAGAGCAGGACAAGGGAGAGAGGCTCAAGGGATGAGGATCAAAGTGCTCTGTCCATTTTCCAGCAATATTTAATCCCTGAGGGCTACAAAGACTGAGGACCTCCTCTGTAATAATATTTACTGCAGGTTTTTCAACAAATTAGCACAAATGTTTGGGAATTAATTGAATATACATGCATAAATAAGCATTACTCTATATGAATCTATAATTAATAGAGACTAAATACTCTATAATTGTATTAATTCAGAAGTTCCAGGCACCAGTGTGAACTGCCAAGGCTCTGCTCTGCATGGTTAATAGTAATAATAATAATAATAATGCATTACATTTCTTAAAAATAGGTCAGCTGCAGAATGTGAATGCTTTAATAAAAAAGCTCTGCATGTGCCTTCCTTGTAACATATCCCAAGATTTATGTGCATCATAAACAAATATGTCTGTGGTATTATAAAGTGTAATTCCAGTGTATTTGTTATTAGGAAAGGGAATACGGTTTCCCGTATGCTTTCACTGTTATTTCTGCTGTAACTGGGAGCAGGCTGCCAGTACATTGTCAGGAAATAAAAGCTACACACCATCCCTGCTGTAAATATTCCAAGGTGAGTGTCAAAGCCCAGAGGGGATTTCGGGCAGGAAACCTGTGCCTGCAGATCCCCATGTCTGCAACAGGCTGGCAAGAGCCCGCTGTAGGACGGCTAAAACCAGCCTTCTAAAAGCCTTCTGCTCTAAGCTGCTCAAACCCAGCTGACAGTGCTCAGGGAGAAATATTCTGGGTTGTTAATTTCACTGGTGGCATAACCCATGGGGTGTGCAAAGCCCCAGCACAGGAAGAGAGGGGGCAAACAGGGGGGAATGCACAGCCCACAGAAGAGCTTGAGGAATAAGGAAGATTTTCCACAATGGAAAAATAGCACCCAGCTTTTAGCTCCTTCTCATCTTACAGCTGCAAATTATGCTCAGGATTCGGATGTGCACCTTGTCAAACAGTCCTGTTTGGCTAGCAGAGCATTACCCAAGCAAAGCCTGTCACAGCAATTCAGTATTTGTGATTTTTAGACAGCTATTCCCATATTAAATAAAATTATGGCATTACCCTTCAGCTGTGAGAGTAATAGAATCTCTCACTTCAGAAATGAGTGGAAATTTAGTGTAACAACTATAATTAAAAGCCTGATAGTTTGCTGAACATATTTTTCCCAGTTTAATGATCCTGTGTTACATGAATTCATACTTTACACTGCAAGTAGCTACACTTTTCAATGGGAATATTTAGAGAGAAAAGTACTGCCTTTAATGATTAAGATCAAAAGCAGCTAGATTTAAAAGTTAACTGCCTCAGTAATGCCACTTTCTGGCTGCCACTGAAATGCATATGGAATGGCTTTGAAATCTGTATGAAGCAAAAACCAAAACAAATCTTTTCCCCCAGCCCTTCTGTGCTTCTTTTGCTTTTTGAGATAATGCTGTACAGGTACTTAATGTGCTGGTGAGACCAGCTCTCTCTGCTGTCCCAAGTGCTGGAGTCCTATTCACCAAAAGGATTCACAGCCAGTGTTCTCCTCTGTGTGAGAAGAGAGAAAAGCCAAGAATTTCAACAGTTATGAGACTTCAGAAAGGATCACAAACATCACAAGCACTGATTTTTCACTGGATTATTATTGTCATCAGCCATTATCACTCTTGGAAGACATACTGCTCCTCTAGAGTCTGGGCTAAACCTTTCACCAGGAGCTATTTCCTGTGGAAGACTCTGTAGATCATGGAAATGTGTTTTCATACGAATGAATGAGAAGTTGGGGAAAGAAATGAGAAATTTCAAAATTGTGTTCCCATTCTCTTCCAAGCAGCCAAGAAAACATGTCGTGAAAGACATGGGTAACCACACTCTGCCCAAAAGATGCTTGTCAGAAATGTTCACTTTCCCTTCCACATAATTCACCTCGTGCACTCAGGCACAGCCCAGCATTCGTCCTGTGTAGTTCAGAAAATCTGAGATGAGGAGCTCCAGGAGAACACAAGCATTCCTTCCTACCAGGAAATACTGCAGATGCACAGTGCTCAGGGAAACCCAGTACATTCCACCAGCATTCTGTTTGTCAGAAGCAGTTTTAGAAGCCTTGGGGATAAGTCTTCCCTGTCAAGAATGATTTAGCAGCATCTAGAAAGGGTTGAGCTCCATCAGAGAGGAGCTAATTCACCCAAACCCTCTTCTTCTCTCTGGTGGCTGAAATTCCCTCCCAGACTCCAGCTGATGGGGCGAGGGAGCAGCTCCTGTCCTTGCTCCAGGGTCTGCTCCAGAGCCTGGTGAGCCAGGTGATCCTCTTCCCTGCTCAGGGAGCTTGGGACCAACAGCTTGCGGTGGGCACTTCCACGAGGTTAAGCTGGGAAGGCTGGGTAGAAGGGCTTCCTGTTATCAGACATTTCCTTCCTAGGAAGTTACTGAAAGCACTGAAAGATTTCATCACTTTTCCACAATTACATTGGACCACTTGAATTTCGCAAGGGTGCACGTTTGAGTTTTTTGCCAGTCTCTATTCCAGAGTGATCAGAGGAAAAGCAGTACTTCAGTTTTGCTCTGAATATAATTTTCCCACTTTTGGGAAAGGTGTGGTGATACTTTTGAACCTAAAACATTTCCTTTGACTGTTAGAGACATTCATTCTCAATTTTACCTGAAATTACCCAGTTTTATGAAAAAGTAACCTACTGGAACATCTGAAATGATTGATTTCAAATGTGCCAGCCTCAGCTGGTGATCTGGATTGATTTTATTGGACAACATACTGGCCTTTCATGTTTCCATTCAAGAGAATTGAGTAGAAATGTAATGGCATTGCCATTTTACTTTGGATCTTCCCAGCCTCCTCCTCTGGACAGCTCACTATGCTGTCTTCATGCTGGGAAGGATAATAAAGCAGTGGTAAGCAGGAGGATTTTCTGGGATGGAGGGATTTGAAACCTGTCCTGGAGGGCAATGAAGATTTTAGTTCCCTCTGCTATGAACCTGAAGGAGCAGGGGGTGGCAGAAGCACTCTGATCTCTGGTGAAAGAGATGTGGTGTAAAGCAAGAACATTTGCCTTGAAATTCCCTTTTCATTCCGCAGAGACATCCAATTCTAGTTATCAAAACACTGAAGCAAGCTCCCTGGATAATGGAAGACAGCATCACAAAGAAGGAAGAAGGGTCAAAGAAGTTAAGCTCTGCCAGACAAGTATCAAACATTTCAAAAATATTAAAAAGCAACACTTAATCCTAGTGGTTTTTAAAGCACATCCTTACTCATCAAGATTTTGCAAACATAAGGTTTCACAATAACCCATGAAAAGAGTTCTCCAGACTTCCCTGGTTTCTGATTTTTATAGAGAGGGTGGGCAGTGGACAGACTCGCATAGAGAAAAGCCCCCAGACATATGGAGGCACTCTCTTAAAGCCACAAGATAGATCCATCATTGTGCCAACACGCCCAGTCTGAGCCCTGAAGGACAGACCTCACTTTGGAATAGATCACCTGCTCCAATCTCTCCTTTATGATTGAATGCATGCTGAAAAAAAAAACCTTAATTCCCCACCACAAAGCATATACATCAGTTAGTTTTTAAGCAGTAAATTTAAAGCAGGAATTTGAGATTGCTGGTAGGTGTTCAGAATTTTGAGATAAATGTACATGATGAAAACTTGAAGGAAGTTTTATTTTTGTGACAAGTTATCCAAGTGAATGATTGCCAAGGGCAGTCAAGGAACAGAAAACCACTCTGATTAAACCTTAGTAGATCCAAGTCCATACATTAAAGAAGATAAATAAGGTAGCCTCCATTAGTCTAGCCTTTAAATAATTTATAGCAACTGAGTACCCACCTGTAGCAGGTTGTAGAGTTTTTTGTAACTCTCTTTTTTGCTTAAGGAAGCAAGTCTGAAGCACCAAGACACAAGAAAAAAGGAAGAATATACAACTCAACCAAAATGCACTTGTTTGTGTTACTTGTCTTTTACTCTATATTTGTATTGTGCCAAAGAGAGGGAGGCTTTGATGCTTTCTTTTGGCAAGGCCTAAACATGACCTGAGCTAACTAATGACCAGCCTGGGTTCTATGTCAGTGACACGTGGCACAGTGACTGACACCAGCACAGCTTCCTGCAGCAGGACCACGATGGCTCTACATGCATTTTTTATTAACACACTATTTTAGATATTCACGTGGTCCCTGTAAAGCCTCGAGATGGTTTTGCCGCTCAATACTTATTTTAGGGGTTATTTTTGTGATTGATCAGAGCTGAGGGTTCTGTCCCTGCCTTTTGGGCCTCTTCCTTGACAGCTCTACAGAGAATCAGAGACAGACAAACTCCTCCTGCCTCGTGCAGATGTGGGTATGGGGAAATAGAGCATCTCTCCTTTATTCCAGGGGGCTGTTGTGCTGGCCAGGCTGAACTGCAGCCGTAGGGAGCAGAGCCATTGAAATTAGAACAAGCATTCCTGGGCATGTTGTTTCAAAAACTGGACCAATAATCCTTGATCTCCCGCTGGCAGATTGCCTTCCCCTGATTCCCCTGCCTGAAGAGCCTTTCTTCAAGAGATTTCTTTTGCTCAGAATGCTTAAGCTTTTGAAAAGTCAGAACTGATAAGAAATAATCTCTAAGCCCCTTCACTGCTCTGCTCAAAGTGCCACCAGCTCCTGTCCCTGCTGCATGAACCTGCAGGGAGGGATCCTGCTCAGCCCCGGGGTTGTGCCAGCAGGCTCCCCACAGCCCAGGGAAGTGCCACCTGTTCTCAGCTCGGGCACGTGCTGGCTTTCCCCTCCCAGGACTTGTCAGCAGATTTGGTTAGTGCTCCTAGAAAATCCTTCAGAATCAGGAGTGATTGATACTGGAGACCCTCAGTGCTTTCCCAAATAGGCTGTAAATCTCCTCAGCGGGTAATGCTGACACAGAGCAGCAATCAGTGCTGGCAGGTAACCACTGCAGCCATTCCCTGCTCCTGCAGCTCCAGCAGCAGGTCCTGTGGATGCTCCCAGCCCGGCCTAATGCCTTGGATCTTCCCCCAAATGGGGAGCAATTGCCTTAACTCAACTGTGTGGCCCTGGTTAAAATAAACCCTGCTTTTTATCACGCTCTTTATTTTCAGTTTATACTTTTTGCCCTGTCAGACTGTCCTGTTGCTCTTCATTTGAGCTTTTTGCTGCTACATGCTCTAACAAGGCCAGGAATTCCTTTTTCCAAGAAGAGAGATGGAATAATTGCCATGGATATTTTTATCCATCTGTGCATCCACGCTTGTGCAGTTGGTCAAGGTGCTCTCACTGCCAGGGTATCTGTGTCACACTCAGCCTCATTTCTCTTCTAATACTAAATCAAAAGCCACTTTCTGAGTTCTCAGGGATGTTATTCACCACTTAGTCATGAGTGAGTAGTAAACTTGGTGCAGCATACCCTGTTCATCTCCTTCACCTGAAACTGGCTGAACCTCTGCTAGGACAGATCCACTCCAGGGGGTCAAATGCAGTGCAAGTAGGCTCCTGACAGTATTCTGACTTAAGAACAGAGTCACAAAACAGCAGCAGAAATAGATCTGATAAACTGGGTATTCCACTCCTAAAGGAAAATAATTTTTTCTGTTTGCAATGAACATATTATACAAATATGTGCAGATCATCACCTTCCCTTGCTTCAAAGAAACCCACCTATCCTGTCAGACCTCACACAAAGGCAGCTAACCCCAGGGAAATGCTGAACAGATTCAAGTAATAGCTCTACAATAAAAAATAGCTCTGCAGACAGAGCTGGCTGTGTTCAGCCCCAGCTGAGAGCTCCCTATTAATTATTTATATGGCACTATGGATTAGCACGACGCTTCACGGAAAGAAACACATGAGGAAGTGCAGTCCCAAAGCCCTGCTTGCCTCACTGGCTGTGCCCAGTGCTCTGCAGCCAGCACTGGGAATGGCCCTGTTGGTAGGAAGGACCTAGTGAAAAGTGTCTCTAGGTCTGCGAGGGCTGGCAGTTTCCCTCTGATCTGGGCCCTGCTATTCCAGTCAGGTTTGGCATAGGGTATAGGGTGAGTGATTTCCAAATCCCATTAAAGATTTGACTAACTCCAGCCCCTAAACTGCTTTCAAACTCTAGCCAGCAAGTCAATAGTGTGGATTCTTCCTAATTCCTACACTCTGGTATTACCTGCTATAAGCATGGGAAGTGGGGCTGAAATCCTCACCACACAGAAATCCTCAACTTGGCTTCACTGGGTTTATAAATTCCTCACCAAGCTGAGTTTTAACAAGTGCAGATAGAGCTGAGTTGATTGTCCCCCTCACGACAGAAATTTATGCTCCAATCTGAAAGCTAAAAATAAGGAACTTGGAATCCTGGTCTTGCAGTGACCCCATCAGTTGATGTCAGGCTAGACATCACTTTTTTACTGACAGCTTCCCTGTCAGAAAATAGCAGTGGCTAGTTATTTCATACCTTCCTTACAGTCATTACTATGATTATAACTACTTTGTGGTATTCCTATCAATTCCAATTCCACTGGCTTTGAAAATTGCCGAGACCACAGCAGGCTTAGTCAGATTTTTTTTATCCTTGCATAGATTTCAGGGAGGGAGCAGGAGCAGGAAGAGGCAATCAAAAAATCACATCCTGACAACAGCTGTTTGCAGTACAAAGAAACGTTGCTGAAAGTACTCTTTGCCTTTTTTTTTCCCCTTCCAAAAAATTTCAGCTGGAAATTTAGAGCAAAACCATCACTTTGTAGTCCTCCAACTTTCCACAGACCACCAGCAAATTGCTGCACAGAGCAGCTTAGGAATGAACCTCAGGGCTATGTAGCTGCACAAGCATTAAGGACAGATGTTAGGGACAAAAATGAATAAATGCATTAACAGTCTTCTTGGTATTAGTAACAAGTATGTGCCATAGAAGCCTGAGAAAACTCTCTGGAAATGAAAGACAATTTAGGTTGGAAGGGATTTCTGGAGGTGATCTAATCTAAACCCCAGCTCAAAGCAGAGATGATGTCAAAGTTATATATGTGCAAATATTTGCGTGTATTTCTATCTGCAGCATGTATAAATAAGTAGTATTGTGTATATAGTGAGTATATACATATTTTATACACACACATGAAAGAGTAGAAACCTGCAGCAGTGGAATCACTATCCAGTACTGGGATCTGCTCCCAAATGAAGAATGACTTTGAGTAATGGCAAGTGAGCCCATTTTTGACAAGATTCTCAGTCATATCCCTCAGAAGGTGATGGGACAGTGTAACCTTGGCCGTGTACCCCTGGGATGCCGGGCACTGGCACATCCTCACATGCCAGAAGCACTTCCTCAAACGAGTCTGTGCAAGTAAAATAACTCAAGATGACAGCAAATTACAGATACACTGCAAAGCAGGAATATCCAACTTCCCCTCCTTCCCTTGGTCTTCCAGACTGAGTGAAGAACTTGTCGTCTGCCCCACACATTGTGCATCCTCACCAACAGGCTCCATAGTAAGTTGGGATGGTGTTTACTTGGGCAGCTCTCCCTCATGGAGTGCCCACCCTGAGCGCCACGATCACACAGATCCTGCCACGGACACAGAACCTCCAAGATCTGGGAGGTTTTGCTTCTTCCCAAAATTCACATGCACAGTATTGCCTCTGGAAGGTCACATATATGAGCAGAAGCCCTAATGAAATGCCAGGCTTTCTGCTCCACACTGGGGTAGTGTTCAGTCCTGCAAATTTTGTGTCCTCCCGCACTTTTCCTGATGCTCTGGGAATGTCCCTGAGATACCTGCGAGCGTCAGGAGTTTGGTTCTGTTTTGCAGAAATCATGTGTAGAGGTGCCAGAAAGAGGTTTTGACAGCTGCAATTTTCAAGCTTAACAATGTCTGTGTTTCAGAGACTGTTAAGATTTTCCTCCAAAATCGGATTTTAGATTTTCACCAGCTGATCTCACAGACCTGTCCTTTCTTTCCTAAGATCCCTTCCTATCTCTAATGCCACTATACCTGCCGTGGGAGCAGAATGAAAGGTGCATGGAGCAATACTGGTTAATAGAATGCTAGAAAAAGGACAAGGATCTGTGTATTAATTCCCACAATTAATCCTTTTTTGGTTTAACCAAAGTCTCAGGGATCACCAGTCCCTGTCTGAACACTTGCACGAACTCACAGCTGCATATACATCTGTCTCCCTACAAACAGCCCCCATACTGACCCCTAATATTTGCCTCACTTTCCCCAGTAAGAAAGCCAAGATTCTGTTGTGTTGGCTCAATCCATCTGGCATCTGTCCTCCTCAGCCCAAACACCACTGCACCTGCAAGGAAGGGCTCATGCTTTAGCAGTTCTATCGATCCACAAAGACCTCTGGGTGAGGAGGAAAGCCTCTTTAATTACTTTGGCTGACTTTCAGGTTCTGTTTTCCCTTAACAATGTCTTCAGAAATCCAGTACCACGTTTTAGCATTGTTATTGCTTAACTTAGATTTGGAGTTTTGCTCCCCAGAGAGACACCTCCTTCCTCAGTCTGGCCAGCCCATGCTTGGCATCAAAATCAGGAAAAGTCATTCATTTGCCTTCTCTAAGGATTTGATAACCTCTACACTTCCCTCAGCCAGAGGTGTTTTGACCTTTAATTAAAAGGAAAATTTGTTGTCTTCCACTCAGAAGGCAGCAAATAATGAACTCATTAAAATGAGGTTACTGTTCAGGCCTTAGAGCAGTAAGAGCTGAAGTCTCATTAGCAGCTAACAATCCAGAACATAGCACATAAATAAACCTAATATGGCAGAGCAAAATGCCTTGGTGCATTAAATTTGAGCAGAATCAAATGTTTACAGTCAATGATGTCTGGGGCATGAAGTTTTAATGTACTTAATGAAGGAAAGCAAATTGCTTCCTATTAGGCATGAAATGTTCCTGCAGAAATCGCCCCAAAAAGTTTATTATGTAAATGAAGGATAGAGTTATAATTAACAAGGACATAGCAGGAAAATATCAACTTCTTCCTAATAGATGCACCAATTATGAGGAATAAAGACACGGCAACTTCAAATCTACAAAAGGTAATTATATGGATTAATGTAAAAGGCTGCTGAATGCAATATAATGAAGAAACTGTATCTTGTGGGTGTCAGAGAGAAGCCTCACTGACAATGCAAAGAATCAATTAATAAAGCTAAATCCGTGAGTTTTGAGAGATTCCAGACAATTAAGGGTTTGTATTTGAAAGAACAGCTTAGATTACCTTAAAAGAACCAGCCAGTTTTTGTGGAGTCTGGCACAGAGGTGTGCCTGCCTGTTCATGTGCTGTGTGCTCCATGGCTCTTGGAATGGGATAATTATTAAGCATTGTCTGTTTAACTGTCCAAAAATAAACACCCATGGGTTCAACAGGGAATGCTGATTTCCACAGGCATGCCATGGGGACAGGGATGGGATGGGGACCCAGGGAAGGGGGGATACCTGTGGAGCCAGGGACAGCAGGCAGGAGCAGGCAGAAGTGGAATAGCTGTGTGGCACCTGCCTTGGAAAGGGAACAGCTTTCCAGCTGTTCAAATTCAATAGCCCTTCTCCATCCTGCAGAACCTTCAGAATAAAATAAAATAAATACCTTCCTGCCTCTCGTGGAGCCTCTGCAAATCCCGGGAAGGTTTCTGGCACTGGGTGCCAGGGATATGCAGCCTCTCCACCCTTTCATTAAAGATGGGGAAGGCAGATCCTAACCACCTAAAGAGTTTTTTCTTATTAAGGGTGTGGAAGACATTCCTGCCCTTCCCCCAAACAGACAAGCTGTGACAAAATAAGTTTGGACTGTCTGAGCTGACAAGATCATCTTAGTGTTAAAAAGAGGGGAGGTCATGACAATAAAATTTAGCTGCATATTATATAAATTAATATGCATACATGGAAATTGAAATGGCAACAAAAAAGTCTTTAGGACCAAGCGAAATCCAGTTTGAGTGACAGATTTGCCCTTTAGACAGAGGAAAATGCTTGACACGCTGCAGGTTCCAGGATTTACATCTTAATCCTCGCTCTGTGTTTTTAATGAGACCTCACTGGGCTGGAAGGCTCCTGCCTATCCCACAGCTCTGTCATCTTACTGAGATGTGAGGGGAGCGGGAGAGAGGAGCCCAGGTGATGAAATGATGTTTGTTTCGTGCCCCTTCCTGTACTATATGTTAAGTGATGATAATTTCTCAAGATGTTCTTCCCTCAAAGGAAAATTAAATTGATTTTGCTCAGCCCATCAGTCTTTCTCAACATATCTAAAATGCTCTAGATAGCTTGGAAAATTATGTTCTAAAATATAATGACTCAGATTCTATGCTTCTGACTTTAATGGTGTCAATTTAGTGCCAGTTTTTACCAGCTGGGGATTTTTCTCAATGTCTCAGCTAACAGTGGTGTTCATCTCTGAGGTTTTACATTTTAGTGAACATTTACTTGTTATATATTATGTAAATATAGTCCCACATGTGAAATTGTCACAGGATTGAAATAATCAACTTACTAAATGTCTGGCAAGATAGGCTGGAAACCATACAGCTACCTTAATATTTAATGCTAAAGCACAAGATTTACTGTCATAAGATTACTTTATTTCCTTTAGCAAAGAGAAGAATTTGCCTGGTGACTGTTGTAGCTGATAAACACTATCTCTGTTTTACATCTTCCTTGCCACGCAACGTACGTTTCTATTTAAAAAACAAGGCAGGTGCACCCTGCCTGGAAGTCTCTTGTACTACATTCACACATCTCAGCTGCTTAAAGCCTGGTTTCACCATGAACCCCGCACTGGAGATACTTTTGGTCTATGGTCCCAAGTAGAGGTGCTGGTAGCTGCTTAAATTAGACCAAAAAACTCTTTTTCCTGCAACCTTAAGTGAAATTATGACCATATGGAATGTAATTTTTTCAGATGAAGGACAACATTAGCTGGGCTGGGGGAGTGTGTGTAAACCACTGCAATCATTTTATCTTTGAACTCGGCAAGAACATGAAGGTCCAATCAATGGAAGTGTTATTAATAGATAATAGGAAAAGTTCTCAAGAGCCACATAATGGAGACACAGAAAATTGATGAAAACTGAGCTTATAACCCATTCAGCATTGGCAAGGCCAATAGGGAGATAAATGCACTCCCCATCTCACATGCAGCTCACCCAGATTCCCTGGGCTGGGAATCCAGAGCAGGTCTGTGCACAAGGACCAGCTCTAGAAGCAGTGCAGAACTGGCACACAGCTGTAAACACAGATAGCTCACACAGGCTTAGCCATCTTCTCTCTTTCCATAGTAGCTGGAAAAATGTCCAAACCAAACACTGGACAAGCAGCCAAGACTACCTATTTCTTCTATAAGCAGCACCCTTTCCTTTCATTTCATTTACAGTGGGCTTATCTTAGCTTGGAGGAGAGAATAAAAGCAAACATTAATTAAATTAAAAATTAATTTATGACATGGACACTGCTTTTAAAAAACCTGCAGCTTTGCTCATTCACACTTAAACCTGAATTTGCTATTCAGACACAGCCCAAGGTACTCCTGCAGGTAAGTAAATCCCAAAGCCTTCATGCCTGGATGATGAGTAGCATTCCTAATTTTATTTTGGGTTTTAAGCATATTTTATCAAGCCTCACTAATAACCCAGCACATGGGTGACTCTGTGATCCAGTATATTGCTGCCTGTGAGTGCCTGGATCCGAGTCCTGCCTTAGATCACTGCCCCAGTGGATAATACCCTGGGCCAAGCCACAGAACCATCACCTCCTTGGATACTCAGGCACTCTCACTACCTTTTCGAGACCATCAAACTCTGATGGAACAAATTAAGCTCTCTGTAATAGTCTTATAAAAAGGGATGAGCCCAAAATAATATTAACTTTTCTAAATCCATGTTAATTTCTTATTTATTTCAGGCTTTACTAGAGACTCAAAATTTACTGCGCACTCAGGTTGCAAATTTTACCTTCAACCTTGGATTTTCAGGAAAATTTTACCACACAGGTAAGAAGGAACTTCATGCTCTCAGGTAGCTGCTGTTAAACAGGTGACAGAATTTTAAATTTAGCTTTAAACATTCCCTTTCTAAATAACCCAGTGACTCAGTGGGAAATGAATGTTCCACCATTTCAGTGTCTAATTCAGCATCCAAAGGGTAAAGACACACTATGGATGAGCTGCTCAGGTACACAAGGATGCCCTTGGTGTTTTCCTGCAAGATGTGTGGTGGTAAATCTTAGGGTTATAAAGGAGGCAAAGTAGTTGCAGAGATCTCTCTAATTCCACAGGAGACAGGACAGCACAGAAGACAGAGTAAGGTTTTTTCAGTGTGATAGGTATGATGAAATATAAAAGATTAGGAAAATCATGTCTCAGAACCTCTGAGGAGGCAGAAGCATTTCAATGGGATGCACCAGATTTTGTTATGCCTGTGAAGGTAATCTGTCTCAGTGATCTGCAAATCAGGAGGGATGATAAAAGGAAAACAGGATGAAAAGAAATTTGTATTGAAACCCTGCCCTTTCCACACTCAGTGCAGGAACAAGCTGCACACTTACACTGTGCTTCTGTGGAAGATAAGGCATTTCCACATCTGTTCCTCCTCCTCGTGATTCCTTTCTCGTTTTTGCTCTATTTCTCCACAGCACGATACCCCCTTTTAAAAAAAAAATTATTTCTTTTCCTCTTTTGCCTTTCCCTTTGCTGCACCCTAGTACTGCTGAGGCAAGGGAGAACCTCCTGTCCTTCTTTCCACACCCCATACCCTTCCCACCTCTGGAGACCAGCTCCAAAATCCTCAGCTGTCAGCCCATTCAGCCACACTCACTGAGGGATGCCAGGTAAACTTATCTGGAGCATGGGAGGAGGCAGCGAGAGGATGGGAGGGTGAGTTTAAAATGTAGGAATGATGCAGTCCCTGCTTTCCTGGACTGTGAGGCAGCTGTGGAGTAAGGCAGGTCACCCTGGGAGAAGGGAGATGAGGAAGCCTCTGAGGGGTGAGTAGAGAGAAGGCTACCAAAATGATGTATTTGTATCACTGTCACTGGGGGCAGGCGGTTTTCCCCTTGTGCAAGCACTTACTGCTGAGCAACTGCTGCCCAGGAAACCTCATGGACTAAAGATACAGGCTGGAGAGCCTGGGAAAAATGAGAGGCAGACAGAGATGGAATTATTTGCCTGGAGTCCTATAACAAGGCAGTGGCAGACCTGTGGTCAGAGAGCAGCTCTGGAGACACAACGACAGCGTTCTCCTCACTTCATGCTGACCTGCCTGTGCAGCTCTTCCTTCTGGAGATTAATTGGGCACACGTGCAATGCAGCAAAGCAAAAGCAGCCCGAGGCTCTGAGCTGCTCTAAAGCAGGGAGCTGCTCAGCTGGGGCCATGTCCAGAGCAGAGCTGGTATCAATCATTAGTGTCCACTGTGGAGGAAGGTGATCCATGGAGGGGAGGAGATGGAGAAAGAGATGCCTTTGTTGTTAATATCATGACAGTGGACAGTGGCTGGCAGAAAACATGCGGGTTTTGTGAAAAACCCACTCCCTGACCTGCCACTATTTTTCCTCCTTTCCTTCCAACACCCTCCACATTGTCACAGGCTTTCTGATACAATGCTGACCAATTTCAGAGTTGCTGCTGCTGTAGAGAGGGAAGAGAGGAGGATATGCATGTGTGCCCGTCCTCCTGAGGCTCTCAAAGCTCCCAAAAGGAGCACAGAACTGCTTCCCGAGTTGAAGCGTGTCCTTGGCTCCATTAAGGGACCCAGATGCAGCCGGGTTTGTAACAGAGCACTTCATTTACGGGGTGGGGATGGCCCTTTGTCATCTCAGCTTCCTGGAAAGGTTTCAGTGTGTTCTCCACGCAATATACACTTACTGACTCATTATAAATAAATGGGAAGGTGTTCTTTAATTATTGTGCATGTGGCTTGCTGACCCACAGAGGCTTTTACTATCAGATACTCAACGTGTTCTATCAGTGCTCTGCCTCTGCCGTGCCTTATTGACTTCCTTAGTGTGGGATTGCGCTCTCCTTCCCAAAACTTGGATCATTTTACAACTACAGGAGGGACATGAGTGTGGGGATGTGTAGGCACATTCAACAGTCACAGGTTTTCATGGAAAGGTGCTGCTGACAAATCAGATATTGCAGTGCATCAGGACACATCAGCTGGTGAACTCTGCACTGTATGAACACCATTACAAAAAAAGAGTGAGCAGCCCCTGTCAGCTCTGCAGCTTTAACAAACACTTTCCTTCCACCTCTTCATGCTGCAGCAATTGAAATTAAGACAGTCTCAGGATTTGTGTGTAAGATGTACAAGGTTATTGATAGTAGCTTCCAACTCTGCTTCACTTTGGAACTCCAAGGAGAACTCTTAAGTACAGTTACAGTTTTAAAATATGGGCTTAAGTCTCATGCACAAACTTTGAATTATTACCTCTGTAAAGTGCACTCAAAGCAGACACATGCTCACCCTGTTTATAAGTTTTTATGCATTTTTCAGATTTCACATTTAAATGAAGGAAGTTTCAGAAAGGATTGTACAAGAAATTAAAACCTCATAATCCCTTGTTTAGCCTCCAATACTCTGAGTAAGGGTTTGGGCAAAAATATTTAAACAACATAAGCACCCACCAAATGCTCCATTCAAACTTTGCATGAGATTTTATTGGAAATAGCACTACCTAAGAATTCATAAAATCAAACAACATTCTTCTCTAAGGTTTGCAAGAAAATTTAACCTCATAAGCAATGCTACCACCTAAGGTTAAACTTTCAACCTTTCTGCCTCACCTCTGGCATTACAGGATGGGGTTATTCTTCTTTAAATTGGAAAGCTTTATGCTTCATCTTGTTTGATTTTTGTCACAGTACAAGAACTGCAAAATTTGAGTAGTTGTATATCTAAACTTACAAAAAAATTAATGGAGAAAAGTCGGATTTATTTCAAGAACCACACTCTACTTCAAAAGTTAATAAAGTGCTGAAGTATACTTTGACTTAAATCTACTCTGATGGGAGTTCTTTACATATTTCAAATACCCACTTTTTTCCTCTTATCCCTAATTTTGGCTTATCAAAGAGATCTTCAGCTGCTTCACAAACTCCATTTTCTCCCTCTTCTGTCCCATTTTGAAAGCCTGTGTTAAGTTTCCTCCCTTGCCTGTGCCTGAGTGACTGCAGGTGAAGCACATACCCCAAAACCAAGCCAGCAGTCATTCCAAAAATGCAGGGCACAGAGGGAGCAGCCATCAGGCCTTGCTTTTCAGTATGGAATTCCCTGGTAAACAAGGTTGTTTTCTTTTTCCAGCAGCACTCCCATCAGTGGGAGCAGCTTCCTTAGAACTTGCAGAGTGCTACAAAGAGAGGAGCAGAGGGTTTCAGTGACTCTGGGAGAGAGTTTCAAAGCACTGCTCTCCTTATGTAGTGGCATTCTTCAAAAACCACTGCAGAAATGAAAAATAAAAGCCGAGAGCTGAAGTGCAGGCACTGAAGAGGCATCTCTGGATGTTCCTGCCAAGTAAACAGTGACATCCGTGGAGCATTTGCTTCCAATGAGTTTTGCAAAACATTAAAAGGCCTGTAAGAAGACAGAATTTCTATTTCATCAGGAGACTGATTTTGGCAATTATTTCTTAGACTGAAGCAAAAGAAAAGCAGTCAAATGGCAAAGAACACGAAGAAAGCTGCTAAAAACCCAAATACTGCTGGGAAGTTTAAGGGTGAAGCTGCTGGAATGTCAGTTTGCCTTTCCAGGCTGCAAAAGCAGGGCCGATGTGTCTGCAGATGGTAGGAGCAGCATTGTGTCCTTTCTCCAAAGGAAGGTTTTCTTTGTTACAGCCACACTTCCTCACTTCTGCCTGAAGCAGATACCCTTCACTATCACAGGAGGTTCTGTTGGGTTTACTTCAAGATCAAATCTGGCCAAAACTGAATACTGAACCCTAAGAAACATTTGGAAGTCTTTTGCCATTACAGCTTCATGCTTTCCACCTAACTGTATTTTAAAACTTCCCACTTTACCAGAAATAATCAGATTTCAATTAACCAAGGCTAATAAAGTGGTAGTTACAAGGAGGATGGAGAGGAAGCATTGATAAAATTTTATTTCATTAATGCAACCAGCATTAATATTCCTGACACTGTTTTGTCACGTTAAATCCAAGCTGCCAGGTTATGGGCATGAAAAAATAGTGTGGCATTAAAACAAAGCAAATAGAGAAAGTGGGGTTTTTGAAGTCACACATATTTTTAAAGTCCTACTGTTTATATGTAATATTCCCACAGATTATAAACATAACAGTAACACAGTGAGACACCCAAGCCAAGGACACCAGGGTTTATAGCAGCCTCTTCTGTGTTTAAAAAAAAATTATGTGCCTTTTTTGCTTTTCTAGTGTCTTTTTTTCTCTCTTTTCTTCCCTCTGCAGGGACTGAGGAGGAGGATGAGGGCGACGACCTGCTGCTGAGATCTGTGGATGAGTTCTGGTGGTTTCCCCACATGTGGAGTCACATGCAGCCACACCTCTTCCACAATGAGTCCTCACTGGTGGAGCAGATGATCCTCAACAAAGAGTTTGCAATAGTGAGTCAAAGTTCCCAAGAGATTTACTAGGATGCCTTCACTACCACAGTCATGCTTGCCAGGCTGGTTTTATGCTTGTCTGTACATTACCTATGTATTTATTCAGGCACACAAACAGAGGCAGTGAGGTTAGAAACTCATCCCAAATGCAGCCTTTTTGTGACTCAAACTGAATTCTGTCTTAGCCTTTCACATTGACACAGGCTCTCTGGAGGGGGAGCAGCCCTTCCCCAACAGCCTGGCAGGACCAGGGGATGAGAATCAGTGAGAACACAGCAGATACCAGCTGGCCTTCTAAGCTTTAAGCAGCAGTTTGTACACAGGTTATCAGCCTCCTAAAGTCTGCTGCAAACATCCTCAGTTTCAGGGAGGAAGTTGCAGTGAACTCTAAACCTTGAGTATGGTTTGGGAGAAATCTTGATGCTGACAGAGCCAATAAGTGAAGCTGCTGCATTTCACTGTGCCTTTTTAAAACGACCTACTTGAAATATGCTCTTTATATAGCTAACCTCTTGCTAATATTGATGGATAATGGTTCTTTCCTTTTCCTCATCTGTGCTCTTCACTTCCAAGAGCCATTCTCCTAGCCTTGCCTAGAGCTCACAGTACTTGTACTATTTACAGCCCTTTCAGGATAATTCTGCTGGCTTATTGAACATGAGAAAAAGAACCTGAAATCTCTAAATGCTGGCTTTGGAAAAGGCACTGTGTGCTCTTTGGCAAGGCACAGAAATGCCAAGCAACCAGAGCCACTCACAGGAGCAGAGGGACACAGGAGGGCTTTCTCAGCTGCTTTGGGGGCAGCAATCCCAGCCCTTCCCAGCTCCAAAAGGCCAGGCCCCTTCCTCCCATCCCTCACACGAGCCAAGGCACATCAGAAAAAGGCAGAGGCAGATGCCTGAACAAGCAGTTGGAAGCAATTTATTCCCTTGTTTATGGAAATATTTTCCTAACAACCTTTAAGGAAAATTAATTAAAAATGGCTTAACTGTTTACTCGTTATGCCAGACTTCCCCCCCTTCCCATCTCCAGCTTGGCAGGATGACTTCTTTGCCTTTCTACAGTTCTGCTTTCCTGTCAGCCTCCATCCTGGCACAGCCTGTTCATGCCTTTTGTGTAGCCTGGCCCAGAGACCCAAACAGAGCAGAGATTTTAAATGCAACAGTAACTTTTTAAATAATCCATATCTCAAAAATACACAGTCCCTTCATCTTTAAACCTGCAGGGAAATTCTCCTACTGTTTTCAGGAAACATGGAGTCGTCCAGGTCAAGCCACCTTTGGGAGTGAAATCTATAGCATAGCCTGAAAACAGAGCTGGTAATGGAATCTGTTTGTAACTTCAACTCCAGAAAGATAAAGCCTGTGTCCTGAAGGGTAGAGACTCCTTAGGGTGCCTATAAATAAGAATCTGATGTCAGTGAAAAGCTGCTGTTATTACACTTTTATTTCCTGCTAACATTTGGACAGGGGTTGTATCAACCCCTTGACCTTGAATCTATATGAGCTGTACAATTTACTTATGAGAACATTTCTTTTCAAAAGGCTTCCTCTGAAGTTCTCTCTTGTGGGAGAAATTTATCTTCCCAATATGACAGCCTTCCTGATAGCTATCAGAGAGGTCCCAGCCATGATTTCAGAGTGGGTTTGATTCCTCCCTGGCTGTCTCATCCTCAGCATCACATCTTATTTGAGACAGAAGCTCCCTGTTCTGCAGCTGCACTTCTCTAAGCCCTGTGAGTTAAAGCAAACCTCTTGCCATTATTCTTTGATTTCACAATGTGGATCCAAATTTAAATTAGACATCTGGAACAATACATAGAAATCTTGCTCTGTGTCACACATGTTTTGTTTGTTGTCCACTATCCTTATTTAATATTATACTCAAGAGAACGCAGTTTGGTGCTGGTGCCATTTTCTCTTGCATTTCTCATTTATTGACCATATCTCCCCACCTCCTGTTTTGGCTGCAGGTAGAGGTGACACTTTGTGTCAGCTGCTGCAAGGAAAGCTGCAGTAATTATTTGGAAGTGTGATCACATTAATTCTTCACCTAATGTGCTATTTCTTTGTTCACTTTTTTAAACGTAGCTAAGGAGGTAACAGGGTCTTCAGGAAGGGAAAGCACATCATCCTATCCAAGAACAATAGTCAAGGTTGCTGAAGATCCCAAATAACACACACAAGTTCTGTTTATTAAGACCTGTTGGCTCCTCTGGCTGGTAGATAAAAGCCTTGGCTCTGTTTCATGTGGCTTTATCCATACATCCTAACAAGGTTTTGTAAAACAGGAGCCTACAATTGCAGCCTGTCTCAAACAGCTGTCTCAACACACAGATAGAAATCAGGCATCTAAACAGTTCTGTGCACACAGAACTAATTGCTAATTAGGTGTCTAATTGCCTTGATTTCAATGCAGATATGGACACCTCTGTGGATCTTGGGGCTTAGTGAAAACCAACAGCCTTCAAGGATTTCCTTCCATGTACATTGCTTGTGAACAAGGAGACTGCCTTCACCCAGAGCCCTCCAAATTGTTCTAGGTATCACTGAGATATTTATCATTTCCACTGTTTCATGCCTCCATGGTGAGAGGAAGAAACTTCCTCACACCTCACATAAATGTTACTGTCCCACAGCTCTGGATCTGGCAGGCAGCAGGGGAAGTTTTACCCAGCAAAATCCTTATCCTTGTGTACCTGAGTGCTGGGCCTCACAGCTGCACCATCCATAGCCTCATTTCCAAAGTCCTCACTGCCAAATATCTCATCAAGGGTGAGATCCTCAGCCTCAGAGGAACAAGGGACAGAGATTTTAACTGTGGTAAAGTCACAGGCCACCCAAAGCTTTGCAATCCCCATGTCATCCTATTCATGTAAATGTGGGTGGTACATTCCAGAGCCTGCCTAAGGAAATAGGAAATTGCAATTATTTTGATTGTCACTGGGGTTGGAGTTGATCATGATCTGCAATTTGGGGTTTTTTCTCTATCAGAACATCCCAAAACCCTTTAAAGACACTAATGAACAAAATCTCAGATTAAATGTTACAAACTGATAATTCCTCAAGTATCAATCTCCTTGTTTATAGACAATGCAATGGATACAGAGAGAGGCAAAACATTGCTCAAGCAGAAGTCTCTGAGAGCATATATTCCAGAAATAAAGCAAACCAAGTTTTCCCTGCCATCAATAACAAGATATTCCTCCTCCCCCTTTTTTTACATCCTTATCTGACAATAACAAGTAGAATATATCTAATCCAAAGCTTGCAGCTCTTTATTTCATCTCTTGCTTTGTTTGCTCAGTGGTTATCTTCTGTGCTCATTTGTGAGTACAGGGCCCAAAGCACAGCAGAGACAGGGCAAAAACTGTCACTGACTGTACAAGGCAGCTGTGAGCTGATAGGAAGAAGAAAGATGTACCAACTAAACAAATCAATTGAGAACCTGTCTAGCAACACTCCTTGGCTCCCCTCTCCCACTTACAACCAGCTGCAGATGCACATTAGCACTCCCTCTGCCTGGAACTCTTGAGCTGCTCAAACCACAAATACACCATGAGCTTTTAATACACCAATTAAATACCAACAACATAAGGCCCAGAGGCCACATAGCCAAGGCAAAGTATCTACATATGATGAGAAAAGTCTAATTTGTCCCATTATTAATATCTGTACTTAATGTAGGGAAGGAGAGATGCCCACTGGAGATTGCAACTAAAAATGGGCTGTGAATATGGGATAACATCATCCTGTGCAGCAGGATGTGATTTATTCTGCCTCACCTTATTTTCTTCTGAAATACTCATTGGCTGCATCACCTACTATCAGACAAAGCCAAAAGGCTTGGCAGACTTATCTGAGGTTGTATTTAGCTTTTTCATCTAATAAGCTTTCACACCTGCACTTTGACTGTGTGAAAAGATCTACAGTAGACATAAAATTTATTACATTAAGAGTTTGCTTTCTGGTTTTCTCTGACAATGGCCAATCATAGCTATTTTCCAAACTAAACAAACAAGCACAAGTTTTGAAATGAAAATACACAATGTACACTTTGAATGCAAAAATCAGGAATTTGTTCCTTAGAATATATAAGAAGATATTTCTCACTTCTTGACACACCAGCATACTCCTCCTTTAACACACCAGTTTTCACTCCCAAAGTAAGTCTAATAACAAAATGAAAGGAAAATAAGAAAAGAGCAACAGAAAGTTACTAAAAGGGGTCACTCAGTATTTAATCTTCCCAGGTAACTGAAAATAGAACTGCCCAAAGAAAACACAATTATTTGTTAGTGATTTCTTCTTAACTCCATATTGGATGTCTAAGTGCCTGATGCATTTGTGTGATGAACTATGTAGTGTGCAGGTTTTGTTCAGAGGCTGATTTGTTTTTTATGTCAAGAACTCCCAAAAAGCTGCCTCATTTTATTTGTGAATGGCAGATCACCATTCCAGCATTCTGTTGCTATGGCAATTCCAGCATCAAACAGTAAGGAGATAAACAGGATCTTAGGCATATTCATCCAGATCCCAGCTTTGGGATGTGTCACCCAGAGCAGTGTTCATTATCAACCCCAGGACACATTTGCCTTACATCTCTGTTTCTGTGTACTCCCTACTCCACATTGTTGAAGGTTTGTACATTCCAGCTGAGACAGGATGTTCAGGTTTACAGTTTGACAGTCTGAGCATCACAGACCTCTCAGGCAGGGCAATAAATGGCCAGATTAAATAAATCTTTCGATACAGCTTTTTCCTTTTTACCTGTCCATGGCAAAACAAACAAAAAAAAAATAGAGAACAGGGAGATTTACCATCTCTTATTATAGACCTATCCCTCATTCCACTCTTAAACTGACTCATGCCTCTCAAGTAAGTAACAGCATTAATAAACTGAAATTTGTTCTCAGTAAATTATAATAGAGAGTTTGGGTTTCTCTTTTACAAGCTCAATCAGTAACCTGAGGTCTTTACTATAAGGAATGGATAATTTTAAGTGGTTGCATTATGTGATGTAGGAATGAGTGTTCCCTACAGATTTAACTTAATTTTTGCCAATGAGTCAAAACCCTTTCTTTGTTAAGTACTTGAGGATGCCCAGCAGAACCTGCTGTTCCTGGAATTAAAGTAATCAATGGATAATGGGGCAACAGGAAGGACAAAAAACCCACATAAAATAGTCATCTCATATTTTAGCCTTTTTTCTCTGCACACATCAGTTTTAAAGGAAGAGAAAAGAGCTGATGTGTCCTGTAGTACTGGGAACAAGAGGAATTTGTGCCTTTGGAAAAGATTTTCATGATAACCTATAGATTATATTCATGAAGATACACGTATTTCCACATAGAAATGGAGCTAAATATAAATACTTATAAAATGTGAAAGTGGTCCGAGCCATTTTTTGCTACTACCTTAATACCACAGAAAAAAATAAGGAGGTTCAGAAGATACGAGGAATATTTATTTATTAAACTAGGAAGGAATCTTCCTCCTGTTCCAGAACTAGGAAGCAAAATCCCATGTATGTCACTGCAAGTTTCTTTTCCCATCTGTTTACTAGCTTAGTAAATGAGCAGCATTGGTTCACTGGATTACCTTTCAACAGAACCAGGCAGGTGGGATGCATATTAAAATGCACACGACATGTAAGGGAACAGGAGGCAAACCTATTCCACACAACAGCAATGTAACATAACCCCGGCCCATTACTTCTCCCTGGAGCTACCAAACTCTAATTCCAGTTCCCTCCACCTCCCCCCCACTTTAATAGGACAGGTGCAAATCTGTCTAGGGACAGCAGCTTCTCCAGTGTGCAGGAAGAAAAGCTCTGGAGAGCTCCGGGGGGGGCGTTTCTGCGCGTTGCTAACGCCATCCATCCCTCTGGTGCGCCGCAGGAGCACGGCATCCCGACCGCCATGGGCTACGCGGTGGCTCCGCACCACTCCGGCGTCTACCCCGTGCACGTGCAGCTCTACGAGGCCTGGAAGAAGGTGTGGCACATCCGGGTGACCAGCACGGAAGAGTACCCACACCTGAAACCTGCACGGTACAGGCGGGGCTTCATCCACAATGGCATCATGGTACACTGCATTTCCATGTTCATAGCAATAGCACTGCAGGGAGCCCAGAGGGGGCTGGTTTTACTGCATGCCTCCAGATCCCCAGCATCCTTAGAATTCCCTGGGATCGAGTCGTAAGGATGCCAAAAGCGTGCATTTGTCAGGCAGTTTAAAAGAGGGGGGAAAAAACGAGTCACACACACTCAGGCAACTGCAAAAGTATTCCTCAGAAACTAAATGTGCTCGTGGTCCCATCAACTACTAACTGGGGCATGGCTGCACTCTGTGAAATCATTGAACTGCCCAAGACCTGTGTTCCCAGCCCTGCTTCATCTTTATGTATGAAAGGATTAGAAATCCATCACCTGGGAAGGTGAACAGATGTAAGTAATCTCCTCCAGCACTTCTGCAAGGCTGAAGTGTCAGCTCTGCTCCTGAAATTCCCAGAGCCAGGTCTGGGACACCTACGTGACTCTTCCAGCCCCTTGCAGGCATGTGAAGGGAGACAAGGCTCCTCCCATGCCCTTAAAAGTGCTCAGAGGACAGGAGAACTTTATCACATCTTTGGCCTGTCCTACCAGCCAGCTGCAACCCTCTAGAGAGGGGAGACACAAAGATGGGGTCTGCTAAAGTGAAGTGACAAATATTCCAGGGGATGGTTTCAAGTCCCAAAAGCTGATCTGAACATTGCCTGTGCATACCAAGTCAAAACTGTGATTCCCTAAACAAGGCAGAGAGGAGTGTCTCAAAACCAAATTCCTGCAGAGTCCAATTACTACTGGAACAGACTCAAAATCAGCAGTGTTTTAATAAGTGTATCCAAATGCTCTGCTAAATGTAGGTTTTGGTTGTTGTTTTAACTGAGTAAAACAATATAAAATATTGAATTAAGAGAAGCAAAGTCCTTTCCCAGGTGGATTATGTCTCTGCAATACCTGTAAGCTGCTGTTCTTTTGTTCCCAGGTGCTCCCTCGACAGACCTGTGGCCTTTTCACTCACACTATTTTTTACAAGGAGTATCCTGGCGGTCCTCAGGAGCTGGACAAGAGTATCCGAGGAGGGGAACTCTTCCTCACCATTCTCCTGAATCCCGTAGGTACCTTCTTCTGCTACTCTTTGGACATGCTGACTAACAGGGAGGAGAGAGGGAGGCAGGGAAGTGTTGGGAAAGAAAAACCAGGACCACTTAGTTCGAGGTAACAAGCAGTTTAAGAAGAAAGGAGAAAAATGTCTTCTGCCAAAAATTTCCAGCTACAACTGTATGTGGAACAATTTCCTGGAAAATGCATTCATTCCAGCTCCTTAGTGTTTCCCAGCCTGAAGCCAGCTCCCCCTGAGTGACTTGTCTGAGGCTGAAGCTAACCTGTGAGGGTAGAAAAAACTCATCTTGTTGTTTTCTCCTTTCTTCCACAAGCTTGGCTCCTCAGGCACTCCTGATGCAGCTCAGTGGAAAGCCCAGGGCTCAGGCCTGATACCATTCCTCCACCACCAACTCCTAAAAACAGGTTTTGAGCTGCTAAAAGCCTGCCCGGTGCCATTTAAGACAGAAGCCTAGGGGTGCAAGAAGGAAAGGAAAGAGACAAAGCTCCCCATATACCAATTATTTTTTCTTGCCATTGTCCTCCCTCCTTCCCATTCCACCCAAACAAACTGCACAAGGCACAAGATAAATGTCTCTTGTCTTGCCAGGTGGCCTCATTTTCAGTGAGTTTAAATTGCAGTACTCTTTGACTCCTCTGCAGAACTAAAGAAACTTCAGGTGGAGCTGACTTCCAAATCCAGGTCACTTTTATTTAGACACCTAAATATAGATTTTTGGTATTATACAGTTAGATGCTTGTGAGTGAACATTTTGGCTGGCTAAGTTGGTGTCCGAGTCAGATTCAGTGGGCTTAAAGAAATGGGACATTTCTATCAGGAATTTTTCTATACCATACACATGACACCTCATTTGAGAATAAAACAGATCCTCTTCTTTATCCTATCTCTACATTACTTGCAGTTCTCTCAGGCTGGATTTTCTTCCCATAGTTTCCTTAAGTGTAGCTTGGAATTTACCCTGAGCTTTATCATGCTTGGATCAATACTTGGGCATTTCTCACTTAGGTGAAGATTTCCTCACATTTGGGTAGCAGAGCATGTAGAGCTCCTTACCTCATGAGCAATACTTAGAACAGTCCAAATTCCTCAGCCAGTTTATGTCCCAATAACTTGAGAGAGCCGTAGAGAGCGGTGGTGGTATTTGGAAAAACTGCAATAATCAACTTTTGATTAAACAGTTTTTCAAGAGGTTCACAGAAGCTCTGTCCCTTCCTCAGGTTGAGCTTAGCAATTCCAGCAAATGTATTACAAATAAGTATTAAGCTCAAATACCAAAAATGTTTGTGCTTCCATGAAGCAATGCCACACAGATGGCTAAATTAGAAAGTGCCCAAGGGACACTGCATTGGAACAAAGTTTGCAGAGAGATTGTCAGGGGGATCTTCTGATGGAATTTTTTAAAAATGGCTTCTACTGAATACTCTGTGGCTCAGAGAGATATTTTCACTTTCTAATTTATGAATCCTAAAGATGAGTCATGTCTGGCAGAGATGATTTAGTAGCAGGCAGAGGAGGGATAAATTCCACCAAGACAGACAGAAATCAAACCAACTTCCTTCCAGTTTTAATGAGGGTTACAAGAATCCCAGGCAGACCTTTCCAGAATCCAGCTAAGGCAGCAGGCTGCTCAAGTCTGCAGTTTGGGGTACTTACTCTTTGCATAAACACTTCAAAGCAAAGCTCATTAAAGTTAGTGGGAAAGGCTCAGCAAACAGACTGGGCTTGAAATAAATCCAAATGGTGAAACTCTTTCAAAAGGTATCAATCCAGCCCCCCTCTGAAGGGTTTCCTTCCTTTGGAGGCTTCCAGCAATAGCAAGGAGCTTCAGATGTATGTACACATAAGAAATACAAATACAGTTTGAGGCAGAAAATGAAATATTATCTTCTTGGACTTTTGCTTTGCTATTTGATAAAAGTAAGAAAAATTTCAGTTGAAAGTTTCTTATCTCCCTTGCTGGGCCAAAGCTGGATGTTCAATCAGGGTTAAGTTATAATCATCTTTGATGTTATTTACTGTGTGGTTTGACAAACATCAAAACCCAGTTAGTCACTAAGTCTTAATTAGGACAGACCTCCCAAAAGCTGTAGCATCAGCACTTGCACAGCAGCAGTGAAAAGAGAGAGCAACCACCTTACTCACTAGAAAGAAGGGAAGAGGAAAAAAATTACATCTAAAACTTCAATCAACCAAAATGTAAAAAAGCTTTACAAAACTGGTTTTGTGCCCAATCCAATTTTGATAGCAAAATAAAATTTGTCCCAAGACCGAGGTTCTTGTGACAGCATAAATGTCTCTTTAAGTCTAGTTAGCTCTTACACCAAGAAAACACATTATTACTCAAAGAAGTACTTTGCTACGTATCTTCAAAGCCAGGAATGCAATACCAAAGAGCATCAGGCAAGAGCACCACCATGTCCTTAATGGGAATATAACACTACCCAGCTATGTAAATACGTTAGAAAATTCTCTGGATCTGATCAGCATTGTGAAAAAATATTTAGGTTTTCTGCAGGTGTGCAGCATTCCACAGCTCCAGCAGCAGAAGCAAAGTCAACCTGAAACTCGTAAAAAAATTTATCTTCTGTTTAAAATAATTTTGAACAGCATCATGTCATTTTTTCTATTCCTAAGCTTTGCAATTTTTACATTTTTTTGCAGTGCTTTGAGGTGCTTTCAAAGATTTTTTTTTTTAACATTTGCTTCACTGGGTTATGTAAGATGAAAAAAACTTATGACATTTCAAGGAGTTCAACATTTCAGTCATTTTCAGCCGCTTTAAAATCCTACCTCTCATTATTTGGTTAGCTTAATTTAGCTTCAGAATAACTTTTTCTTCTCACAGAATATGTTCTTAAAATCTCCCTTTCTCATGGTTTGCTTCACCAGTGCTGTGCCACTTTCCTTTTAAACATCTTCCCATCAAATTTCCAGGCACTTCTGGTTTTGCCTCACTCCATAGGGAAGGACAAGTTAACCAGCATTAAAACCAGCCTGCCTTTTTTTTTGGAAAGGGAGTTTGGTGTGGAAGCTGTGGGTGCCAGGATATTTTCCAAAGCTCCCAGCATCTGCTATCATGACCAAGCACAGAGCAGGGAGTGGAACGAGCAAATGGGATGAACAGAGCAAATCCCTCACTTTGCTTCCAAGTGTAATCCATGAAAATTCAGAATTAAACCCAACCCATTTGTAACATATAGTCCCCAAAACTGAAATGCTTTCAGCAGCCAAAATAAAAAAAAAAAAAAGCAGGCAGGTTTCTCATAGGAAAAGTTAGAGAACTCCATTGGAATTGAAGTTTTCAGGGGGATTTTCCACATCCAAATGTCAGGCTCAAAACGAAGTGGGTTCTCTGACCGCTGGCCTTCATTCAGTCTCCGGGGAAAAGCTGTGACATGTTTAATGCTTTTACAAACTGTTCTATTTATCACCTCTTCAGCATCCACAAGGTCTCCCACTATCTCTTTGATAGCTCCTCTCCTTTCCTCCCCTGCTCCACAGGCCATAAACAACAGCCATAAACATTTAACAGCCAAGATAAGCTAATAAATACAGCCCTAAATATTATTGCCTCTACAAACAACAGCGAGAGAGTCATTTCTCCTAAAAAAACACACCTCTTTAAACCAGAGAGCTTTTTATTAAGCCAGCAAGTGACAGCACAAAAGGCACCTCAGTCAACCACTACAGCAAAAATCAGTTCACGGGGCTTTGAGGAGAATCAGCAATACCCACTGGCTCAGTTGAGCAGTCAGTGAGTTGGATTTATTTGCCAATGTGGTGCATGTTTTCCCACTACCTGTTCACCTTGAAAAGCTTTTGGATAACCCAGAGTACTGCCACCCCTTTCCTGCAGCACCCTTCCCATTCTTCCTTCCTTTCTCTCCTTGTTACACAGCGATTTGCCCGGGCTGACCCTTCCTCTCACAGGGTGTTTTTATTCTATCTCCCACTGTCTCCTTTGCATAGTTCCACCATAAAAATGGGCACGAGTCATTTTTCTCTATATCTTTGTATCTCTAGCCCTCCCTACTCTAGGTTTACACCTGCCTCACCACACAGCATCTAGAGTCAGGCGTACCCTGCACAACACTTGGCCCACGAACCCGACAAAGTATCACGTATTTGCAACTGACAGATCAGGTTAAAAATGGAAAAGCTGCAGAAAAAGGGAGAAGTTAAACACTTCTTCAGGCTTCTCTTCCCACTTCAATCAAACACCCCTAAGAAGCTTTAACCAGAGGTGAAACGTGGCAGATGAATTTCAGGAAGATTAGCTTCTTTTGCGGGAATTTGGTTGTCGCGAGCGAAATCAGACCCGTGATTGAAAGGTAACTTTGAACTCCCCTCAGCAGAAGCTACAGGCAGCCCATAATAATGCACATTATTATTCTAACTCCCTCGGAAATGGCATGGGACGCTTTTAATTCTGAAGGCCACTTAAAGGCTTTTCCATTTTTAAACTCTCACCGTGACTAAAGGGTTATTGCTCATTTCCAGCCTGTTAGATCTACATTCTCCCCGTCCCGCATGTGCCACACTCGGAAGATTTTGTTCTTGTTCCCTGCTCTCTCTCATCGCAGAGACAGAGGAGAATCACACCTTATTGCTTCAGAATATTAAAAGTAAATGCAGAGAGGGGTTAATTTATACCTTCCACAAGAGATTTGGGAATGTTATTATGAAACATCTTGAGTGTTGATAATATTTTTCTTTATATTTGCTTTGTTTCTCTGAGCATAGCTATAGAAAGAATAAAAAATAACCTTGGGCATTGTAGGAAATGTGCTGCAATCCACAAGTAATTCACAGCGCAGCTCTGCTGAGGGCCCTGTGAACTGAGCATCTCAGCACATTTCAGGGCCAGGAAAAAGCAGGCAGGCAACCTCCCCACTAAAAAGAGTCAATATTTGTGGAGCTGCAATTATCAGGGTATGGCCCACAGGGGCAGACGTGTCCCTCTCCAACCTGACAAGAGGGAAAGGCTCATTCAACCAAATTAAAAGAGAGTTCTGTTAACAAGTTACATCAGAATTTATCTTAATGGTCATAAAGATACCAAATGAACCCCGACCATCCTCACATTTATGAATCTTTTCCCCCTTGGTAAATTATTATTTTTCCCCCTCACCTCACATGGCTACCCCAGCTGCACAGAGCTACTACAGGGAAATATTATCCCATGGAAACTCAAGCCTTCAGCAGCATATTTAGAAACTTAATTAGCTTGAAACCCAGAGCATGAAGAAAACATTTCAAGGATAGCACATCTCCTTTTCTTCTTTCATGACATTTTCCTGCTTTATGAAAGCTGCTGCTCCACTCCACACATTTTGATATTTTACCAGAATTACTTCCCAGCAAGTTGGGTGATGGCAGAAATAGCAGTAAATGACTGCATGTCAACAAGGGGGGCACTGGGGAAGCAGGGAAGGAATCTGTTACCTTCATGCACCCACCATGCAATAATTTATTCAAGTATCAGGAGCAAGCCTTTAAGGTGAAAACAAGCTGACTCAGAATTCTCTGATTACTGAAAATGAATCCCTAATAGAAGTAAATGGACAAGAACAAAATTTCCTCGCTGTGTTCGCCATTCAAAATTAATTGGAAAGTGGCTGATTTGAGAATATTATATCCTCTAGTGAACTGAAAACGCTGCCTTTTTTTTCTCTGAAACCAAGAGTGGAGAATTAAATTAACTCTGAGGCTTGTTTGCTCAGAGCAGGCCACCAAACTGGATTAATTAATCATCATTTATGAACACTCTATAACCCAGAGCAGTCAGAAAACTGCTAAAATAGCAACATGACAGTAGAACTGTTATAAAAACAAATGATAAATCTCCCACATCCCCAACCTATATCAACTTGCCAGGCATTTCTTTGCAGTTCAAAAAAAAAAACCCTGGTGGAAACTCTTACTTAGTGTTGATAGGCGTGCTCGGAATAAACAGAATGATTTACACTTGCTCTGTAACTTCCTGGGCTGTGCAGGGTCCTGGGCAGTCATTTCCATAGGAAATACCAGGATTGCATTTCCTGCCTCCACCTGGAGTCTCTAGAGTGTCATGTTAAGGATAATACACATAATTCATCCCATCACCCCAAGCACAGTTAGACCTTAATTTACCACATCTCTAAGGAGAAATGGCAGAGAAACTGTCATTTATGGGCACTTATCCAAACTGATCACCCTTTGGGCTTCTTTTTGCCTGGATGTCCCTTGTCCTCCATAGCTCTGCTTCATGTTGAGCTTGACCTAAGCCAACAGTACCCAAAACTGTTCCAATCTGCTTTATTTCCTTAATTTGAACTTGGGTTTATTCTTAAACCTGAACCGAATAGATTTATTTTTTATTTTAGAGAGAGTTTCTAGTCTTAGGAAGTCTTTTCAATGAGAAAACACAGATGGCAAGAAAGCAAATTCCTATATCATAAATTTCACTAGAAAATGGAAATAACGAGAGGATTGAATTGCTGTAGACTTCTGCAAAGCCTTCCTGGGGCCCACAGATGTGAGTGGCAGCAGCGCATTTGGACAGAATTTATTCAGCTTTGGCCACAATTAGCTGTGCTGCTGATCACTTACACAAGTGTGACAAATGAACAGCCATAAAACATCCATTCAGGTTTTCCACCCTCACGCAGCTACACACCAATTGCACAAATTCATCAAAAGCAGCAGTTATTTGTTCATAGGCTCTGAACACATGTGCTAAGAGGAAAAAAAAACAACCAAACCCCCAATTTTTTCTAATTGCAAGTTTTGAAAAAAAAAAAAAAAAAAAAAAAAAAACAAAACAAATGGATTAGAATTCCCAACCC
>VZRX01021252.1:279195-295054 GCA_013398075.1 Notiomystis cincta
AAAAAAAAAAAAAAAAAGATAAATACATAACTAATGGATTAGAACTTCCCAACCAGTTTTTTTCATCTGGGACCCCACGCACCTGTGGTGTCAAAAATATGTATGACCTGGGAAACGGTGGCTGTGTTGGAATGTGCCCATGATTTAGGCTTATTTTAGAAGCAAAACTTGGAGAGATAATAGAAAAAAAAATAAAATATCAAACCTAGCAACTGTATTCTCAGAAGAAAAGGAACAAGGCACAGGATTGTTCTGTCAATACTAAAGAATTCATTTTATCCTGCCAACTAAACAATGGAAAAGTAGAAAGCGTTCCCGAGTAAATGAGAAACAATTTTGCTCTTCCAATAGGGAATTTTGAAACAACATAGAGGCTCTACAGCATTTGTACAGCTGTCCCAAGGCCACTTCCCACCACTGATGGACAGCAGCTTCCACTCCCATCTTGGGAGCACTCAAGCTGGAGAGCAGACATGGTAATGAATACGGGCACGGGAAGTAAAATGCCATTCAATGGTTTTGTTTCCCCTTCAATCAAAGACAAAAATGTTTCTGTCCAAACACTGACTTTGTTGCTTTCTTTAGACATATTATATTTAGAAAATATTTGATTATCCTGTCAAGAACATTAAAGTATAAACAGATGTGCTGGGTGGAAAGAGAGTAAAAGTTAAAAAAAGAAGCGATTTTCAGGCATATAAATGATTTTGCTTCAGCAGCAGAAGGGTCATGAATATGAATAGTGCTGAATTCTAGAGAAGCCATTTGTCATTATTAAAATTAGTGCTTTGTCAACACAAAAATCTCCCTCCCAGCTTCCTCTTAGCCACACAAACAGCTGCATTATGGGATCCATTATCAGGGATGGGGCTCTGGCTCAGGAGGGACAAGCCTGTCATCCATACTGGGAGGCTGCTGGGGTGGGAAAGGGACGAGCCACTCCACAGTGAAAGAGGCAGTGCTGTGGCCAGCCTGGCACGGAGCTGCTGGGGATTAGCACATGAAAACCTGGCAGCTCTGCATTCCTCAGCCCTGACATCCCATTTGCACAGCCAGAAATCCAAGGGGCTGCCATGCAGATCCCGTTCCAGGAGTCTGCGCTTGGAGCAGCCGAGCGGTGTTTTCTGAGCACAGCGGAAAACCACGGAGGAGCAAAACTCAGGTTTTGGGAGATGGGCATGGGGGAGAGGAGCTGAGCAATAAACATTCCACATTCCTGCAAGAACCTCACAAGGCCGAGCTATACCCCTTGCATTCATTCCTCCCTTCTTGCAAATCTGATTTAAGAGGTGTAAAGGCAAGGAAAAATGTTGATAAAGACAGTAAGCATCCATTTCCTCTCAGAGGAGTGGAATTCCCACATGAGAATTTCCAGCAATGAGCCAGGGCCAACCAAGCAGCAGGAGGAAAGGACCTAAAAGGGAACACGGATCTTGTTTAATAATGGAATGGCTGAGAGGATGAGGTGGAACACATTTATACCTAAGTTTGGTAATGGATTTTTTTCATTGCAAGTGCTTGATCAATGGACAGGGAGAGTTTCAGACACCAACAGAAAGGAAGCAGCCAATATTTTATTCCCAACATGGGATTGTGTTGCACTTCACCTGTGTCCTCCAAAGGCAGGTGGCTAATCTTTGTCCAAAACCAAGTGCTTTTAGCTAAAGCTGTGCTAAATTTGTCAATTACAGAAGGAAAAAACCTTTTTATTCTGCATTACTAGGACTGTACATCCAGAGCAAGCACACAAACTCTGAGTACAGAATACAGTTTCAAGGCACTGGTTTACATTCTAATAATTTTTTAAGGAAGCCCTTTTCTTCTCTCTACTAGCCACTGTAGGTTTCATTTTCTGTATAATACAAGCATGCAAATACAAACATTCCATATAGAAAAAACACTGTATATCCAAAGTCTGGACATAAATGACATTAAAGTCCAGATTTCCATGGTCTGAGGATCACAGGTCCCTCTGTTCCTGTCCCTGTAATCCCCACTGCCAGCCCCAAGCCTCTCAGCAGTATCACACCAGCTCAGCCCACTCCTGGGCTGTTGCATTTGCCATGGATAGGTGCATCCACATGAAAACAAACTCATGTGTCCATCCGTGCCCCAAACACGAAGAGTTAAAACCCATCATCTTTTGTCTCGAGTGATTTGGAGGTAGAGAGCAAAGAATTAAATCCTGTTTTATTCCATGAATAATGTATCATATTTGAGGATTTTTCACTTCCAAAAAGACCAACGGTGCAAAAGAAGTCAAGAGAGATGTCCCAGATCTTTTGACTCCATGAAGAGTGATTAATTGCATATTTTAAATTGGTTTGCAGCCTAATGAAACTCCTGAAATGAGCTAATACTCATCTCCAACAAGTACATTTTAACATTAAAAGCAATCTCATCTATTTTCAAGTGTAAACAAAGCACAAAGAGCAGACAGATTTACTTGCATAGTTCAGTTGCTGCAATAATATTAAATGTCATTGGCAGACCCTTTAGCACTCATCAAACGAACGCTCCAGAGACGAGGTGATATTCTCCATCAACATTTCCTACGAGTGTTTCCCTTTCCATCACTTTAAAACAGTTTGTAGAAAGAACTTTTCACATTTACAGGAGTTGAACTAATTGGAACTAGCAAGGATCTGTTTGTGTTGGCTGGTGGGGAGTTGTGAGGAGAGGATGATTTATTACCTCCCTTCTAAGTTTCTGGGTAGGACATAGAGACACGCACCAAGATTAAGGTAATTTTAAGATCTATTTACATCAAATACTTGGGGTCATAAAACACACAGGCACTGGAATCCACCAAATCAATCCACAGAAAAAACAACTTGTACAGCTTCCCATCTCTGCTTAGCCGAGGCCCAGAGCAGAACAAAAGTGAAGAATAAGTGACCTTTTATGGCATAAATTGTGCAGAACACAAACCCACTGCAGAAGGGCCATGAGGGACACTTTCTCCTAAGCTCCATCTGTCTCCCCCTTGGACAAGTACTAAAAGCTTTGTTAATAAAACAAACTAAAGGACACATTCTCAAACACTGGGGGCTGATGGTTAAAGAAGCACCACCTTGGCATGGCAAGAGGGTGAGAGTAGGAAGTTTGTGGCTTCTCATCCCCTGAGGTGCTAGGGACAAGCCTGGGACAACAGAGCAGGAACAGACAGGAGGAAAAGTTTCTCTCCAAGTGATAACAGCCTTGCTGACACACACACAGAGGTATTTTAGAGCACATCTCCAGCACATCTGACCCCACTCCAGGTTCCAAAGGAGTGCTGCCTAAACACCGTCCCCCATGCCTGGGTTTTGCAAGGCACCACTGAAACCACATCCAGCTGCCCTCCAGCATAGTCATTCAATTCACTTTGAATTAAAAAAGTCAAAATTCACTGACCTGGAAATAACTACCATAGCAGCTTTCAAAGGAGGAAGTACTCTGCAACAAACAACCTTGTCCCTATTGCCTGCAAGTAGGAAAGGACTTCATAAACTTCTTCCCATTCCTAATCATCCAAAGCAAGGCTCACCTGGACACAGTTACCTCCCTGCAAAGCAAACCATTTACCTGGGAATCAGGTGTCCTCACTGTTGATAGCTAATTTCTTCAGAATGAGGTGCTTCAGTCCCCCAGATCTGCCTGGTTTACAGCCCCACCCCTGCCTGCAGCTGTAGTCAAATTTCGCTGTCAGTCCATCCTGTCTCAGGCCAATGCACTGACTAAAATGCCCAAGTGAAAACATCAGTTTGGTGCCATCTTCACAAAATTAAATGACGACCAACCACAAAACTGAGTTTAATCACCTCATGGAAAGAAAATGCTGGGAAATACATTTGTCACATTATTCTTATGAACTCTCTTTATCCCTCTGAAATAAATCGTGAGATCTACAAAGCAGTGGCCATGGAAAGGTGGATAAAAAGACAGAAGTATATCAGTTTTAAGGAGAAAAAAAGAAAAAAAGAGATACTTAGCTGAGATACCATCACTCACAAAGCCTGGGAGAGTTTCTGTGCCAGAACTTATTCCCCTACTTACAGCCCTGCTATGCTAAGCAAACCAGCCAGCACTGGGGGGAGACAGCATATTGGGTTTTTGGTGTGCCCTGCCTGAAAGGCTCCTCTTGCCCCCCAGATCAGCATCTTCATGACCCACCTGTCCAACTACGGGAACGACCGCCTGGGCCTGTACACCTTTGCCAACCTTGCCAGCTTTGTCACGAGCTCCACAAACCTGAAGCTGCAGACGCTGCCCCCTGTGCAGCTGGCTCAGAAGTACTTCGAGCTCTTCCCCGAGCAGACAGACCCTCTCTGGCAGGTAAAGTCATCTCCTCTTCCTCCTCCAGCTGCAGTCTGCTCGTTGGAATAAACACCTTTTCCTCTGAAAAGCCTTTTTTAAGGATGGGAATGTGATCTCAACAATGTGATTTCGTGGTTACACATAGCTGCCTGTTCTCTGATCCGGAATACTGGGAGCCACGCTTTTGGCTACGCAGGCACAAATCCAGGGTGGCACCAAGGAAACCTCTGCAGTTATTTAGGGCTTACACTGGCAAAAATGTGCAGAAAATCTCCTCTATGATTTTTGGCCCATCTACAAAGGAAGTATAAATCTATAACATTTCCACTGGGCTGCAGCAATTCCCATCAGTTAACGATTTCCTCCCTCATATTTTGTTAATTTTATTCACCGGCAAAGTGTATCCTCTGTTACCAGTCAACACTGGTATGCAAAAGCAGCATCTGTATGATAGCTGCTTTGAAGAGCAGCCAGTCCCAACCTCTTCTGTGGGGCCTTTTGTTCACAGCTTTTTATTTTGCATTCATAGGTAGTAGAAAGATAAGGAGATGAATAATATCCCACCTTTCTATTTTGTCCTTCCCTTTTGCGTTCTCACGTAAATTAAAATTGGCACTAAGCCCCATGCATCTGAAACCATTCTGACAGCTCAAAAAGTAATGCCTCGCAGCTATTCAGAGGTTTCCATTTTAACCTCAAATGGAGACGTGATTAAATCAATGTTTCAATCTCTTTTCCCCCCCTTCTTTTTCTTTTCTGCTAATGACTGAACCTAGTCCTCAGTCAATCAAAACCATTACACACACACCGTGGGGTTTTACTGCNTCTTTTTCTTTTCTGCTAATGACTGAACCTAGTCCTCAGTCAATCAAAACCATTACACACACACCGTGGGGTTTTACTGCGCAGCCTGGGGCTCTGGCACTGGTGCATGACACTGAGACCCTGCAGAGATTCAGGATCCCCCTGGTGTGATGTCCACAACCACCTTTTCTCCTTCAGAACCCGTGTGACGATAAACGACACAGGGATATTTGGTCCAGAGACAAAACTTGTGACCACCTACCCAAATTCCTGGTGATAGGACCCCAGAAAACAGGTAAGAAGCACAAGCAGAGCTTTTAAAAAGGCTCTACAAAGACAAAGGCGCTTTACTTGTTTTTACTCTTTCCTAATGGCATCTCCTTTTGTTGTCATAGGTACAACAGCCCTTTATTTATTCCTTCTGATGCATCCTTCCATTATCAGCAATCTCCCCAGTCCAAAAACTTTTGAGGAAGTTCAATTCTTCAACGGCAACAATTACCACAAGGGAATTGACTGGTAAGAAGAATGACAAAAACAAGGTGTTCATTCTTAATACATGGAAAATCACAGTGGAACAATTCCAGGAGGGGGTGTGACACCACCTTAATTACAGGATGAATTCGTTATGCTTGGGATTATCAGACAGAAAGAGAATCTAATTGGTAATGATGGGACATTTCATCAAGCCTCTAATTTTGTTTAGATGTTACAGTAAGAAATTTCTGAGTTTTCACACGAATGAATTCAAGAGGCAGCTCTGTCGTGATTTCTGTCTTCATGATTTCTGTTATGCTGAGTAACATCTCTGTCTTGTCGTAGCTGTAGCTGCACTGACTTACACTGTGTTCCTTCCAAAGTGGCTTTTCATTAAGTAAGGTGCGATTCATCTCTTCACGAGAATCCATCCAATCAATTTTAAATGGAAAAGACCATTCAAAGCCAAAACTCAAATCTTGCATTCTGAAAGCGTCCACAAGCAAAGATATGTCAGTTCCAAAATGAAGTACTTCAACAATGTTAAAATTAAACAGTTTGACATTTAAATGTTGACATTAAATGTTGACATTTTGAAGCTTTTCCCATTTTTTTTTTGCAGCTAAAACTGAACTCACTCCAAACTGGTGAAAGATATCCCTTTGACACTGAAGTTATTAGCAAAAATCCCATCCATCACAGGAAAAACCTAATTACCAGACTTCATGAGGGCTTTAGCTATTACCAGCACCACCTAAGAGCCAAGATGCATTCCCATTATTCCAGTCTGGGCTGAGCTGAGAAATTCAATTTTGCTTCCTGAGAATTATGTCTGAAAATTCACCTTCTCACTCACCATGAAATGGGAAGCACGGGGACATGACCCTTTGGTCTACTGCTAATTCTAACAAGTCTCTTCCCCTCCAAGGTACATGGATTTCTTCCCCACTCCCTCCAACATCACCACTGACCTCCTCTTTGAGAAAAGTGCCAACTATTTCCATTCTGAGGAAGCTCCCAAGAGAGCTGCTTCCCTGATCCCCAAGGCCAAGATCATCACCATCCTCATCGACCCGTCCGACCGCGCGTATTCCTGGTACCAGGTATGGACTTCCTTGCCTCACAGAACAGTGGAACCAGTGGCAGGGGATGATGGCCAGCATCAGTGTGAATCTGTGTCCTTCAGCAGGTGATGGGAGTTACTGCACAGCCCTGGCACTGTGTGGAAGCAGGAGGATGCTGGATGCCAGCTTTAGCAGTTGGCACCTGTGGCACCAGTGTCAGGAATGATGAAACTTCCCCGCACAGAGCTGCTGCCACCAGCTGTAAACAAACAGTTTAATCTCAATTACAGCTGACAGGGCAGAGAGGGAGAGCAGTGCTCCCTGCCCAGGGAGATACACAGGGAATAGGAGCGTGGCCCAGCCAGGGAATCAGAGCTCTTCATGCTCTGGATCCAGTGTCCGAGGAGCTAAAAGGAGCTGTGTGTCTGGATACACTGGCTTTTTCCTCTCCTTGGAAACAAAAGCAAGCCTGTTGTTTTCCCCAGGAAACTCCAGGATGCTCTTCCTTGCCTTTTACTGAGCCCACACCCTTCCCTAAAAAAATCTGCACTATTTAAAACTTCTCTTTTTAGAGAAATGTATAAGCATGCTGTGAAATATGGCGTAGGCATACACATAAAGGAAACACTAACTGCAGTGTTAAAATAGGCACAGATTAATAATGTTGGAAAAAGCATGAAATACATCTTTTCTGATACTGCCAGGAGGTTCTGCAAGGAATAAAGCACGGCCAGGGGCTGCAGTTTGCACCCTCATAATATCTCATTGGCTCCTTTACAACTGCCAAGGCAAAGCAGTGGAACTGTGACTCCTCACTGCCCAGGGGAGCCTTGACTGAATGGTGTCCCCACCCCACTTGCTTGGCCCCCATCCCTCTCCTGCCTGGCAGAGGTGGCACTGAGGGGGAGCCGAGGGCTGTGCCAGCACAGCCCTCCCGGCAGCTCCTGGAATATTTAAAGCTTGATCCCCGGCATCCCTGTGAACCGTATTTGCATATCTCCCACCAGCACCAGCGCTCCCACGAGGACCCCGCTGCCCTGAAATTCAACTTTTACGAAGTCATCACTTGCAGCCCCTGGGCACCCGCGGAGATCCGGGCGCTGCAGAAGCGCTGCCTGACGCCCGGCTGGTACGCGCTGCACATCGAGAGGTGGCTCGCACACTTCCCTGCCTCCCAGGTAAGGGCTTGGCACGTCCCAGAGGAGTCCCAAGGCTCCTGCAGCCCGAGAAAGCTGCAGTGCAGCATGAGATGTTGTGGGAAGGTCTGACAAATTCATTTAGGAAATGCCAGGGCTTTTTCTGAAAAGAAATTTCATCCTGCTTCCCACTCAGTTCCTATCATAGAAAGCTTCACATTTATTTGCTCCTGATATGGAATTGGCCTTTCTCAGGGCTTGAGCGTGGATTCCTTCTCTTGCCCCCTCTTCCATCAGATATTTGATTGAATTGTCTTTTATAAACTTTCCCATGAAAAATATACCCGAACACCTGCACCTAAAGAATATTTCCATTGCTAAAGTAATAATTATAAAATAACCTAAAGCAAACACTTTAGTACTGCAAAGTACATACATGGGCACTCTTTTTCCAAGGACATGGTCATATGTCAGTTCAGATCTGTACCTACTGTAAGACAAAGTTGTAAAAGGCTGTTTAATGAGCAAGCAAATGATCAAAGATCCCCAGAAACTGCTCTGTGTGGGACAGAATTTTGCTGCAAGAGCTGAGCGTTGCCCACTTTGTCAGGGATCTTGGAGGGGAAAAAACAACAAAAATAATTAGCAGCTCTGTCTTCTTGCAGTCCTCATTTTTTTCTTTCTATACAGCCTAAGCTGTACTACCAAGAGGAGAAGCAGGTCAATCTCATTTCCAGGAGAGGAGAGAAAAGCTCAGTTAGCCTTTTACTTCCTTCTTTCATCTCTGGCCCTTCTACTCTTTCATAAATGGGGAGGGAGTCCTGCCCAGAGCTGCTGAGCTTGTAGCAAGGGCAGTGTTGCCCTGGGAGTAAACAGGCCCCCTCTCTTCCACCTCATCCCAACTTATTCCTTCCAAGGAGATGGGGATGTCCTGGCAAACTCTGAGCACGCAAGGGGTGCTAAGCATCCCATGCCCTGTTCCCTGAGGGCTCCTCCTCTGCCCTCACCTGGAGCTGCTGCCCTCTCTCCTCAAGATTTCCCACAGACACATCATAAACTTCTACATTCTTTCCTTTCTTTCCTTATCTCTTTTTGTCAGAATTCTCTGAGACTCAGGTTTGGCTTGGGAGGTTTAACTCCTGCACTTGAACAAGGTGCACACACAGAGTTACAAGGTGTTCACCTATGCAAATTCAACTCAATAAGGTAAAAAATAAATCTAAAAAGGAATTCATCCATATGAATGTTATTAGCACTTTACAAAGTCAAGTGCTGATTTAAGTCCAGGTTGTCACAGAAGTGAAATAATGCTGTTATTTTGTTAACCTCAGTCCTGTTTCCAAATAAGTGCCACATTTACCCCTGCAGTTGCTCATTATTGATGGACAGCAGCTGAGAAGCGACCCTGCTACTGTGATGGATGAAGTGCAGAAGTTTCTGGGAGTCTCTCCTCATTACAATTACTCTGAAGCCCTAACGTGAGTGTATTCCTTTTTTAGCTGCCCTGTGGGATCCCAGGGTACATCCTCTCCCACCAGGATCCCTTGATTATTAATTACAAACAGACAACACATCAGGACAACAATAACTTGTTAGAAGCTGAGGTTCTCTCTCATCAGCGCCCAGGAGCTGAAGCCTGGAGTGTCAGATGTGGAAAGTTTGGCTTAAGTGTTTTTATCATTCCAGTAGGAGCCTGATGGCAGACTTTGGGTTAGAAGCACTCATTCCCTAATCCCATTTTCCTGTCTGGATTTCCATGACACTCCTGCAGGGGCAGGAGTGGGCTGAATTCCCCTCTCTCCTCTCTTAGTCCAGCAGAAAATTGTAAGAAGCTTTTGCCCTGAGCCTCTCCATGTGAGGAGCATCATCTCCTCACAGCCCCAGACCTGAGATATCTGTGGGCTGGGAAGCTGGCACTGCAGTGGAGGCTTTTCCAAGACCTGTGTAAGCAGAGAGCAGGAGCCAGCACATGGAGTGGGAAGCAGAAGAGCCTCTACTTCACCTTCCCTGCAGGCAGGTCCTGAGGGAAAACAGCCACGAATTTTCCAGCTGCCCCACACTGCTCCTCTCTGCTTACAATTACCATGTAGTGTTTCCTCTCCTGGGAGGGGTCAGCTTATTTATATCATAGGTTCAAAGTAAGACTTTGGTGCTTTAAAAAGTTGCTCTGCCAAAACCTTTTTCTAGAGGAAGAATTTTGGATTTCAGAACGCAATTTTTTGAGTCGCTGGTTTCCAAAGTGGATGGAAGAGAGGAGGAGTCTGAGCACAGCTCTGAGCTACTGATGTTTGAACAACTCACAACTGCACATCTGCAGTGCCTTCTGCTGGGTTTGTAAAATACACACCCACACACATACATCTTCCTTTCTGGAACTAAATTAAAGTCCGTGGAGTCGCACAGCAGGAAGAAATTTGGCCTCTCATACTGGTTTGGACAGGAAAAATGGATTGTAAACAGATCCATAAAATTATGCACTCCCTGTTTAGAGGCATCAAGAATGCAAATGTGCTGTGGAAGCACACATTTCTGCACGGATTTGGGATGGAGAGGGAAAATGCATTAAAGTATGTAGCTGCTTTCTGGTGGGGCTTGTCAAAGGGGAAAAGATTGCATAGGCTTGTTCCTAGTCATTACTGCCTAACCACTGCACACCACACATTTTTAAAGGTGTCAGGAAGCAGCCTAAGGACCCAGTCCTGTGAACAGCACTGAGCAACAAGTTCATCACCCTGAGTAATTATGTGAGAGTCTTACAGGAGAGCAAAAACAACCCAGGCAGAAGTGAGGCCCTATCCAGAGCCATGGGAGGGGAGCAGAGGGGACACAGAGGCAGGGCTTGAGGAAAGCACAGGATTAGGGGAGTGTGCTTAGGAAAATGTTTTCCCTTGGAGGGCTGCTACATTCTGTCAGAGAATAAGAGAAAGAAACTCATGAGGGCATTACTTGGCTCTGCCCTCGCAGGCATTCCCTGCTTCTGGCATCAGGTACTGCCTTCCCAAAACCCTGCCTCTCCCCCAGGCTTCATCTGTGGGGAAGGGAAGATAACCACGCCTCCAAAGGTTTCTGCTGACAGCTCTAAAACGCTCCCCTGTAACTTTAGCCTTAGGGCTATCACTGTTTTAAAGAACTACTTCCACAGTGCCCAATTACGTTTACAGAGGCCCTGAGAGTTCCGTGGTTTCTGAACGCAGAGAGTTGAATTCAGTCTGAGCTGTCTCAGGTTCTTTTCCCCTTCCCAAATTTGCACGTCCTTTTCATAATGTTCAATAAGCTCCTTCTGAGGCAGAAATATTGTTTGGGGCATAGTTTTGCAGTTTCCCTCCTACCCAGCACATAATATTGCTGCTCCTCTTGGGAAATTAATGCAAGGCAGCTAAAGCACTTCACCATGCAAGGAGCAGATGGGAAAGGCCAAAGCAGAAATGAATCTATCATCGATATACCCATTTAGTCAATGATTTATTTGTTTTTAATTGATACAGCTACAGAGACAATTTAGGAAGCAAAGGTCAGGCCTGCATTAATAGGCTGGGCCAGAAAAAACCATGAAGAAGGTTCACCCTTCTCCTGAAATCCGTTCACTTCTGTACAGCAGCAAATTGCAGGTGCATCCATGTCGTACGGACAGAGCTAGGGCAGAGAGGTGCTGTGCAACTAATTAACTCCATGTCCCAGCCAATTATCCTTCATCCTTTCCAAACATCTGCTGAGTAGCAGGAATGTGCAGTGTTTGGATGTTTTATGCCTGCTGCAAGTCCCACAGCAATAAATTCCAAACGTAACACCACGTGCTGCTCATTCCTCAGCGAGTGCGTGTTCCCAAGCCTTAATCTAAACCTCCTCTATCTCTGCATTTCAGACATCACAATCAAATTGCATGTTTCAGATAAGGCTGCTAAGACAGTGTTTATGCTACAATGCCATCTTAGGAACCGAAATGGTGTTTAGATGCAGTGATAGAGCACAGCCAACTTCTCAGGCGAGTTAAATCATCAGCACCCAACGTGCTTCGTTAGGAGACCTGCAGATCAACACTTCACCCTGTGTGCTGGACAAGTAGAACAAAAGTTAGCCAGTGCAGGTAAAGCACAGTGGGAAAAACTTCCTGCCTTGAGCTACTTCCAAGGCAGATTTGGGGGGGAAAAAATGAATCCCTAGAGTTTACACAGGAGGGGAAAGCTGCTTCCCACTCTGTCCTCAGAATTCTAGCCTTCTAGAAAGATGTGTGCAGCAATAATTGGCTAACACTGATGTCTCAGTAGCCAGGAGATATTTCTGGCAAGGTCTTTTAAAAGATATGATCCTTTATAGGTTTGACCCTCAGAAAGGCTTCTGGTGCCAGTTATTGGAAGGAGGGAAAACCAAGTGCCTGGGGAAAAGCAAAGGTCGGAAATACCCACCAATGGACCAAGAGGTAAGGGCTTTTCAAAAATTTCTGGGAGCATTTTTAATATTGACCCTGAATAAACAAATAAACACACGGATTTTCTTTTTTTTTTTTCCTTTCCTATTTATTTATTTGTTGTATTTTCACTGGGTTGATATTTTCGAAAATCAAGAACTTGAGCTTTGAAAGAGAGGGCATGAAGTGCCTGCTGTGAGAGCCCTCTGTGGGAGCAGTGCACAGGTGCCCGTCGGGTGGGTTTCCCTTAACCCCATCTGGGTTTGTGTTTCCCCTCCTCAGTCTCGAGCGTTTCTGTCCAGCTACTACCGAGAGCACAACGTGGAGCTGTCCAAGCTGCTGCACAGGCTGGGGCAGCCGCTGCCCTCGTGGCTGCGGCAGGAGCTGCAGAAGGTCAGGTAGCGCCGCGCGGGGACCGGCCAGGCCATTCCTGCCCCTCAGACCCCCGCTCCTCCGGCTCTCTCGGGATCGTCAGGACAGGACCTCACGGACACCGCTCTTCCCAGCAAAAACAAACCAAGGAACCATAAGCGAATTTCAAGAATAACCCCAGACCCAAACCCGCCAACTGTTCGTACGCACGTGCGGACCGTGGAGTAGCCCCGAGCCCTTTCGCCAGCTCCCAGGAAAGCCCGCGGAGCCACGTGGCATTGCCCTTTCTCCAGCCCGGGATCCGTGCGGAGCCTCGTCCTCCCTTCACCAGGAGGTACCAGGAACTGTGCGCAGGACGGCTCGACCTCGGATTGACAAATTGCAGTCTGTCAGGACACGGGCAAAGGATGGGAACGTCTCTCGCTGGACTGGGAGGTTGGTCATCCGCCGGGCTTTTTCCGCGTTTGTTTAAAAGTGCTTTTAAATTCCCAGCACGCCGGGCAAGCGGGCGCTGCCGATAGCCTGATATTGACACTTTGTTTCTGCCTGCAAAGCAGTGTTGTTGCTCTGAAGCCTTCACGCACTGGGTGAGTCATTTGGGGTCTGTTGCAGAAAAATAACTTTAATGACCTATTTTAAGGGTTTGGCCGCAAACTACTCAGTCTGCTGAAGCACAGACTCTCTCTCTAGACTTCAATGGAGTTGAAAGGACAAGCAGCCATTGTATAGGACGTGTACATGTATGAGATATATATCTTCATTCCTGAATATCTACTTAGTGTACATCTAGGTCAGACACACACTTAGTTTGAAATATCTCTTCTTTGTACCCACAGGGAAATGCAAGGGTTGTTTACCAAAAATATGACGTGAGCTGTTCTTGTTTCTCAGAGCTGTGGGGGCAAGGTCAGCAAGGCTGGGCAGAAACTCCTTATTTCTCCTGTATGGAGGGCATTCCTCAAATCTGGACTACTCAAAACACGTATTTGTATGTAACATACAAACTCACACTCCCTTATCTTACAGCACTGATAACACCACAGATGAGTGGAGCAATAAGAGCTTTGGATAAGTCAGGCTTGGCCAGAGAAGAATATCTAAATGAACCATTTGATAGAATTATAGCTGTTAAAATGCATTGAAATTGGCTTAGCTTTAATTAAAAGGACTGCCTAACTTCTTGATTGAAAGCTAAACAAACATGACATTGGTTTCAGGAGTTTTTCAAGGAAATGAGACAAACACTATAAAATCCAGAAAATTATTTCTTGTTCTTAGCTTTTCACTTAGAAAGAAGAGAAGTCTGCCTCTTCAACTCTCAGCTCTGTAATGGCACCATGTCCTGAAAATGCACCGGATATTTTTATAGCTCGCTGTTATTTTTTAAGTTTGAATGGGCCTCACATTTCCGAGCCATCTCGTGTTCCACTGAAAACTGACATTTGAATTGACTTCATTATGTGTCATAAAGATGAAATAACAGTATTTCCAAGTTTCATTCCCTCCACTTGTAACAGGACCCATCAGCACAGAGTTTCTCTGGACCACCATGTGACAGAGGAGCCTTTGTGAACTGTCTGGAAATGATCTCCATCGCTTTTGTGCCTTTTTATGTCGCTGACCACATAATTGCTGGGATTTTTAGAGACCAGCGAAACAAAGGCAGCAAAAATGAAACAATTATTCATGGCAAGAGGGCTGTGGCTGGGAAAGATCATGCTGGTCCTTCTTCCTGTCCGTGAGCCACAGGATTCCCATCCTTCACGTGCTGCAGGCTGTAAATCAGTAAGAGTTTTACACGCTGCTGCAGGGGGGCTGCAGCTGCAGTTTGCTCCTGTTCCCCTGGAAATGCAGATTCCAGAAGTCCCAGCACACTGAGGATGTGACCCTGTGGGCCAGACACAGGAGTCAGGGTCTGTGGCAGCAGATCTGATGATTAAAGCAGGGCTTTGGCCCTCCGAAAGCCGAGCTCGTATAACTGAGCTTGTCTTCGAGCGAGAAGCAATCAGAACAGAATCCAAACCCCTCTAAATTATGCATTGACCTCTCAAGGTCTAAAATAAAGTTGTGGGATTAACTGCTCCAAGATGTTGTCTAATAAACCAAATTTCCTCTCTGATAGGGGAGCAGGCTGCCGAGTGTCCCCAAAACAATTTAAAATGGCGGAATTAGAAATCCTTGGGGGAGGAAGTGGTTGTGTAATGAAAGCACTGATGGGTCCAGACTCTCTGATGTGATAATAAGGCAGTGGGGATGTGCCCTGAATACAAAAGCAGGAGCTGAGTGTTTTCTCCTCTTCCTTCCCCCCCTACTCCTTTCCCTCCCCATTTTGAGCCGGGGAGGTGGGGGATCTTTCATCCCCTGAACGATCAGCAGAGAACAAATGGGGTGTGGGGGGCTCATTTCCCCTCTGCTGAGCCACCCAAAAGGGAGACATCAACCAGTCATTTAGTTCCCATCAGTAATGAATTATGTTTATCATGGGCTTAAAATTGATGTTTCTAACAGCAATATGAGTGTGTGACATCTGTGTCAAACAGGTGCAGCAGAGGTTCATAAATCACCAGTGGCCACGTCTCTAATTTCATGTCCTTAAACAAGGCTAAATTTGAGTTTTCTTTTACATAAGTGTGTTCATGGGACAGGAATTTCCCTGTCAGACAGCATTTCTTACACTTCTTTATTTCTCTTTTTGTGCTTCCAGTTCATCCTTCTAGTGCGACTGCAAAGGTGTGGACCTGCCCACGGACTCGATTCCTCCATCACTCTCCTACCTAGAAAAGCTGCCAAAAAGATACAAGGATTTGCAAGCAACACAGACTCTGAAGTGTTCAGTGCTCCAGTGACTGGATAACTTTTATAAGACTTACTATGATTTCTGTAGTATTTCAGAACAAAGGACATCCTGTTGATAGAGCTGAGGAAAAACTTCACTGTCTCGCCCAAGCTCTTTTTTTTTTAAATTTTTCTTTCCCCTCCTATGTGACGACAGCAGATCCAGTTAAACAAATTCTTGGTGTTGAAGCAGAAGGAATCAAACTAAATTTTGATCATTCAAAGTATTTTTGTTGGGGGGTTGGTGAGGGAGGTCAAAGGCTGTATTTGCTGGAATTGTTTTAAATAATTGATGTGCACACACCTGATTATTGGTTCTTCTCACTGCCGCAGAATAAACACTTCTGATGGACAGAGAGAGCTTTTCTTCTTTCCTTAAATCCTCTTTCCCCTTTCCTGAGCCAAAATCTGCTCTTCAACAGCCTCTGCCATGTATTTTAAACTGTGCACCTTCCCAGTTTCTCCTC